>CM038215.1:289022505-289152487 GCA_021442155.1 Cymbidium sinense
GGAATTTGGCATATTTTAACCAAACCTTTGCATGGGCTCCGTGCATTTGTATGGTCTGGAGAGGCTTACTTGTCATATAGTTTAGGTGCTCTATCTGTCTTTGGTTTCATCGCTTGTTGTTTCGTCTGGTTCAATACCGCTTATCCTAGTGAGTTTTACGGACCCACTGGGCCGGAAGCTTCTCAAGCTCAAGCATTTACTTTTCTAGTGAGAGACCAACGTCTTAGAGCTAACGTGGGATCCGCCCAAGGACCCACTGGTTTAGGTAAATATCTAATGCGTTCTCCGACCGGAGAGGTTATTTTTGGGGGAGAAACTATGCGTTTTGGGATCTTCTGCTGGTTAGAACCTCTAAGGGGTCCCAATGGTTTGGACTTGAGTAGGCTTAAAAAAGACATACAGCCTTGGCAAGAATGACGTTCAGCAGAATATATGACTCATGCTCTTTTAGGTTCTTTAAATTCCATGGGTGGCATAGCTACCGAGATAAATGTAGTCAATTATGTCTCTCCTAAAAGTTGGTTAGCTACCTCTCATTTTGTTCTAGGATTTTTCCTATTTGTGGGCCATTTGTGGCATGCGGGAAGGGCACGTGCTGCAGCGGGGTTTGAAAAGGAATCGATCGTGATTTGGAACCTGTTCTTTCCATGATCCCTCTTAGCTGAGATTTTCTTATTTATATCTATAAATCTATTGTCTATTGTTCTTTTTTTTTGTTATGGCTTGGCTAAGCTGAGATAGGAGCCATTCCCTTTATCAAAAGGGGGCCAGTCCAAACGAGTAAAGAATGAGTTTCTTAAGTAAGCAAAAGGAGAGAGGGGAATTTGAACCCACGATAATTACTTGTTAAGAACTATACCGGTTTTCAAGATCGGGGCTATCAACCACTCAGCCATCTCTCCCAAATAGAATCTCTATTTTCTTCCTACGAATAGAACATGACCCTATGAGATGATACATTAACTATCTGCTCGACTCCATGTCCGAATAAAAAAAAAAGAAAGCGGTAATAAGTTCTAATGAATCAATTCATTCATGTCAAATCCCTTCATGATGCATTTTTACAATTTTACTAAGAGGGATCCAATGGTATAGTTCATTTGTTGGTAGTTTGGAGGATTACAAACATGACTATTGCTTTCCAATTAGCTATTTTTGCATTAATTGCAACTTCATTAATCTTACTGATTAGTGTACCCGTTGTATTTGCTTCTTCTGATGGTTGGTCAAATAACAAAAATGTTGTATTTTCTGGTACATCATTATGGATTGGATTAGTCTTTCTGGTAGCTATCCTGAATTCTCTCATCTCTTGAACTTCTTTGGTATTTCCCGATCCAAAATTACAATCCTTCTAAGAAATTCAAATTAGAGACACACATCTGAGTTCCGAACAAAATGAAATTTCATTGTTATGAATTGAATATAGATAATTAAGAATCTGATCTTAATTGGAATCTTAATTTACTTACTATACTGGCTGCACAAATATGATCCAGACGCATATATGATATATCATATATGTCATATATGTGGACATATGCGTACGTATCAGGAACAAAGAAAATGCGGATATGGTCGAATGGTAAAATTTCTCTTTGCCAAGGAGAAGATGCGGGTTCGATTCCCGCTATCCGCCCATGATGAACTAATGTACTATAAAAAGATTCCGTCGGTATAGTTGACTACTATGTATACTAGTACACATAGTAGTGAATATAGTAGTTCTATCTTCCGCTTCACCTTTTTTTCCTCCCAACAAAAAATTAATTAATAGTAATTAATTACTACAAATACAAAATAAAAGGGGATTTAGCAAAAATGTTGCGGAGACAGGATTTGAACCCGTGACCTCAAGGTTATGAGCCTTGCGAGCTACCAAACTGCATTGAACAACTGGGGACTGATGGACGTATAAAGATTGGATATGCCCCTCTACCATTTTCTATACAAATAGAATAGTCTATTTATACAAAATGGTAAAGGGCTCCCTTCTATTCTATAGATCATAGAGATCTATCCAAATAAGAAACAAGATTTTATCCTTACCAACTTGATCTTGTTGCGCCAGGTAACAAACATGCATGAAACATTTCTCGAAGTATGTGTCCAGATAGTCCAAAGTCTCGATAGTTCGCTCTAGGTCTTCCGGTTAAAAAACAACGTCGATGAAGATAGGCGCACTATTACATGGTGGGGGATTGCAATTTTCCATGAATTTTGTTCCCTCAACGAGGGAACTTTGCTTATTTCTTTTTAAGGATTGACGAATCCAATAATATTTCTGTTCCAATTTCTGGCATTTCTTCTCCCTTTGAATCAAACTTTTTTTTGCCATAATGTTCAGTTCCTATTTTTATCAATGATACGATTCGAATCCTAGATGAAAAAATAGAAAAAGGTACATACATACCTCCTCTTCATCAAAAGAAATGAGATTTTTGTTTTTGGAGGATAGGGTACAAAAAAACAAGAATTCACTAAATTAACCAAATTTTCCTGATGTGGAGGCAATCAAGAAAGCTGCGTAAGTAAATATATAACCTACAAAAAAGTGGGCTAATCCAACCAATCTTTTTGCACAATGGAAAGAGCCACTGGCTTATCTTTCCATCGAATCAAATTAGCCAAAGGTGTACGTTCATGAGCCCACGCTAAAGTTTCAATCAATTCCTGCCAATAGCCACGCCAGGAAATTAAGAACATAAATCCAGTAGCCCAAACAAGATGTCCAAATAAGAACATCCACGCCCGATAAACTATTCATACCAAAAGGGTTATATCCATTGATAAGTTGTGAAGAGTTTAACCATAGATAATCTCTTAACCATCCCATCAAATAAGTGGAGGATTCATTAAATTGTGAAACGTTACCCTACCATAATGTGATGTGTTTCCAATGCCAATAAAAAGTAACCCATCCAATGGTATTTAGCATCCAGAAAACTGCCAAATAAAATGCATCCCGAGCAAAAATATCACAAGTGTTGCCACGCCCGGGACCGTCGCAAGGAAAACTATAACCAAATCCTTTTTATTTGGCATTAACTTGGAACCACGTGCATCTAAAGCACCTTTTACTAAAATCAATGTAGTCGTATGTAAACCCAGAGTAATAGCATGATGAACCAAGAAATCTCGACCTATTGTTAAGAAAAGTGAATTACTATTCTCATTAATAGCATTCAACCAGCCAGGTAACCATATGCTTCGACCTGCATTGAATGCAGGGCTATTCGTTGAAGATAAGAGTACATCGAACCCATACGAAGTCTTGCCATGAGCAGATTGTATCCATTGGGCAAATATAGGTTCAATTAATATTTATTTTTCCAGAGTACCAAAAGCAAGCATGACGTCGTTATGAACATAAAGGCCCAAGGTATGGAACCCCAGAAATAGGCTAGCCCAACTTAAATGAGATATTATAGCTTCTTTATGATATAACATTCTTGCCAATACATTATCCTCATTCTGTTCTGGATTGTAATCCCTAATGAAGAATATAGCCCCATGAGCAAAGGCTCTTATCATGATGAACCCTACAATGTATTGGTGATGAGTATATAACATAGCTTGAGTAGTGAAGTCTTATGCTATGAATGCATAAGCAGGTAAAGAGTACATGTGTTGAGCTACTAAGGAAGTAATAACCCCTAAAGAGGCTAGAGCAAGGCCCAATTGAAAATGAAGCAAATTATTTATTGTGTCATAAAGACCCTTATGACCACATCCTAATCGACCCCCCAGAGGAATATGTGCTTCTAAAAGATCTTTAATACTGTGTCCAATCCCAAAGTTAGTTCTATACATATGACCAGCAACGATAAAAAGGAATGCAATAGCTAAATGATGATGAGCAATATCGGTTAGCCATAAACTTTGTGGGATGGAATCCCCAAGAAGGGTTAGAATGGCAGTTCCTGCCCTTGGGAGGTACCAAATAAATGACTACTGGAATCAGGGTTTTGAGCATAAAGATTCCATTGACCCGTGTGGGCCCAATCCTTGGGGATACGGCAATACGTCTAAGAAATTATTCCATCTGACGTACTCTCCCCTCGATCCAGGAATAGCGACATGAACTAAATGTCCTGTCCAAGCCAAGGAACTTACTCCAAAAAGTCTTGTCAAATGATGATTGAGATGAGATTTAACATTTTTGAACCAAGAAAAGCTTGGTTTCCATTTTGGTTGTAGGTGTAACCAACTAGCTATTAAGGATATAGCAGAAAAAAGCAATATAAAAAGAGCTCCAGTATAAAGATCCCCATTGGTGCGTAATCCGATTGTATACCACCACTGATAAACACCAGAATAAGCGATATTCACTGGACCGATAGCACCTCCTCTAGTAAAGGCTTCTACAGCAGGTTGACCAAAATGAGGATCCCAAATTGCATGAGCAATAGGTCTTACATGTAAAGGGTCCTGTATCCATGACTCAAAATTTCCTTTCCAAGCTACATGAAACAGATTTTTGGACGTCCACAGAAAGATTATTGCTAACTGTCCAAAGTGCGAAGCAAAAATGTTCTGATAAAGACGTTCTTCAGTAATATCATCATGACTCTCGAAGTCATGTGTGGTAGCAATACCAAACCAAATATGATGAGTAGTGGGGTCCTGAGCTAAGCCTTGGCTAAACCTTGGGAATCTTAATGTCATAATGCCTTTCAAATCCTCCTAGCCATTATCCTACTGCAATAATTCTTGCTAAGAAGAATGCCCATGTTGTGGCAATTCCACCCAGAAGGTAATGGGTTACTCCTACAGCATGTCCTTGTACAATACTTAAGGCTCTAGGATGGGTAGCAGGAGCAACTTTTAATTTGTTATGAGCCCAAATGATGGATTCAATGAGTTCTTGCCAATAACCACAATCACTGAATAGAAACATTAAACTGAAAGCCCAGACAAAATGAGCACCTAAGAAAAAAAGACCATATGCAGATAATGAAGAACCATAAGACTGAATTACTTGAGATGCCTGTGCCCATAAGAAATCCTGGAGCCATCCATTAATAGTAATGGAACTCTGTGCAAAGTTCCCTCCTGTGATATGAGTGACTACTCCTTGATCACTTATAGTACCCCAAACATCCGACTGCATTTTCCAACTGAAATGGAAAATTACTACCGAAATTGCATTGTACATCCAGAATAGACCTAAGAATACATGATCCCAAGTGGATACTTGACATGTTCCCCCCCTACCAGGCCCATCACATGGGAAATGAAAACCAAGATTTGCTTTATCAAGTATCAAAGAAGAATTGCGAGCAAATAGAACACCTTTCAGTAGGATCAATACAGTCACATGAATTGTAAATGCATGAATGTGATGAACAAAAATCTACAGTTCCTAATGGGATAGGTAACAAAGCAACTTTGCCTCCCACTGCTACTAACTCACCACCTCCCCAAGTTAAGCTGGTACTTGTTGTTAGGAGCTGTTACGCTAGGTGCTAAAGTATGGGTGTTTTGTACCCATTGAGCAAAGATGGGTTGTAATTGTATAGCGGTATCTGAAAACATATCTTGGGGACGCCCTAAAGCGCTCATAGTATCATTATGAATATACAAGCCAAAACTGTGAAACCCTAGAAATATGCATGCCCAGTTCAAATGTGATATGATTGCATCACGGTGTCTAAGGACACGATCTAATAGATCGTTGTATCGAGTAGTTGGATCGTAGTCTTATCATAAATATTGCATGCGCAGCGCCAACTATAAGAAATCCCCGATCCACATGTGATGTGTGAACAACGAAAGTTGTGTACCATAGTCAATAGCTAGGTATGGATAGGGGGCATGGAATACATATGGTGAGCTACAACAATGGTTAAAGAACCTAACATAGCCAGATTCAGAGATAATTGAGCATGCCATGACGTTGTTAGATTTCATGGCGTAAATGGACCTTTATGAGCCTCTAAAATGTCTTTCAGACCATGACCAATGGCCCAGTTAGTCCTATACATATGACCTGTGATCAGAAGAATCGCAATATGATGGTGTGCAATATCACTCAACCAAAGACCCTTTGTTATTGGTTCTAATCCTCCACAAAAACTTAGAAATTCCGCATAATTTTCCCAATTCAAAGTGAAAAAGGGTGTTGCTCCCTCGATAAAATATGGATAAAGTTGAGCCAAAAGATCCTGATTTAAGATAAATTCATGAGCAAGTGGTATTTCTTTAGGATCAACTCCAGTGTCAAGAAATTGGTTAATTGGTAAGGATACATGGATTTGGTGTCCTCCCAATAAAGAGACCCAAGTCCTAGTAACCCCGTTAAGTGATGATTCAACATAGATTCTACATCTTGGAACCAAGCCAATTTTGGAGCGGCTTTATGATAATGGAACCAACCAGCCAAAAGTAATAATGATGTAAAGACCAATGCACCAATTATGGTACAATAGAGTTGTAATTCATTAGTGATTCCAGATGCTCGCCAAATCTGAAAAAAATTGGAGGTTATTTGTATTCCTCGGAAACCACCATCCACATCCCCATTCAATATTTCTTGACCTACTATTGGCCAAACTACTTGGGCATTGGGTGCAATATGAGTAGGATCGCTTAGCCATGCTTCATAATTGGAAAAACGGGCGCCATGGAAGTACATGCCACTCAGCCAAAGAAAGATAATAGAGAGTTGGCCAAAATGAGCACTAAAGACTTTTCGAGAGATCTCCTCCAAATCACTGGTATGACTATCGAAATCGTGAGCATCAGCATGTAGGTTCCAGATCCAAGTGGTAGTATCAGACCCTTAGTTGTTCTTGAGAAATGGCCGGTCTGGCCCATTCCTCAAAAGATGTTTTATAGGATTCCTGTCTACAACAATTTTCACTGGTTCCGGCAACGAATAATCATTAAGTCCTCCTCTTCCGGACAACACATACAAAGAGACCCGCCAACAGTCAAGTTTTTAGTGAACTTGAAAGATAGATATTTTATTTATGATTAGTCCCTTTCTTTCCTATCTTCCATCCATCTATTTTCTTTAGTTATTTACTAGAGAAATTATGATATTGAAGTCGCCCGGGCAAGTGTTCGATTTATTATGACATAAATAATAGGTGCCTGGGGACCCATTATATTGCCAAAGCATTTCCCATGATAACAAAAAAAAATGATTTTTTGCAACCTAGCTTATTTCCATTTAGATTCTATATAATGAAAAAATAGAATCTAAATAAAAAATAGAATATAGAAATCTATTTTCTTTTATCTTTTATTTTCTTTCTTTTTTTTTTATTTTTGAATTATTTTCATTTTAGACTTCATAAGATTTATCAAAATAGCTTTGTTAGTTCTATGCTATATGGTATCTGTAGCATTTATCCTTATGAGATACCATAGAAAATGTACAAAATCAAATGATTCAGAATGTTATAAGTATCCATGATTGCACGTGAATCTAATTTTTTTCTCTTTCCTCGATATGGTCCAAAAAAAGGATCATATTCCTTTGAAAGCATTTTTTTTTCATCATCACATAATATGGTTCTTTTTTCAAGCATATCAGACTAGAGGATCTCATTTTTTTCTATAATTTGGATTTGTCTTCTCAATTCATTGTTCAAATTGCACTTTTTTTCATTAGTAAAATCCGAATTATAAAGATTAGTTTCTCTATTATGTACAAAGAGATTGTTTTACCATTTTCGAAAGTCGATAAACTGGATATGTAAAGGAAATTATTTGTTTACCATCACTTGTACATGTAAAAAAAAAAATTGTGACATTTCATTTGGAAAGAATTTTCTAATTTATCATTTTATATATCGAATGAATGATTCCATCATTTATAATTAAAAAAAATGATAAAGTTGTTTCAATTTTTTATTCATTCTTTTCTTTTTTCTCTTCTTTCAGTCTTCCCAATTCCCAATTCTCTTGATGGGTCTGATGAATCTTCGAACTTGGCTATCTTGATAGGCTCTGAAAGTGAAATTCATCCTTTATTTTTTCCTTTCCATTCATTTCGGATCTCTTTGTTTCATCTATTTTGTCCAGATCCTCCTTTTCTTCCGAACAAAGGGAAGGGTTTTCTTGAGTGGATCCCTCTTGTTCTGTTGAATCTCCTTCATTTCATAATTTCTTTCTACATCGCTTTCTTCCTTTGTTTCTCCCCTTCTTCTCGAGGTTTCTTCCTCTTTCAATTTCTTAGTGAAAATAGGCAGACATTCTGCCTAAATAGTAAACACAGTGATAAATAAGAGAATACTAAAGATTCGAGCTAGAATTTCTCTTCTGACACAAGATACTTATTAGATTAATGATTTTGTCAGATTCAGACATTAATACCAATCCAACCCATTTCATGAATAAAATGTGACCAATTAACCAACCAACAAAACTACTTGTTAAAAATAAAATCTTGTCGCATTGAAACATATATGTTGACTAATCTGGCTAACATGGAACTTGGTAAAATGAAATGGTTGAATAATTGAAAAATTAGATTAGGAATACACATTAAATCTGAGATTACACATTGAATTTCTCGGTAGTAGATCCATAATCAAAAAAGTTTTATGATTGTTCCAAAATAAATGAAACAAAAGATACGGTAGAATTAGGACAATTATTGTATGAGGTCTACCCAATGCTAGATGCAGAGCATAATAGATCGATATGAACATCATGAGTCGTCCGCAATAAAACTAGTTATTGTTGATACCTCCTTCTCCTTCCCTCTTCCATAACCCGAGCTCGGAGAAGGAAGAGATAAGACCCTATGGAGAATGTGGTCGAAATCCATAATAGAGCCCACCACAACGACAATTTATTATCTTCATGCATAAGGATAATGGATTACCTAGAAAAGATTTCAAAATCATAACAAACCTCCCCTTTTTCTTTTCTATTGCAATTTATCGATTATTATATGATGATTCCTTAACTTTCCATATCTATTCCATATCTATATAGAAACAGATATACTATAAATGACATCTCTTATGTCAATGACACAAAAGGATATGAAATGAATGGAATTGGGATATAGATGGAATATAATGAAATAGAGCCACATTGATATTCCCTAAATGAGGCATGGAACCACTACGAAAAGTTCCTGGAGTTACGAAGGAAGCTTCAACTCATATTGTTCATGGGTTGAGAACGGGGAGTTGAACTCTATGAGGTCGAATCTCCGTTGTTCCTCAAGAGTAGGTAGAGCTGTTAACGATTGGTCAATCCTACTTGGGAGATTTGATTCATTCTTCATTCTTTCATGAAGAATTGAATGAAAGGGCTCGCTTTGACCGTTAGGAGTAGGTAACTCATTCCCTATCTTTATTTCTATTGCATTCTATCTCATCGTATCACATCCTGTTCTACAATATTTGAGAATCACCCTCAATACCTCGGCATAGATCCGACCCTTGTAAATAGCCAATTCAGAATTCTCAATAGTGCAGCAAAGATGCAGTCATCGATTCTCCCGATAGGCCATAATTGTCATGAGCAAACATATTAATGATGAGGAATGCATTTTTGCTATGCTATTAATACTTGTACTTGCTATATGCCCAAGCTGAGGAAGAGTTACGGAGTCAAACACAAATATGCCGATCCCAGCTTTACTAAAGGACCATACCCAAGTTCAATAGCTTTGTGGCCGATATCCCGATCATGATTTTACTATCCCGGAGGGAAAGGCCCTTCCCTTTTGGGCGTGAGGAGGGATTCAAACCCGACACCGTTCATAGCCACGTGCTCTAATCCTCTGAGCTACAGGCCCCACCCCGTCTACACTGGATCTATTCCCGGGAGTACCTTCAAAAAGGAACATTTCCTCTCCTCAGCCATTTCGGGTTAAGAAAATGTGAAAGTGCCTTCCTCTCTAGAATAATAATGCGTTTCGAGGCATGAAGTGGGAGAGAAGGGATGTTATTGAATAAGACGATCTTTACATTTTTGATTTTGATCTTTTGAAATATGAAAAAGTCAAATAAGAGGTGTTAAGCTTTTTATCATTCTAGCATCGAGCTATTTTTCCGCAGGACTCCCCCTACCCCTAGAGTATTATCACTGCAGTAGAGTTTAACCACCAAGTTCGGGATGGATTGGTGTGGTTCCTCTACGCCTAGGACACCAGAATATCGAACCATGAATGAAGAAAGGCATGAGACTCGATTCTTGACTGGAAGGGACAAAAGGCCTCCGCCTCCCTCTCTATCGGATAGAATGGCGTGAGCTTTTGGGTTTTCATAATGAAAATAGATGGCGTCCAATCGAATTGATCAATCATGTAGGAACAAGGTTCAAATCTCTTGGTCTTAGGATGCCTCAGCATACATCACCGCACTTCCACTTGACACCTATCGTAATGATAAACAACTTGTCTCGCCGTGACCTTATCTTGGATTCTCAATACTTGCTCCTCCATCCCCAGGGGCAGAGAACCCTGTCTCTGCCGGAGGCTCTGGGAAGTCGGAATAGGAGAGCACTCATCTTGGGGTGGGCTTATTACTTAGATGCAGTTATCCTCCACTTGGCTACCCAGCTACCGTAGGCATGATAACCCGGTAGAGGTGCGTCCTTCCGGTCCTCTCATACTAGGAAAAGGTCCTCTCAATGCTCTAACGCACCGGATATGGACCGAACCTCATGACATTCGAACCCAATCACGCCGCTTTAATGGATGAACACCCAACCCTTGGAACATACTAGCCCCAGTGAAAGAGCCGACATCGAGGTGCCAAACACCGCCGTCGATATGAACTCTTGGGAAGATCAGCCTGTTATCCCTAGAGTAACTTTTATCCATTGATGACGGCCTTCCACTCCCGTCGGATCACTTCGACTTTCCTGCCGATGGGTGGGTCTTGCGTCAAGCTCCCTTATGCCCTTGCACTCGAGGACCAATCTCTATCCCCGAGGAAACCTCCCTTACCTTTTGGGAGGCCTACACCCCATAGAAACTGTCACTGAGACCTGCCCCTTGGCTCTTAGGTTCGACATAGGTTAGAATTCTAGCTCTTCCAGAGTGGTATCTCACTAATGGCTCGGGCCCCCAAGGGCCTTCTCCTCCACCTAAGCAGAAAGGCCCAAAGCCAATCCCAGTGGAACAAGAAAGCTTCATTCTTTCTGTCCAGCATCTTCACAAACATGTCTATTTCACCGAGCCTCTCTCGAGATTGCCCAGATCATTTCGTAAGTCGGAACTTACCGACAAGGAATTTCGCTACCTTAGGACCGTTATAGTTGCCGTTCACCGGCTTCGATCGCTCCCTATTATCAAGTCACCAACTTCCTTGACCTTCGCCCAGCGGCCACATCTTACATGACTGGAGACCTGTGTTTTGGTAAACAATGCGCCTCACTACGATCCCTTTTGAGGAGGCACCCTTCTCCCAGTTGGCTATTTTTCCGAGTTCCTTAGAGAGTCGCGCCCTAGATATTCTCTACCTACCCACCTCGGCCGGTACCCTCTTGTTGAAGGTCGTCGAGCTTTTCCTAGGAGTATGGCATGGGTTACTTCAGACCAGAATGCCTGGTACTGACATTGGCTGGCATTTACCCCTTCTTACCCTGAAAAATCAAGGTCACCTTGCATCCTTGAACCGATAACCATCTTTCAGCTAACCCAACCTCTTTCATCCCTCAAGACTAACAAGGGATAGTACAGAATATTCACATGTCCATCGACTATGCCTTTCGTGATCCGACTCACCCTCCGTGGACAAACCTTGTGGAGGAACCCTTAGGTTTTCAGGGCATTGGATTCTCACCAATGTTTACGTTACTCAGCGACATTCTCGCTCTTCCCACACTGCTTGCGGTGCTTTCCTCTACGGTGGAACGCCCCCCTACCGATGCATTTTACATCCTACGGCAGATCGCTTAGCAGCCTTTCATCTTCGAAGAGTGCTCGATCAGTGAGCTATTACACACTCTTTCAAGGGTGGCGCTTCAGGCAAACCTCCTGCCTCGCACCCTACCTCCTTTATCACTGGCGATCATTTAGGGGCCTTACCGATGATCCGGTTATTTCCTCTCGACGATGAAGCTTATCCCCATCATCTCATCCGACCTTGACCCCTGTTTGAGGTCATATCTAGTATTCAGAGTTTGCCTTGATTTGGTACCACTCTCATGGCCCACACCGAAATAGTGCTTTACCCCTAGATGTCCAATCAACTGCTATGCCTCAATGCATTTTGGGGAGAACCAGGTTCGAGTGGCCTTTTCACCCTAACCACAACTCATCCTAATTCTTCAACATCAGTTCGGACCTCCACTTAGTTTCACCCAAGCTTCATCCTGGTCATGGATAGATCACCTAGGTTCGAGTCCATAAGCAGTGATAATCTCCCTATGAAGACTCGCTTTCACTACGGTATGGTGGATTCCCTTAACCAAGCTACTATGAGTCACCAACTCATTTCAATAGGCACGCTCGAGATCACATTCTCCTCCCACCGCTTGGGAGCTCACGGTTTCATGTTCTATTTCACTGGGGGTGCTTTTCACCTTTCCCTCACGGTACTGGTTCGCTATCGGTCACGGAGTATTTAGCCTTGCAAGGTGGTCCACTGATTCACACGGATTCCACGTGCCCCAATGCTACTCGGGTCAGAGCGTAAGCTAGTGATGCTTTTGGCTACTGGACTCTCACCATCTAGGGTGCAACACTCCACCGCTTTGCCTAGCATGCTTGTATCGCTCTCCCACAACTCCATTTTCATGATTTAGGCTGCTCCCATTTAACTCTCCGCTACTACGGGAATCACTTTTGCTTTCTTTTCCTCTGGCTACTAAGATGTTTTAGTTCGCCAGGTTGTCTCTTGCCTGCCCATGGATTCAGTAGCATTTCGAAAGGTTGACCTATTCGGGAATCTCCAGATCTATGCTTATTTTCAACTCCCCGAAGCATTTCGTCGCTTGCTAGGCCCTTCCTCATCTCTCGGTGCCTTGGTATACATTGTATGCCTTTCCTCGTTTGAACCTCGCCATTCATGTGAAGGCTATGCCATCCTAAGGTGCTGCTAAATGGAAGGATCTTATCAACGTCCATGAATAAGAAATCATAGATCGAACCGAATTAGAAAAATTGGGTGCTATCATAGTATCGGTTCACGGGAGATAAGGACTGAATCCGACATCCGCCACAGGGTAAACCACCTCTCTCAGGCCTCGATTCTACTATAAAGGCCAATGATAGACAATAACTCCCCCCAAACACAGCTTATAACTTTCATCATACTGTGCTCTCTAAAGATCAACTCTTCTCAAGGGTCCTGAGTTGGGATACCATTCTAAGGATTCTTGTGGTTCGGAGATTCCAAATAGGAGAACCGGAACAAAGAGCTCTCCCCTTTTCCGCCCGACTCTTTGGTCTTTAGAATTAAGAATGAGTGATTGCCCTTCTCCGACCCTTACTGCCCAACCGGAGAGCAGACAACTAATGCCTTCCACTCATTGGACAGGTCTGGTCGGTCCGTGACCCTGGATGAAGGCATCCTTGGCAGCTTTCTACGGGTGGAGACGATGGGGTGGTCCATGGATTTTCCTTCCTTTGCCACATTTTGCTTAAAGGGTTGAAGGAAGATAGTGCATCAAGTTATTCGTAAGGGCCAACTTGATCCTCTTTCCTAGGGATCCCAGATGAGGGGACCCTAGGAGAGCCACTGACTCCAACTATTATCCATGTACGATCCATACTAGATCGACCAACCGCCCATCCTATCTCCCTACGTTCTTGACCCATTTTTTTTGTCGAGAGTCTTTGTGGCATGTTTGGTCTTTTCCCCATTCCTTAGAAAAAGTGAGCCATCGATACAGGTATAAGATACTATCATTATCGCCTGGACAATTAGACATCCAACCTAATCGCGACCCAATAAGAGCGAGCTCTACCAACTGAGCTATATCCCCCCCAAGCCGAGTGAAGCATGCATGAAAGAGAAGTAACCATATTATTTTTTAATGTACAGGAACTGCCCCTTGGTAGTTTTGCGATTAGGAACTACCATTTTTTTCTGTTCTCTGATCTAACTTTTTTCTAATGTATCCTAATTTTTTTTTAAAGAACCAAAAATCCCTGCCCCTTGGTAGTTTCCACCGCTTGTCCAGGGTTGAACCAATTGGCTTTTCAATTTTTGATTTTGTCCCATTTTAAAATTAGTTTATTCTGCAGCAGCAAATGCTAGTCATAATATGGGTTTCAATGAAGCTGATTTATTTATTAGTAAAGCGATGTCAATAGAGGTGCTATTGTAAAAAAGTTAAAACCGCTCGGGGCGAGTTATCGATAAAAAAACCACTTGTCATATAAAGATTTCTTTAAAATCTAAAATTTAGATTCCTATTTAGAAAAAAAATGGATGGAAAAGAATATAAAATATGGGACAAAAAATAAATCCACTTGGTTTGGACTTGGAACAACTCAAAGTCATCATTCTTTTTGGTTCGCAAAAGCAAAGAATTTTTCCATGGGTCTACAAGAAGATGAAAGAATATGGAATTATATTAAGGACTATGTAAAAAAATAAGCAAATATCCTCGGTTTGAAGGAATTGCCCATATAGTAATTCAAAAGAATAGATTTGATTGGTCATAATCTACATTGGATTTCCCAACTTATTAATAGAAGGACACGAGGAGTTGAAGAATTATAGATGAATGTACAAAAAAGTTTCATTCTCAGAACCGAGACTCAATATTGCTATCACAAGAATTGAAAAGCCTTATGGACAACCTAATATTCTTGTAGAATATATAGCTTTACAATTAAAAATAGAGTCTCATTTGAAAGGCAATGAAAAAAGCTATTGAATTAACTGAACAAACGGATACAAAAGGAATTCAAGTGCAAATTGTAGGACGACGACTAAAAAAGAGATTGCGCGTGTCAAATGGATCGAAGGCGGTTCCCTTACAAACAATTTAGCTAAAATTGATCCTGTCCTATACAATTAGAACTATCTATGGAGTCTTAGGCATCAAAATTTGGATATTTGTAAACCAAGAATAAGAAAATAAGAATAATGGACCTTTCTTTATCTCGCCATTGCTCATCGATAAAAAAAGATTTAGAAACTCTTTTCTTATTTTTTCTTAATCAATTAATCAAAGAAAAACAAACAATTATAATTCTATAAGGTTGAATAAAAATTTGATTTACCCTTTGATTTCATTTAGATTTGAATTGATTCTTTTGAGTTTAGGGAAGGGCTACACTTCGTAAGTCAAACCTAGTACCACTAGTAGTAAAACCTATTTCATTTAGGTAATGCCTTGTGATTTTCTCTCTTTTTTGAATTTTTCATATAAAATTTTTGTCTCATTGCTTGTTTTACTTATTTGATTGTGTGTGAAATGCCATTTGTAATTAAGATGTTCAAGTTCTCTCTTTACCAACAAGATCTTTTAGATGCTTTCCCCTCTTAATATAATACTTATATCTATAAATATGTGATGATAGGTGTATAAGTTAAAATTAAAAAAAGGCATGTCAAAACCTTATGTAGATTGTTTCAAAACTTTTGAATTTAATCAATTAATCAAAGAAAAACAAACAATTATAATTCTATAAGGTTGAATAAAAATTTGATTTACCCTTTGATTTCATTTAGATTTTATTATAATTGCTATGCTCGACTCGTTAGTTTTTTCTTTAGAGTTTAGAATTTAGATTGAAAAAGAAAAAAAAACAGCCTAACCCAACTATAAACTTAGTAACTATCAAAACTCAAGAAACTCAAAACTAAAAACCAACTTATTGCTTCAGATTATCGAGATCCCAAGAAAGTCACTATATGATCAATCGATCATATAGTTGCAACTGAAATTCTTTTAATAAAAAGAAATCTGATTATGAATTGTGAAAAAAAAGGGGATGTGGAAAAATAGAAGGATGATAGAAAGAGAGAATAAAGATATCAATGATATATGATTCCCGTATGCATGGTTTATAAAGAATTAACTCATAAAAAATAAAAAAAAAAGGCGTGTTATAAAGCATCAACATCAATATATAAAAAATAAAAATATCTAATTACAATAGAATAAGAAATATACAAATAAAAAAATAGAAACTATAGAAGAAAATAAATTAAATAAATGAAATTAAAATAATAATCTAAATAATAGAAAATAGAGAATAATTGAATCGAGCCTCGGGTTAAGAAAAATTGAGGAGATTAACCGCAAAACAAATAACAAATTTTGTTGAGAGCTCGCAGTTCAAAGCCTAAGCAAATATGAACGATGGAACTCGTGATTACATGGGATTTTCTTGAAAACCAATCAATCCTAATGATTCATTGGGTAGGATGGTGGAATGAACCAAAAAATATATTTATTCTGAATGGTCATGAATTGACCCTACAAATGAAGGAGAAAAGAGTCAATATTACCATGAAACCTTTCTTTATTTTTCTTTAATTTCAGAATTTCTTTTATTAGAAATTTTGATAAAATAAAAAGATAAAATAAAATAGAAAAACACACCTAGTTATATATAAAGCTACCTATGTAACAAATTCAAAAATTCAATATAAAAAATTAGTATATTTTTTAATTTGATAGAATGAAATACAGAAATACATGTGTATATTGTGTATATATAATATTATTGAATCATTTCATTTGTGATGAATAATTTCATTCGTGAGGAGCTGGATGAGAAGAAACTCTCATGTTCGATTTTGCGTAGAGATGGAATTGAAACAACCATCAACTATAACCCCAAAAGAACCAGATTTGTAAACAACATGAGGTCGAATGAAGGGAATATCTTGCCGAGGCAACTAGATTTGTTTTGGATATGCTCTTGTGCACTTGAACGCTTGGATCACTAGACAAATAGAAGCGAGGCGAGCAATGAAATCACGATGATGTGGAAAGAAAGATAGGGTATCTTTTCCCGACAAACTGTCTGTGAGACCTATAGAAACACGTATGGGTTGCAAGGGATCCCAATATTGGGTATCCATTGTTAAACCGAATACTTTATGAAATTAGTGGAGTGTCGAAATTGTAGCCAAAGCTGCTATGAAAATAGCAGCATGCAAAATGCCTATACAAACTTAATTTGTTATTTTAGGATAGGTAAACAAAAGTAAAAGAAGGAGTATGGATAATGAAAAAATAACTACGGATTTCTTCATTTCTGGACAGAAAATATTTCTTTTTTTTTCATTATCCCTTGCATTTAAATAAGAGATGAAAATAAAATGATATGATTCAACCTCAAACCCTTTTGAATGTAGCGGATAGTGGAGCTCAAGAATTGATGTGTATTGAATCATAGAACCGGTAATCACCGATATGCTTATATTGGCGATGTTATTGTTGATGTAATCAAAGAAGCAACATGCCTCTAGAAAGATCGAAATAATTAGAGTGATTGCACGCACGTAAAGAACTCAAATGTGACAACGACATGATAATATGATATGATGACAATGCTGCGGTTATCATTGATCAAGAAGAAATCCAAAAGGAACTGAATCTTTGGTGCGGTTGCTCGAGAATTCAGGTTGAATTTTACTAAAATAGTTTCATTAGCACCCAAGGTCTTATAGATTCTTATAGATGAAAATAGGATATATCCTATCTATATTCTATATATAGAATATTCAAATATCTGAAATAGATCTGATTAATAGATTGTGTCTCATGTATATACTTTAAATTTCTAAGAAAATTTAATAATGAAATAATAAAAAAAATTTAATAAAAAATAAAACAATAAAAGCATGTTGATTATATCAAAATTAGAAGGCACCAATAACTATAGTTCATAATGGGTAGGGACATTATTGCCGATATAATAACTTCTATAAGAAATGCGACATAGATCAAAAGGAAGAGTTCAAATAGTATCTACTAATATCACTAAAAACATTGTGAAAATACTTTAAGGAAGGTTTTATTGAAAGCGTCGAAAACATCAAGAAAGTCAAAAAAATTTCTTGGTTTCAACCTTACGACATAGAAAGACTAGGAAAGGGAATAAAATAAAATTAAAATGTATCATGACCCGGTCAGAATCTATTCCAACTATCAATGAATTCCTAAAATTTTAGGTGGAATGGGAATTGTAGTTATTTCTACTGAGGTATTATGACAAATCGAGAAGCTAATTAAAAAAAATTGAGGAGAAATTTTGTGTTATATATGGTGATTCTCCTGAGTACCCTAATTTTCTCTTGAACTTACTATTTGTAAAAGAGAGGAGAAGTGAATTATAGAACTCTTCCTCTATTAATTAATACTTAAAGGGGGTTCCCTGGAATGAAAGAACAAAAATTGATTCATGAGGGTTTAATTATTGAATCACTTCCCAACGGTATAATTGAACAAATAGAACTTTTCAATTCACTTCAACTTATCACTTAGGAAAAAAATTAAAATAAAAAAAAGACTTCTCTTGTTTTGTTTCGGCTGAAAACAAGATTAGATTTTTATGCATATCCAAATCTTTCTTTATTATCTCATTACAGTTTTCTTTTTTTTTTCTATTTCTATATATTATATATATAGAAATAATAGAAATAATATAGAAATAGAGTTTTTTTTTCTTTTTATTATTTGCTTTAAGTAGAAAGAGTTGAGTATAAAAAGAAAAGGATTTGCAGGATGTTCATAAGGATAAATCTATAGGTATTGGATTCTTCATAAAATCGATGGATTCCTCCTTTCTTGTTGCTTCATATTCAAAATATTAACATAATATTTATTATTATGTTAGAAACGATAGAAACTATGAATCAGTCAATAAATTCAATTATTCGAAAACATCATAATAAAAAAGGAATAGAATAAAGTGGCTTGAAACATCCGAGAAAAGGGATCCATTTTGTCATTTCCATTTCTAAAATATAATATTTGGATTATGTTGACTGAGATTTCATATTTTTTGAATATATCAAAGTTCGCTCTAAGAGTAAGAACTCGGGTAAGGCCCCACCGAGTTCTTACTCTTTCATGTCTACAATATAATCTGGTTCATATTTCATATGATTATTACAGTATTACAGAGATGAACCCAACCTGGAATAGGATCCATAAAAGAAAATGCCTATTAAACCGATTACAGGAATACCAGTTACAGTACCTATCAGCCAAAGGAGAATCCTTCCAGTAGTATCGATCATTTCCCCCCTTCTTTTTCATCAAGTGGTCATGCTAGAGACAAAAATAGTCATGGATAATTATGAGGATAGTATCCTTCCGAATGGGATAAGAGAATTCCTACTATTACTCTTTCTTTTTCTTAATTGAATAAATAATTGGAAAATAAAATAGCAAGTACAAAAATGAGTAATAAACCCTAGTATAGACTGGTATGATTCAATTCAATATTTTGTTCATTCAGGTTTGATTGTGTCATAGCTCTATAAATTGAATTAGGTTTATCATTGGATGAACTGCATTATTGATATTAAAAGAAACAGGTATAGTACCCGTGAACAGCCAACCATCGCAAAAATAGGATAGGTTCGATCTATGGTCATTGGGAACCTCCTAAAAGGATTTACTAAATTCATCGAGTTGTTCCAAAGAATCAAAATGGCCTGTTATTAATGGAATCCCTTGCTCTCGTGAAATATTTATTTGGCCGAGGACTTCCAAAACATCGTAAGCTAAACCCGTCGATGAATAACCAACCCGCAATGAATAGGGAAGGTATAGTAATGCTATGAATGACCCAGATCGAATACTAGTAATAATATCAGAAAAGAACGTTCTCCGTGCTTCCGGACATGTGAGCTCCACAAATTCTTGCATGTTCAAAAAAAAAAAGGAGGCCGACTCGTTAAAGATGAAATCAGTAAATCTAAAACTACTGGATCTTTGTGAGATCGTCAATCTTGTACCAAAGGTGCATTTAGAGTAGACCGAATCAGAATAACTATCCTTCCTATAGCGCAACAACGCAGCCTCGATCATTACCGAAAGGAAATGCTATTGCTATATCTTCCTTGTTTATGTATAAATTTATTTTCCTTAGAATATAAGATTAAGGTTTGTATTAGTGGATTCATCATAGTAATAGAAAGTAAATATCTTGAATGGATGGGCTCTAATAATTAATGAGAGATATCATGATTAAAAGATCTCATTATATTCATAATATTCCATTATATGTTATGTGAAATCTATAAATGGTGGCTCGGTTCATATTTTATTTTTTTGAATCCTTTGATTTTATTAAAGTAATTGGTAATTGTTCGTTCATAGAACAAATATGCTGATACTATTTCATTTTAAACTTCTAAACTGAAGTTATTATTACTATTCTAAATAGTAATTATTAGAAATGGAAATTTTTATTACTATCCCTATCTATTTAATTCTTTACTTTTTCATTGGCTAATTGGAATTAATATATTAGAATTATATTTCATATTTTTATTATTCATTTTTTTTTTTTTAGTGTCCTATAATGACTGATTAATCAAGAACTTTCAATTGGAACTCAATGAATTCTTTCAATTAGTTTTTCTTACCGTCATATCTGGATTGAGACTTAGGTAAATGTTTTATTCATATATGTAGTAAAATAACATATCTAATTTAGCTCTTTCATGCCTATTCTAACTAGTTATTTTGGTTTTTTACTGGTTGCTTCAACTATAACCCTAGCTATATTTATTGGTTTGAACAAGGTATGACTTATTTGAAATAATGAATAAATGAAATTCAATAAACAATTTCAAAAAATAAAAATCAAAGCCTCTCATAATATTTCATTTCAGGTATTCTATGGTTTCTTCCCACATCAATTGCCAATTCATGGTCATTGAGATTCATGGATAATTCAGATTAAAATATAGGGATAGATCTTACCTCTCTTTTTATTCCCTAAAGCAAATCGAAATGATTGAAGTTTTTCTATTTGGAATCGTCTTAGGTCTAATTCCTATTACTTTAACAGATTATTTGTAACTGCATATTTACAATATAGGCGCGGTGATCAGTTGGACCTTTGATTAAGTAACATCTCTTTTTTTGATTGATCTCCTCTTTATAGGAGGTCAAATTTAAGTTGCAATTCTACTTTGTTTTGTTAAGTTATTTCATTGTAATTCGACATAACATAAACGGAATCACGCTCAGGATTTGAACCTACCACATCGGGTTTTGGAGACCCGTGTTCTACCGAACTGAACTAAGAGTGCTTTCTTATATCTATAAAAGTAGATACGATTGTAAAGAAAAGGATTTTTTAACCCCAGGGTTTTGTGTGCATATAGTATGCAAAATGAAAAATTATCCAAAATTTCCGATCTTATTCAATGAATACCTCTAACTGTCCATAGGAGAAAGAATAGGTAGGGATGACAAGATTTGAACCTGTGACATTTTGTACCCAAAACAAATGCGCTACCAAGCTGCACTACATCCCTTTTAAAGATTGTTGTACAGTGTCCATTGTATAAAATTCATGTCTTGTTTTCCACATCCTTCTTTTTTGCTCTACCACCTCTATATAGATAGGTAGAGAATTTTCTTGTCATTTTTTTTAGAGGGTGGCAAAATGGAATATGCTAGATCATTGTACATATATATGCATTTTAGTTAGTAATTCTTAATTATAATTTCATTTCAAGCAAAAACAAATAATCTTGAACTAAAATTCAAATATCGGGTTATCAATGATCTATGTATTAGAGACTATATATGCATTATAATATATAATATAAATATATGTATTACAATATACAATATAAACAAAGGATTGAAATAAATAAGAAAAAAAAAAGACGAAGGAGGATTTTCAATGCGAGATATAAAAATATATATCTCTCAACGGCACCTGTAACCACTCTATGGTTTGGGTCTTTAGCAGGTCTATTGATAGAAATTAATCGTTTATTTCCAGATGCCTTGTCATTCCCCTTTTTTCATCTTGATTGAATTCTTTTATTGATCTGTGAAAAATGAAGAAGATTTGAGATACAATTCTACGTAACATGGCTCCAATTTCACCTTTTTCTTTTCTATTCTCAAAAGAAAGAGAAAGAGTGTATCGAACCTCAATCAAAATACAGTGAATCTACGATAGAATTTTGGAAAATAAATGGAAATGGATCCAGTCTAGGCGGTTCCACGAAATTCTAACATAGAAAGAAGAAGAAGATACTGAGATTAGGATAGGAAGAATTCCTAGTTAGAAAAAATTGTATTAATTAATTATTACGATATTCGTAATATTATTCTATTAATGAATATGACTCTTTTTCTTTATAGTTATATTAATTAATAGTAATTCTTTTTAGATTATAGTACTTAGAAGTCATTCTAATTATTAGAATTAGAAAAGAAAATATTTACAAATTCCATTTCTAGTTAATAACTTTTATTAATATAGTTTATTAATATAGTTAATATAGTATAGATATAGAATAGATTCTTTTTCTTTTCTTTTCTTTGGTTCGGATCAAAAGAAAATGAAGAGAGTTCTAAAGTGAAGTCGATCCAAAATGAAAAGGAGGTTCATGGCCAAGGGTAAAGATATTAGAATTATAGTTATTTTGGAATGTACCTGTTGTGTTCGAAAGGGTGTCAATAAAAAATCGCCGGGCATTTCTAGATATATTACTCAAAAGAATCGACACAATACACCCAATCGACTAGAATTTAGAAAATTTTGTCGCTATTGTCAAAAGTATACAATTCATGGGGAAATAAAGAAATAGATGTAACGGAATGCTTGTGTTATTTTTTACAAGTAGTGGGAAGACTAAGAACTTTACATCTTAACATATATAATACAAACCAAATCCTATTTTGGTCGAATCTTAATTAAATGAATAAAAAAAAGTATTCTATTTTATAGATTATTTTCTATAGATATATAGAAGGAATAAACAAACCATGGATAAATCCAAACAACCTTTTCGTAAATCCAAGCGATCTTTTCGTAGACGTTTACCCCCAATCGGATCGGGGGATCGAATCGATTATAGAAACATGAGTTTAATTAGTCGATTTCTTAGTGAACAAGGAAAAATATTATCTAGACGGACAAATAGGTTAACTTTGAAACAACAACGATTAATTACTATTGCTATAAAACAAGCTCGTATTTTATCTTTGTTACCTTTTCGTAATAATGAGAAACAATTGGAGAGAGTGGAGTCGATCCCTAGAACTACTGGTCCTAGAACCAAAATAAATAGATAGACTCTTC
Source organism: Cymbidium sinense (assembly GCA_021442155.1). Taxonomy (NCBI): domain Eukaryota; kingdom Viridiplantae; phylum Streptophyta; class Magnoliopsida; order Asparagales; family Orchidaceae; genus Cymbidium; species Cymbidium sinense. Next base: position 289,045,682 of record CM038215.1, read on the forward strand.
AAAAGTCCAATCGGAACTCAAGCTCATATTAATATGAATTTTTTGCTCAAAAAACTAGAATCCAGATTTGATTCTTGTATTATAAACTCTAAAATTATAAATAAAGTAAAAATGGGGAAGAAATCTTTTTTCTTGAAAGATGTTCGTTTATTCCTACTACTCAAATCTTCATTTCTTTTCTTCTATCTTCCCGGAGTCCATTCTCCGGGAAATCCTGTTTCAATCATTCTTGTTTCCTGTATAATAATTAAGATTCTTTTATTCCTTTATTTGATTTGTATTCTTTTTTTTTTTTTATTTTTGATTAATGATTTTCTTTGAAATAATATCAAAACAATTCTTATTTGATAGGGCTATTTGCGCAAGTATTTTACGATTCGAAGCAATTGTCTCTTGTACAGATTGTGTATGAATAGGCTATAACTATAGAATAGCCTATCCTCACGAGTTACCGCATTTATCCGAGTGATCCACAAACGACGAAAATCTCTCTTTTTCCTGCTCCTATTTCGATGAGAAGAAACCAAAGCTCTCATTCTTTGTTGAGTAGTTGTTCGAGTAAGTCTTGAATGAGCCCCTATAAAGGTTGATGCAAATAAACGAATCTTTTTCGACGTCTCCGAGCTGTATATCCTCGTTTAACTCTGGTCATTGAATCAAATCAAATGAAATTTTCTTGAATAACTAATTGATTTCTCTTCTTTCAGTCATCCTTTTCCTCCGGTCGATTAATAACAAAACGGATTCTTCCGATATATAAAATATAAATTCCAATGGCTTTTGCGACTATGACCTTCCCGACCACGATTTTTCTTTCTTCAAGGTAGGTATCTCGCCTGGAAATAAGAAATTAAAATGCTACTAAATAAAAAGAATAGTGGGTTTCCTCGTTTCTATGGTAACTTCTGAAACGGTGAGGTCCTCTCTATACACCGGAGCCTCTTCTTTCATTTCATCGAATTTTATCGTGAACTTGTATAGTTCACACTCTTTAGCTCTACCCATTCATTTTTTAGAATTAGAATTCTTTTTCAATTCTAATTATAAAGTAATAGTCCTTTTCACAAAAAAGCTATCCATACAGTGACGGCATTTAATTCGGAAAGTTGGCTAGGTAGCTGACCCTGTTAGTCCGTTTTTCAAGAAAAGGAATAGGAGCATAACCTTTTCCTCCGCTTAATGGATAACTATTTGTTACCAATGGAGAATTCCTTCTCATCTCAAATGGAGTGATTGGATTTTCACCAATAGAAACCATAAATTCATAACATAATTAAGTAGATTATAGATCTTCATTTTTAGATACTAGTCAATTAAAGGCCGTCTTTCACTATATCTATCCTAATTCATTGGTAGTGGTTGTTGATACTGTAAAAACTTTTACATTTTTCAAACTCATGATCTGAAATGAACGAGTCGCACATACACCCTAGTACATGTTCCTCGACGCTGAGGACATCCTCGAAGAGCGGGAGATTTCGTGACATTTCTTATTGGCTGTCGTGCGTTTCTAATAAGTTGTTTAATGGTTGGCATGGCGTGTCTATAGAATCTCATTCTAGATAGAATAGAGCGGGGGGTTGGTTTAGATCGATCTTAACCTGATGGTTGATGATTATGAATGATTTCTATTCACACGGGAAATTCCAATTTTTAAAAGGAATTCGTATATTTATATGGAATCCCCAGTATTATCATTTTCGACCGCTACAAGATCAACGATGCCATGAGCTTGGGCTTCTGTTGCTGACATAAAAACATCCCTTTCCATATCTTCGGATATAACCCATAAAGGGTTGCCCGTTCTTTGTACATAAACTTTTGTGAGAGTTTCGCGAAGCTTCAATAGTTCTTCTGCTTCCAGAATAAATTCTCCTGCTTGTGCCTCGTAAAAAGAACTAGCAGGTTGGTGAATCATAACCCTGATGATATTGATATAACATCATGAATGGTTCTTCTATCTATATATTGCACGATTGGGTTAAAGTATTAAAGTAAGGGGGAATCAAAAGAACAATAAAAAATAGAATTAAACAACCGTACGGGCATCTTTTGTACATTGCATACGGCTCTGCAATGGAATTTATCTTTTCGATAGAAGCTATTCTATCGAAAAGAATAAATAGAACCTATCCGATCCAAATAGTTAAATGATCCATTTACCACCCTTCCTTTCGTAGTAGTTAAAAGATACTATGATGGTTCTGTTGCTTTATATATTTATCTCGTCTGTGGTTTAGCAATCCCAAAGTTTTTTTTGATAGGATCCAAGAAGGATCAAATGATTTTTTCCATTTTTTTTAACTCTTTCTCTCATAACATAAAAATAAGAAAGAGACTTCTGGTGTGGAAGAATAATGGTTTGTGACGCTGAAATTGACTCTTGCTTGACACATAAAATCAAATTGGGAATAACCCTTCTTTCATACTACTATCTCGATACAAAATCTCATGTTAGAAAAAACAATAAAGGTTTGTTCATATCGAACTCGAATTGCCATGCTATTATTACTTATTCTTTATTTGATTCATATTCGATACAGCGAAGGCATAGTATTCTTTTTTTAAATAAAAAAAAAACTCATTGTGAGGGAATGCTAGACGTTTGGTAATTTCTCCTCCGACCAGAACGAAAGATCCCATTGAAGCGGCTAATCCCATACATATTGTACATATGTACACTTGCATAGTATCATAAATGGCTATTCCTGGTATTACCCATCCGCCTGGAGAATTTATAAACAAATAAAGATCCCTAGTATCATCTTCTATGCTGAGATATATCATGAGACCAACAAGTTGATTCGAGATCTCGCTATCAACCTCTTGGCCTAAAAAAATTAATCTTTCTCGATGAAGTCGGTTGATTAGGGCAAAATTGTATCCCTGAGGAACCGTACGTGCACCTTTGGATGCATACGGTTCGAAATAATTGCGAAAAAAATCAATGTGTCAATTCCAATCCTATTTCTTTTTTTTTTAACATGAGATTTGCTCTCCTTCCCCTTCCCTATATTCTATAATGTAGAAAATCAAAAAGAATTTTATGAACTTATTGAACTAACCTCTCATTGATGTATTGTTTCATCGAAATTTAAATTATGATGTCATTTTCTTATTTCAATTCTTTTAGGTTCTTGTTCTACTCCGGGGGAAGATTTGCCCGAATTCCATTTGAGCATATAGGTCAAATGATTCCAGTACCACTTCTTTTTTTTTTCAATTTTTCATACCTTTCCCAAAAATATTCGATGTATTCATCATACTACTCCATTGGTAGGCAGTTTAAAATTATCCCTATAGTAAGTCTCTATGATACAAGCAGTAATCGTGTAATTCTTATATATTCTACAAAATAGATTCTCTTATAGTAAGTTATATTCTATTTCATTAATAATGAATTTAATAAATTATTAAGAATTTAATGAAATTTCTATTTTCTTTTTATATTCTTTATTTCAGAATTACTACATTTACACTCCCATTCTATTACTTTTACTCTTACCATTTACAATTTGGTATTCTTTGAACGGAGCCTGGATACTTTCTTTTATCAGTCCAAGTAAACCATCAATTATTTTAATTGATAATATTGATTCCCAATAGGAATTATTGTGCTTCACGCTCCGAATTATTGATGGTTCAATAAATGAATATATATTTATTGGATTGGGCGAAACATAGAATACTCGATCGAGGGAGATAACGGAGAAATACCATATGACCAATCTGTCTGACAAGTCGCACTATACGTCAACCCAAGCTGCATCTTCCTCTCCAGGACTCCGAAAAGGTACTTTTGGAACACCAAGGGGCATTAAGATAAAGAAAAAAATGAAGTACTATATTTTACTTTAATATGGAAACGTAACAATGGTTTTATTGTCTTCATCATTTTTTCTCTTTCTTTTCTATTCTTATATTCTATTTTTATATCTTTTAATCTTCTTTCTATTTAGAATCTTATTTAGATTCTATAAAATAGAACTTAATATTCTTATCTAGCTAGACTTTATATATCTAGCTAGACTTTATAGTATATATATATATAGAACTGGAAGGTTCATAGAGGAATACAGAATGAATAAAGAAAGATTGTAACGAAGGGGATCGATGGGATCAGCCGATTGTTCGAATGATTTCGAATTCTAAAAAAGTATCTATGCATTTTTTCCCTAAAATCCTCCCATTGCGTATTGGTACTTATTGGGTATAGAATAAGATCTGTTTCTATTTGTTCTTCTAAATAGAAAGAAATAGAAAGAATTCTATTTCATTAAAAAATAAAAGAAGGGAATACAAATAAATATTAATCCTTTCCTATAAAAAATCTACCAAACAGGTGAAATACACGGTCTAGTCTTTTCCAATGCGATAAAGTTACATAATGTCTATTTCTTTTTCAGAAAGGGGTATTTACATGGGTTTGCCTTGGTATCGTGTTCATACCGTTGTATTGAATGATCCCGGTCGATTACTTTCTGTCCATATAATGCATACAGCTCTAGTTTCTGGTTGGGCCGGCTCGATGGCTCTATATGAATTAGCGGTTTTTGATCCCTCTGACCCTGTTCTTGATCCAATGTGGAGACAAGGCATGTTCGTTATACCCTTCATGACTCGTTTAGGAATAACCAATTCGTGGGGGGGTTGGAATATATCGGGAGGAACTATAATGAATCCGGGCATTTGGAGTTATGAAGGCGTGGCAGGAGCACATATTTTGTTTTCTGGCTTGTGCTTCTTGTCAGCTATCTGGCATTGGGTGTATTGGGACCTAGAAATATTCTGTGATGAACGTACGGGAAAACCTTCTTTGGATTTGCCCAAGATCTTTGGAATTCATTTATTTCTCTCAGGAGTTGCTTGCTTTGGCTTTGGTGCATTTCATGTAACAGGATTATATGGTCCTGGTATATGGGTGTCTGATCCTTATGGACTAACGGGAAAAGTACAATCTGTAAATCCAGCGTGGGGTGCGGAAGGTTTTGATCCTTTTGTTCCGGGGGGAATAGCTTCTCATCATATTGTAGCAGGTACATTGGGCATATTAGCGGGTCTATTCCATCTTAGTGTCCGTCCGCCTCAACGTTTATACAAAGGATTACGCATGGGTAATATTGAAACTGTGCTTTCCAGTAGTATTGTTGTTGTTTTTTTATAGCTTTCGTAGTTGCTGGAACTATGTGGTATGGTTCAGCAACTACTCCAATCGAATTATTTGGTCCCACTCGTTATCAGTGGGATCAGGGGTACTTCCAACAAGAAATATATCGAAGAGTTGGGGCCGGACTAGCCGAAAATTTGAGCTTATCGGAAGCTTGGTCTAAAATCCCCGAAAAATTAGCTTTTTACGATTACATTGGTAATAATCCGGCGAAAGGGGGATTATTCAGAGCAGGCTCAATGGATAATGGGGATGGAATAGCTGTTGGGTGGTTGGGGCACCCCATCTTTAGAGATAAAGAAGGGCGTGAACTCTTTGTACGTCGTATGCCTACCTTTTTTGAAACATTTCCGGTAGTTTTGGTAGATGGAGACGGAATTGTGAGGGCCGATGTTCCTTTTAGAAGGGCAGAATCCAAGTATAGTGTTGAACAAGTAGGGGTAACTGTTGAATTCTGTGGTGGAGAACTCAATGGAGTCATTTATAGTGATCCTGCTACTGTGAAAAAATATGCTAGACGTGCCCAATTAGGTGAGATTTTTAGCTACTTTGAAATCCGATGGTGTTTTCGTAGTAGTCCAAGGGGTTGGTTCACTTTTGGGCATGCTACGTTTGCTTTGCTTTTCTTTTTTGACACATTTAGCACGGCGCCAGAACCTTGTTCAGAGATGTTTTTGCCGGTATTGATCCAGATTTGGATGCTCAAGTGGAATTTGGAGCATTCCAAAAACTTGGAGATCCAACTACAAGGAGACAAGTAGTCTGATACAAAATTCCTTTGCCATCTTTTGCCTCTATTTTTCTTTTATTCTAGTATTTAGATATTTCATTATATTTCATATTTATTTATATTTATCTTTTTCATATTTTCTTTTTTCTATGTATGTATAAATAGAATAATATAGAAAAATTCGAAATAGAATATAATCGAATAGTAATAAGATATGAATATCTATATATACATACTATACATAGTAATAGTTAGTAATAGTAAATTGTAATTTCTTTAGTAAATAATCCAAAATGAATAGGTGTGGAAGCTATAATTGTAAACCACGATCGAATCTATGGAAGCATTGGTTTATATATTCCTCTTAGTTTCGACTTTAGGGATAATTTTTTTCGCTATCTTTTTTCGAGAACCACCTAAAGTTCCAACTAAAAAAATGAAATGATTTTTCATTATTTCCATTGAAGTAATGAGCCCCCATATTAATATTAAGCTCATTACTTCAACTAATCCCCATGTTCTTCGAAGGGATCTCTTAATTTTTGAGAGGGTTGCCCAAAAGCGGTATATAAGGCATACCCAGTAAAGCTTACAAGTAAACCGGATATGGAGATGGCGACTAGGGTTGCTGTTTCCATTTTTCGATAATTTCAAGATCACAAGGATCACGATAATGTTGTTTATTTACAACTACAACGGAATGGTATACAAAGTCAACAGATTTAAACCCATGATGAAAGAGGATTTATGGCTACAAAAACCGTTGAGAGTAGTTCTAGATCTGGGCCAAGATCAACTGGCGTAGGGAGTTTATTGAAACCATTGAATTCGGAATATGGAAAAAGTAGGGTGGGGGACACCACTTATGGGAGTTGCAATGGCTCTATTTGCAATATTTCTATCTATTATTTTAGAAATTTATAATTCATCTGTTTTACTGGATGGAATTTCAATTAATTAGTTCATAAAACTAGTAAGTCCTAGCAAAAGATTATTTTACTTATACTTACTTAATGCTTAAGATACTGAATACTTCAACTTAAGATTACCTAAGACTTGGATTTATAGACCATTCTGGTAGTTCGATCGTGAAATTTATTTGTTTCGATATTTCATTTCCGGAATATGAGCGTGTGACTTGTTATAATTGATCCTATTGATAATACAGAGAATGGACCTGTCATCTCTATCAAGATGATTCTACCTCGTCAGATATTTATTCTAGTCTCTGGAGCACGGACTATATAGAATAGATCAAGAAAAGAAATAGTTGAACTATGATTCATACCTATTATTCAGACCTCGCAACCGGATTAAAAAAAATGGAAATAGGGAAATAGGTCTTTTCTAAATCAAACAATTTTTTCCTTCATACTTCCGAAAGAAACCTCTTTCTCTAGATTTTGTTGAGTTATTACATTCATTGAAGAAGTGATGATCAAATGGTTTTTACTCAGAAATCCTTTGAGTTTAGCTTTGGTTTTCTTAAATCATCGTGGTTCTAGTATGAATCTGAGGTTTCAATTGATTCATAGGGTCTCAACAAGAGAATTCCTATCAAAAAAAAAAAAAGATAGGGAAGAGAAGATTCAAGAGGCCTGTCATGATTAACATAAAGAAAGATAGATGAGCCAACTTGATATTGTATTTCTTGGCATTATCATCAAAGAAGAGATTCCGGATTTTTCTTACTTCGTATCTTTGGGTCAAATCGAGTCAAGTGGCTAAGCCACAAGAAGTTTGAAACTCTCTATTCCATATCCGTTGAAACCAGTATTTGTGTGTTTCGGCTTGAGCCGTACGAGATGAAATTTTCATATACGGCTCTAAGAGGGGGAGTCTTTCTTGGTTTACCTATCTCAATAAAGTATATGATTGGTTCGAGGAACGTCTCGAGATTCAAGCGATTGCAGATGATATAACTAGTAAATATGTTCCTCCTCATGTCAATATATTTTATTGTTTAGGGGGGATTACGCTGACTTGTTTTTTAGTACAAGTAGCTACGGGTTTTGCTATGACCTTTTACTATCGTCCAACTGTTACAGAGGCTTTTTCCTCTGTTCAATACATAATGACTGAGGCCAACTTTGGTTGGTTAATTCGATCAGTTCATCGATGGTCAGCAAGTATGATGGTTCTAATGATGATCTTGCACGTATTTTTATGTATCTTACGGGGTTTTAAAACCCCACGAATTAACTTGGGTTACAGGGGTAGTTCTGGCTGTATTGACCGCATCTTTTGGCGTAACTGGTTATTCCTTACCTCGGGACCAAATTGGCTATTGGGCAGTAAAAATTGTAACAGGCGTACCTGAAGCTATTCCTATAATAGGATCACCTTTGGTAGAATTCTTACGTGGAAGTGCTAGTGTGGGCCAGTCCACTTTGACTCGTTTTATAGTTTACATACTTTTGTATTGCCTCTTCTTACTGCCGTATTTATGTTAATGCACTTTCCAATGATAATGCACCAATGATACGTAAAGGTATTTCGGGTCCTTTATAGAGAAGGCAGATCATAGATATTTGTAATTTATTATATAGGGGAGGAACAAGAGTCTTTTATTGCTACAAATATGTATTATTGAAAAATAAGGCATGTTATTTGGATACTTGTATTCAATTCTGAAGTATTTTTTATTTGATACGAATCGAATAGTTGAACTATATTTTCCTAAAGGGGATGGATTATGGGAGTGTGTGACTTGAACTATTGATTGGTCCATGCAGATCTATGATTTTATCCGCCAAGTTGGAATTCACAACCCAACGTGTCTCCACATCCAACCATCATGTCAGTCCCTTTATGTAGCATAGGATAGGCCGGTTTTAACTTGAGGAGAATATTTTCTATGATCATACCCGAATCATGTCATACATGAAAAGGCTCCGTAAGATCCCTAGAATAAGTGATGTGGAATGATCCAATGTTCTATTTATTTACTTTGTTTGATTTTTTTTTTTTTTAGTTTTTAGTAATCGTTAGTTTTTATAGTATGTAGATGCATTCATTTCCTTTGCATCGACCCTGATCTATTATACTATCGGAGTTAAATAAGGGATCTAAGGAAGAACAGGGGCTAGACTTTATTAGTAACAAGTAAAAACTTTGTATTTTGTTTATGTAATACAATCGAGATGTTGTGAGGATAAATACCAACCAAAAGATATGAGACAATCCAAAAAGCACTTGATCATGATCAAATTTGTAAGCCGACTTGGATATTGAGCATTTCCCTGTTGCCAGAACTGAATTATTTGCAATGAATAATGAATCGTTGAAACTCGGGAAATGGAATTTGATAAAGAGTTTATTACATAGAGTCATTCTACATTATATATGTAGATATGTATAAAATATAGGTTTTCTATGGACCTATTTATGTTCTATGGATCTATTTCTGTGATTCTTTTGATTCTTGCTCGAGCCGGATGATAAAAAAATTATCATGTCCGGTTCTTTTGGGGGATGGATCCACAAGAGTTAACCTATCCAAATAACAAAGAAACCTGATTTGAATGATCCTGTATTAAGAGCTAAATTGGCTAAAGGGATGGGACATAATTATTATGGAGAACCCGCATGGCCCAATGATCTTTATATATCTTTCCAGTAGTAATCCTAGGCACTATTGCATGTAGTGTGGGTTTAGCAGTTCTAGAGCCGTCAATGATAGGTGAACCGGCGGATCCGTTTGCAACTCCGTTGGAAATATTACCCGAATGGTACTTCTTTCCCGTATTTCAAATACTTCGCACAGTGCCCAATAAATTATTGGGTGTTCTTTTAATGGTTTCAGTACCAATAGGATTATTGACAGTACCTTTTTTGGAGAATGTCAATAAATTCCAAAATCCATTTCGTCGTCCAGTAGCTACAACAGTATTTTTGATCGGTACCGCAGTAGCTCTTTGGTTAGGTATTGGAGCAACTTTACCTATCGATAAATCCCTCACTTTAGGTCTTTTTCAAAGTTAAATACCACGACATAGGTATCTAAGGAAGATCCTCTTCTGGATCTTCCCTAGATACCTCAATCTTATTATGTATCTATTCTGCAAATATATGGACCGTGTCGGAGATTCAAAACTTATTCTATTATTTTTTATTTTATTTATAATTCTAAAAACTAAAAAATTCCAATGGATTTAAAATGAAAACTTTTCTTAGGTAAATTGATTGCAAAATGCTTCTGTAGAGTGCATCTTCTATGCTTCCATTTTCATAAGATCTTCTTGACTGTGATTCAAAAGGTCCAATAATGTATGTATATTGGACCTTTTGAGACAATTATAGGTCCTGGAAGACAATTCTGATTGGTCAATAAAATACATGTCAATGGAATTCCTTTTTTGTTTTCTTGAGATTAGTGAATCTGTCTTGAAAGGAAAAAAGGGTAGATTCCATCTGTTTTCATTTTCCTCTAAATTCATGTACTCTTCCTCTGCATGTAGAAAAGGAATCAATAAATCAATCAAATTACGAGAAGCTTCATAAAGTGCTTCTTTAGAGTTAAACTTCCATTCGTCCATATTTCTAGAAAGAGTATCTCTTGTTTTCATTCCCAGTCCCATAAGAATGAATACTATGATTTGCATTTCGAACAGGCATAGATACAATATCTATAGGATAACTTCCATCGTGAGATTCATTTGTGGATTTCATATGATATCCACGATCTCTCTTGATTTGTAATTCAATACACAAATCAATTGGTTCTGTCAGGTTAGCTATATGCTGTGTCGTGTCAACTATTTGTACAGAAGGTGGTGAGATAATATCTTGAGCTGTTATGTATTTAGGTCCCCTGACGCAAATGGATGCGCCCCTAACTCCATAGAGATTACTTTTCAATACAATCTCTTTCAAATTTATTAAAATCTCATGTACTGATTCTTCAATACCCTCTATCGTAGAATATTCATGCAGAACATTTTCAGATGTTGCACGTGTGATACATGTTCCTTCTATTTCTCCAAGTAAAGCCCTTCGTACAAAACAAAACAACCATAATAAAGACGCTTGCTGTCTACTCTTGATTCAACACATTTCCACTTTAGTGTTCGAGTGGATCCTGCTACTTCTTCTCGAACCATACTATTATTTTTCTTTTATTTATGATTATTGGATCAGATCATTGAATCATTTATTTCTCTTGGAATCTCTTGAATTATTATTTCTACACACGTCTTTTTTTAGGGGGGCGACATCCATTATGCGGCATGGGTGTTACATCACGTACGAAACTTAATAGCATCCCATTTCTCCGAATGGCTCGTAATGCCGCATCTCTTCCGAGACCTGGACCCTTTATCATAACTTCTGCTCGTTGCATACCCTGATCAACTAATGTACGAATAGCATTAAATGCCGCGGCTTGAGCAGCATAGGGTGTTCCTTTTCTTGTGCCTCTGAATCCAGAAGTACCTGCGGAAGAAACCACCGACCTCGTACATCTGTAACAGTTACAATAGTATTGTTGAAACTCGCTTGAACATGAATAACTCCTTTTGGTATTCTACGTTCATTCTTTTTGAACCAATACGTGCATTCTTACGTAAACCAATTTTGCTATAGGTTTTGTCATATTTTATTTTATTAGATCATATTCATAAGAATAAAATAAAAGAAGAAGAAGAATCAGAAAGATACGGGATAGCTATTTAATATAAAAAGAATCCTTTCTTTTTACATGTACATGATGTACATGGGTTTTCTTTAAAAGTTCTTGATTTAGAACTTGAGAAGGATTACCCTGTCTCTGTTTATGTCTCAGATTGGAACAAATGACTATAATTCGCCTACGAATCAAACGACATTTTTCACAAATTTTACGAACAGAAGCCCTTATTTTCATATTTATCATTCCTTATTTTCATTCTGAATCTATTTTTTTTGAAACAAAAATTAGTTTATTGCATTTTGAACTTCGAATTATATCCTACGAAAAGGATGTTTCAAAGAATGATCTAATCGTTCGAATCTTTTTTGCGAAGTCTATAAATTATACGTCCCCTGGTTGAATCATAACGACTCATTTCGATTTTAACTCTATCTCCGGGTAGTATACGTATAAAAAAACGGATTCTCCCTGAAATATAACCTAGAATTAGATCTTCATTATCTAATCGAACTCGGAACATACCGTTGGGAAGTGATTCAGTAATTAAACCCTCATGAATCAATTTTTGTTCTTTCATTCCAGGGAACCCCCTTTAAGTATTAATTAATAGAGGAAGAGTTCTATAATTCACTTCTCCTCTCTCTTTACAAATAGTAAGTTCAAGAGAAAATTAGGGTACCCCAGGAGAATCACCATATATAACACAAAATTTCTCCTCCAATTTTTTCTAGTCGAGCTTCTCGATCTGTCATTATACCTCGAGAAGTAGAAAGAATTACAATTCCCATTCCACCTAAAATTTTAGGAATTCGTTGATAGTTGGAATAGATTCGTAGACCGGGTCGGCTGATACGTTTTAATTTTATTTTATTCCCTTTCCTAGTCTTTCTATGTCGTAAGGTTGAAACCAAGAAATTTTTTTGACTTTCTTGATGTTTTCGAACGTTTTCAATAAAACCTTCTCGTAAAAGTATTTTCACAATGTTTTTAGTGATATTAGTAGATACTATTTGAACTCTTCCTTTTTGATCTATGTCAGCATTTCTTATAGAAGTTATTATATCGGCAATAATGTCCCTACCCATGATGAACTATAGTTATTGGTGCCTTCTAATTTTGATATAATCAACATGCTTCTTTTTTGTTTTATTTTTTATTAAATTTTTTTATTATTTCATTATTAAAATTTCTAAGAAATTTAAAGTATATACATGAGACACAATCTATTAATCAGATCTATTTCAGATATTTGAATATTCTATATATAGAATATAGATAGGATATATCCTATTTTCATCTATAAGAATCTATAAGACCTCGGGTGCTAATGAAACTATTTTAGTAAAATTCAACTGTCGCAATTCTCGAGCAACCGCACCAAAGATTCGAGTTCCTTTTGGATTTCCTTCTTGATCAATGATAACCGCTGCATTGTCATCATATCGTATTATCATGCCGTTGTCACGTTTGAGTTCTTTACACGTGCGTACAATCACAGCTCTAATTATTTCTGATCTTTCTAGAGGCATGTTGGGCACTGCTTCTTTGATTACAGCAACAATAACATCGCCAATATGAGCATATCGGTGATTACCAGTTCCTATGATTCGAATACACATCAATTCTTGAGCTCCACTGTTATCCGCTACATTCAAAAGGGTCTGAGGTTGAATCATATCATTTTTATTTTAATCTCTTATTTAAATGCAAGGGATAATAAAAAAAAAGAAATATTGTCTGTCCAGAGATAAAGAAATCCGTAGTTTTTTTTCATTATCCATACTCCTTCTTCTTTTACTTTTGTTTACCTATCCTGAAATAACAAATTGAGTTCGTATAGGCATTTTGCATGATGCTATTTTCATAGCAGCTTTGGCTACAGTTTCTGATACTCCACTAATTTCATAAAGTATTCGGCTCGGTTTAACAACGGATACCCAATATTCGGGGGATCCCTTTCCCGAACCCATACGTGTTTCTGTAGGTCTCACAGTAACAGGTTTGTCGGGAAAGATACGTACCCATATCTTTCCACCACGACGCGCATATCGTGTCATTGCTCTTCTGCTTCTATTTGTCTAGCTGTGATCCAAGCAGGTTCAAGTGCCTGAAGAGCGTATCTGCCAAAACAAATCTGATTGCCTCGGCAAGATATTCCCTTCATTCGACCTCTATGTTGTTTACGAAATCTGGTTCTTTTGGGGTTATAGTTGATGGTTGTTTCTGAATTCCATCTCTACTGCAAAACCGGACATGAGAGTTTCTTCTCATCCAGCTCCTCACGAATGAAATGATTCAATAATGATTCAATAATATTATATATACACAATATACACATGTATTTTTATATTTCATTCTATCAAAATAAAGAATATACTGATTTTTTATATTGAATTTGTTACATAGGTAGCTTTATATATAACTAGGTGTGTTTTTCTATTTTATTTTATCTTTTTATTTTATCAAAATTTCTAATAAAAGAAATTCTGAAATTAAAGAAAAATAAAGAAAGGTTTCGCGGGCGAATATTGACTCTTTCCTCCTTCATTTGTAGGGTCAATTCATGACCATTCAGAATAAATATATTTTTTTGGTTCATTACGCCATCCTACCCAATGAATCATTAGGATTGATTCGTTTTCAAGAAAATCCTATGTAATCACGGGTTCCATCGTTCCCATAGCTTCTATTAATGCTTAGGCTTTGAACTCTGCAATGGAGCTCTCAACAAAATTTGTTATTTGTTTGAGTTAATCTCCTCAGTTTTTCTTAACCCGAAGCTCGATTCAATTATTCTCTATTTTCTATTATTTAGATTATTATTTTAATTTCATTTATTTAATTTATTTTCTTCTATAGTTTCTATTTTTTATTTGTATATTTCTTATTCTATTGTAATTAGTGATATTTTTATTTTTTTTATTTTTATTATATATATATTGATGTTGATGCTTTATAACACTGCCTTTTTTATTTTTTTTTATGAGTTAATTCTTCATAAACCATACATATGGGAATCATATATCATTGATATCTTTATTCTCTCTTTCTATCATCCTTCCATTTTTCCACATCCCCTTTTTTTTTCACAATTCATAATCAGATTTCTTTTTTATTAAAAAAAAGAATTTCAGTTGCTAACTATATGATCGATTCAGTCATATAGTGTTTCTTCTTGGGATCTCGACAATACGAAGCAATAAGTTGGTTTTTAATTTTGAGTTTCTTGAGTTTTGATAGTTACTAAGTTTATAGTCGGGCCAGACTGTTTCTTTTTTCTTTTTTCAATCTAAATTCTAAACTCTAAAGAAAAAACTAACGAGTCACACACTGAGCATAGCAATTATAATAAAATCTAAATGAAATCAAAGGGTAAATCAAATTTTTATTCAACCTTATAGAATTATAATTGTTTGTTTTTCTTTGATTAATTGATTAAGAAAAAAATAAGAAAAGAGTTTCTAAATCTTTTTTATCGATGAGCAGAATGGCGAGATAAAGAAAGGTCCATTATTCTTATTTTCTTATTCTTGGTTTACAAATATCCAAATTTTGATGCCTAAGACTCCATAGATAGTTCTAATTGTATAGGAACAGTGATCAATTTTAGCGAATTGTTTGTAAGGGAACCCTGCCTTCTCTGATCCATTCGACACGTGCAATCTCTTTCCGTCGATACGTCCTGCAATTTGCACTTGAATTCCTTTTGTATCCGTTTGTTCAGTTAATTCAATAGCTTTTTCATTGCCTTTCGAAATGAGACTCTATTTTTAATTGTAAAGCTATATATTCTGCAAGAATATTAGGTTGTCCATAAGGCTTTTCAATTCTTGTGATAGCAATATT
This sequence comes from Cymbidium sinense, assembly GCA_021442155.1. Classification (NCBI taxonomy): domain Eukaryota; kingdom Viridiplantae; phylum Streptophyta; class Magnoliopsida; order Asparagales; family Orchidaceae; genus Cymbidium; species Cymbidium sinense. The sequence continues at coordinate 289,061,054 of CM038215.1, forward strand.
GAGTCTCCGGTTTACAGAATGAAACTTTTTTTGTACATTCATCTGTAATTCTTCGACTCCCCGTGTCCGTCCTTCTATTAATAAGTTGGGAAATCCAATGTAGATTATGACCTGAATCAAATCTATTCTTTTTTGAATTACTATACGGGCAATTCCTTTGAAACCTGAGGATATTTTCTTATTTTTTTTACATAGTCCTTAATACAATTCCGTATTCTTTCATCTTCTTGTAGACCCATGGAAAAATTCTTTGATTTTGCGAACCAAAAAGAATGATGACTTTGAGTTGTTCCAAGTCTGAAACCAAGTGGATTTATTTTTTGTCCCATATTTTTATATTCTTTTTCCATCCATTTTTTTCTAATTAGGAATCTAAATTTTAGATTTTAAAGAAATCTTTATATGACAAGTGGTTTTTTTTATCAAATAACCTTGAGCCCGGGTTTTAACTTTTTTTCAATAGCACCTCTATTGACTTCAGCTTTACTAATAAATAAATCAGCTTCATTTAAACCCATATTATGACTAGCATTTGCTGCTGCAGAATAAACTAATTTTAAAATTGGATAAGATGCCCAATAAGGCATTAGTTCCAGTATCATGAGTGTTTCCTCATAAGAACGTCCCCGAATCTGATCAATTACTCTTCGTGCTTTGAAAACAGACATATATATATGTTGAGCTAAAACTTTTGCTTCTCTATCCGAATTCTCGTTCTTTATCATAAAAGTTCTCCCCCGCCAATGAATGATAAGTGCCTAGGTGAAGCATAGTATAAGATAAGTCAGAAAAGTCTAAGTCTTATGAAAAAGAAAATAAATATACCTCTACTCTTACTATAAGATAAAGACTCTTAAGATATAAGATAAGGCTTTTCACATGAATACTTAGTAGAACGACTAACGACGAGATTTATTATCGTTTCTCGCGTGTCTCACGAGTGAGAGTAGGTGCAAATTCTCCCAATTTGTGACCGACCATACGATCTGTGATATAAATAGGTAAATGTTCCTTTCCATTATGAATAGCGATTGTATGGCCAATCATTGTGGGTATAATGGTAGATGCCCGAGACCAAGTCACTATGATTTCTTTCTCCTCCCTCCTGTTGAGTTTTTCAATTCTTCCCGATAAATGATTAGCTACAAAAGGATTTTTTTTTGAGTGAACGTGTCACGGCTGATTACTCCTTTTTTTACATTTTTGAAATTGGCATTCTATGTCCAATATCTCGATCTTAATCTGAAGTATAATGATGAATGGAGAAAATCCTTTAGCTAGATAAGGGAAGGGCAGATGTAGCCAAGTGAATCAAGGCAGTGGATTGTGAATCCACCATGCACGGGTTCAATTCCCGTCGTTCGCCCATCATATTATTTCCAATTCCAAAAATTCGATTTTCAATGTTCCTATTTACGGCGACGAAGAATAAAACTATCACTATATTTGTTCCTTTTCCTACTTCTTCTTCCAAGCGCAGGATAACCCCAAGGGGTTGTGGGTTTTTTTCTACCAATTGGGGCTCTCCCTTCACCGCCCCCATGGGGATGGTCTACAGGGTTCATAACTACTCCTCTTACTACAGGACGCTTACCTAGCCAACACTTAGATCCGGCTCTACCCAAACTTTTTTGGTTCACCCCAACATTACCCACTTGTCCGACTGTTGCTAAGCAGTTTTTGGATATCAAACGGACCTCCCCAGATGGTAATCTTAATGTGGCCGATTTACCCTCTTTTTGTGCTACGGCTTTGCTACAGTGTGATTTCTATGTTATGTATGGCCGTGCCTAAGGGCATATCGGTTGAACTGTTGATTCTTCTTTTTATCAATCAAAACCCTTCCCAAACTGTACAAGCTTCTTCCAAAGCATACGGCTTTCTAGATGTATATGATGATATCTAGACAGATGGATCTTATATGAATCGTATGATGAAGTACCACATGAGTGGATATATAGGAATCCAAATCTGCCGAATCACTTATGTTATGATCTTCTACATCCTAGGTCTCCCCGTTCCGTCATCTGGCTTATGTTCTTCATGTAGCATTCAGACCGGATGACTCTATGAAATTACGTCGATACTTGCACATATTACGGGTAACGTAGGAGACATCTCTATTTTCCCCCAAGGGGTCTTTCTAATTATCACTGCTTAGCTTTCAATTCTGACCATCAAATGAAATGTGAATAACCCGTCCTCCTCTCTCTTTGAAACAAGGGGCGCTTCCGGTTCTGTGCGCGCTTCAAACAATTTTGTCTTCTCCATATTACCATATCTCTAGAGTCAATAATTTTCTATGAGGAACTACTGAACTCAATCACTTGCTGCCGTTACTCAACAGTTTTCTGTTGAGGTCTATCCCGTAGAGGTACTCCAATTGGATCAGTGATCGATTTCTAGGTTTCGTCATAAACCTAATTGGTTACTTCCAATTACGTAAATCAATAGTTCAAACCGCACTCAAAGGTAGGGCATTTCCCATTGATATAGGAACTTCTGTACCAGAAACAATGGTATCTCCAATTATAGCCCCTCTGGGATGTAAAATATATCTCTTCTCACCATCCCCATAGTGTATGAGACAAATGTATGCATTTCGATTAGGGTCATATTCTATGGTTACGATTCTACCAGATATCCCTTTTTCATTCCGTCGAAAGTCGATTTTACGGTATAGACGCTTATGACCTCCCCCTCTATGCCCTGCGGTAATGATCCCTCTGGCATTACGACCTTTACCACAACGATGCTGTCCATAGATCAAATTATTTCGTGGATTGGATTTCACTTGACTGTCTACGGCTCCATTGCGTGTGCTCGGGGTAGAAGTTTTGTATAAATGTATTGCCGTGTTATTAAGTCTTTTGCTTTAAGTTCTTTTCTCTATAAGAGGTGGAATAGAATAACCCATCGTAATGATCACGTCTGTAATGCATTGTATGTCCCATAATAGGTCCCATCCTTTTACCCTTTCCGAGTCGATGACTATTCATAGCTCTTACCTTGACACCAAAGAAGAGTTCGACCCAATGCTTTATTTCTGTCCTAGTTGATCCTGATTCGACATTAGAAGTATATTGATTGTTCCCCAAGAATACTTTTTTTCTGTAAATACTGCATATTTGATTCCATCCATAAATCCATTTTCTTCCCTATGAGTTCCAGTATCGATAAGAATTCTAGTTCTTACTGTTCATATGTTATGGTATGAATATACCATACCAATTCATATGTATGGATGATGAGATTCCATTGATACAGAGCCAATTCCAATAGACTTATTGAATGTTCCCATTGGCGTGCATCCAGCAGGAATTGAACCTACGAATTTGCCAATTATGAGTTGGGCGCTTTAACCATTCAGCCATGGATGCTTAACAGGGATCATCGTACATCGTGAATAACCAAATTCCAATTGAAATGAAATCTTTAGAAGGAATCAATGAAATGACATCAATTCAAATCCTGGATATTCAAATTGAGAGAGATATTGAGAGAGATCAAGAATTCTCACTATTTCTTAGATTCATGGATCAAATTCGATTCAGTGGGATCTTTCACTCACATTTTTTTCCACCAAGAACATTTTATGAAACTCTTTGACCCCCAAATTTGGAGTATCCTACTTTCACGTGATTCACAGGTGCAACAAGAAATCGATATTTCACGATCAAAGGTGTAGTACTGCTTGTAGTAGTGGTCCTTATATCTCGTATTAACAATCGAAAGATGGTCGAAAGAAAAATATCTATTTGATGGGGCTTCTTCCTATACCTATGAATTCCATTGGACCCAGAAAGGAGACATTGGAAGAATCTTTTTGGTCTTCCAATAGAAATAGGTTGATTGTTTCGCTCCTGTATCTTCCAAAAGGGAAAAATATTTCTGAGTTGTTTCATGGATCTGCAAGAGAGTACTTGGGTTATCCCAATAAAGAAAAAGCGTATCATGCCTGAATCTAACCGGGGTTCGCGGTGGTGGAGGAAGGATCGGAAAAAATAGGGATTCTAGTTGTCAGATATCTAAGGAAACCGTAGCTGGAATTGAGATCTCATTCAAAGAGAAAGATAGCAAATATCTGGAGTTTCTTTTTTTATCCTATACGGATGATCCGATCCGCAAGGACCATGATTGGGAATTTTTTGATCGTCTTTCTCCGAGGAAGAAACGAAACATAATCAACTTGAATTCGGGACTATTCAAAATCTTGGGAAAGACTTGATTTGTTATCTCATGTCTGCTTTTCGTGAAAAAAAGACCAATTCAGGGGGAGAGTTTCTTCAAACAACAAGGAGCTGGGGCAACTATGCAATCCAATGATATTGAGCATGTTTCCCATCTCTTCTCGAAACAAGTGGGGTATTTTCTTTGCAAAATTGTGCTCAATTTCATATGTGGCAATTCCGCCAAGATCTCTTCGTTAGTTGGGGGAAGAATCAGCACGAATCGGTTTTGGAGGAACGTCTCGAGAGAGAATTGGTTAGACAATGTGTGGTTGGTAAATAAGGATCGGTTTTTTAGCAAGGTACGGAATGTATTGTCAAAATATATGATTCCACAAGGTCTATTTTCGTTCAAGTTGATTAGCCAATGGAAAGGATCTTCTTCATCAATCCAGAGATTCTTTCGATTCCGTTATAAATGAGAATTCAGAATATCACACATTGATCGATCAAAGAGATTCAGCAACTAAAGAGAGATCGATTTCGATTCCCCGAAATGCCTTTTTGGATCTTCCTCCATGTCCTGGCTATTCACGGAACCTGAGAAGCGGATGAATAATCATCTGCTTCCGGAAGAAATCGAAGAATTTCTTGGGAATCCTACAAGATCCATTCGTTCTTTTCTCTGACAGATGGTCAGAACTTCATCTGGGTTCAAATCCTACTGAGAGGTCCACTAGAGATCATAAATTGTTGAAGAAAAAACAAGATGTTTCTTTTGTCCCTTCCAGGCGAGCAAAAAATAAAGAAATGGTTGATATATTCAAGATAATTACGTATTTACAAGATACCGTCTCAATTCATCCTTCGGAACCATATCACATCCCGGATCTGGTTCCGAAGGATGAACCGGATATGGACAGCTCCAATAAGATTTCATTCTTGAACAAAAATCCATTTTTTGATTTCTTTCATCTATTCCATGACCGGAATAAAAGGGGATACGCGTTACGCCATGATTTTTTTGAATCAGAAGAGAGATTCCCAGAAATGGCGGATCTATTCACTCTATTAATAACCGAGATGGATCTGGTGTTTCATAGGGGATTTGTCTTTTCTATTGATTCCTATGGGTTGGATCAAAAAAATTCTTGAATGATGTATTCAACTCTAGAGATGAATTGAAAAAGAAATCTTTATTGGTTCTACCTCCTATTTTTATGAGAAGAATGAATCTTTTTCTCGAAGGATCAGAAAAAAATTGGTCCGGATCTACTGCGGGAATGAGTTGGAAGATCCCAAACTAAAAACAGCGGTATTTGCTAGCAACAACATAATGGAGGCAGTCAATCAATATAGATTGATCCGAAATCTGATTCAAATCCAATATAGCACCTATGGGTACATAAGAAATGTATCGAATCGATTCTTTTTAATGAATAGATCCGATCGCAACTTCGAATATGGAATTCAAAGGGATCAGATAGGAAATGATACTCTGAATCATATAACTATAATGAAATATACGATCAACCAACATTTATCGAATTTGAAAAGAGTCAAGAAATGGTTTGATCCTCTTATTTCTCGAACTGAGATCCATGAATCGGGATCCTGATGCATATAGATACAAATGGTCCAATGGGAGCAAGAATTTCCAGGAACATTTGGAACATTTCATTTCTGAACAGAAGAATCCTTTTCAAGTAGTGCAAGTAGTGTTCGATCGATTACGTATTAATCAATATTCGATTGATTGGTCCGAGGCTATCGACAAAGAAGATTTGTATAAGCCACTTCATTTCTTTTTGTCCAAGTCACTTCTCTTTTTGTCCAAGTCACTTCTCTTTTTCTTTGTGAGTATCGGGAATATCCCCATTCATAGGTCCGAGATCCACATCTATGAATTGAAAGGTCCGAATGATCAACTCTACAATCAGTTGTTAGAATCCATAGGTGTTCAAATCGTTCATTTGAAGAAATTGAAACCCTTCTTATTGGATGATCATTATACTTCTCGAAGATAAAAAAATCTTGATCAATGGAGGATCAAGATACCAAAGCGGGTGATTGACTCATTCCATGATAGAAAGAATTGCAAGAAATCCTTTGATAACATGGATTCCTATTTCTCAATGATATCCCACGATCGAGACAATTGGCTGAATCCCGTGAAACCATTTCATAGAAGTTCTTTGATTTCTTTTTATAAAATAAATCGACTTCGATTCTTGAATGATCCACATCACTTATGGTTCTATTGTAACAAAAGATTCCCCTTTGATGTGGAAAAGACCCGTATCAATTATGATCTTACATATGGACAATTCCTCAATATCTTGTCCATTCGCAACAAAATCTTTTCTTTGTGCGTGGGTAAAAAAAATATCTCTTTTTGGAGAGAGAGACTATTTCACCAATCGAGTCGCAGGTATCTGACATCTTCATACCTAACGATTTTCCACAAAGTGGTGATGAAACGTATAACTTGTACAAATCATACAAATCTTTCCATTTTCCAATTTGATCTGATCCATTCGTTCGTGGAACTACTTACTCGATCGCAGACATTTCTTCAACACCTCTAACAGAGGAACAAATAGTCAATTTGGAAAAAACTTATTGTCAGCCTCTTTCAGATATGAATCTATCTGATTCAGAAGGGAATAACTTGCATCAGTATCTCAATTTCAATTCAAACATGGGTTTGATTCACACTCCATGTTCTGAGAAGTATTTACCATTCGGAAAGAGGAAAAAATGGAGTATTTGTCTAAAGAAATGTGTTAAGAAAGGGCAGATGTATAGAACCTTTCAACGAGATAGTGTCTCAAAATGGAATCTGTTCCAAACATATATGCCATGGTTCCTTACTTCGACAGGGTGCAAATATCTCAATTTCACCCTTTTAGATACTCTTTCAGACCCATTACCGATACTGAGCAGTAGTATAAAATTTGTATCCATTTTTCATGATATGGTGCATGGATCAAATATATCACAGCTAATTCCTCAGAAGATTCTTCCACAATGGACTCTGATAAGTGAGATTTCGAGTCAATGTTTACAGAATCTTCTTCTGTCCGACGAAATGATTCATCGAAATAATGAGTCACCCATTCCATTGATACGGACACGGAGATCAACAAATGCTCGGGAGTTCCTCTATTCCATCTTTTACTTCTTCTTGTTGCTGGATATCTCGTCAGATACATCTTCTCTTTGTTTCCCGAGCCTCTAGTGAGTTACAGACAGAGTTAGAAAAGATCAAATCTTTGATGATTCCATCATACATGATGGAATCTCGAAAACTTCTGGATAGGTATCCTACATATGAAATGAATCCTTTATGGTTAAGGAATCTCTTTCTAGTTGTTCTAGAACAATTAGGAGATTCTCTGGAAGAAATATGAGGTTCTGCTTCTAGTGGCAGCATGCTATTGGGTGGTGGTCCCGCTTATGGGGTAGAAATATTGGAAGATTAATCTCATCGATCTCATACCAAATCCCATCAATTGAATCATTTTTTTCAAGAAATACGGGACATCTAAGTCATACAAGTAAAGAGATCTATTCATTGATAAGAAAAAGAAAAAATGTGAACGGTGATTGGATTGATGAGAAAATAGAATTCTGGATCGCGAACAGTGATTCGATTGATGATGAAGAAAGAGAATTCTTGGTTCAGTTCTCCACCTTAATGATAGAAAAAAGGATTGATCAAATCCTATTGAGTCTGACTCATAGTGATCATTTAACAAAGAATGACTCTGGTTATCAAATGATTGAACAACCGGGATCAATTTCCTTACGATACTTAGTTGACATTCATCAAAAGGATCTAATGAATTATGAGTTCAATAGATCCTGTTTAGCAGAAAGATGGATATTTCTTGCTCATTATCAGATAATCACTTATTCACAAACCTCGTGTGGGGCTGATAGTTTTCCTTCCCCTGCCCCATCTCCTCATGGAAAACCCTTTTCTCTTCGCTTAGCCCTATCCCCTTCTAGAGGTATTTTAGTTATAAGTTCTATAGGAACTGGACGATCCTATTTGGGCAAATACCTAGTGACAAACTCTAATGTTCCTTTTGTTATAGTATTTTCGAACAAGTTCCTGGATGACAAGCCTAAAGGTTATCTTCGATGATATCGATATATCGATAGTATTGATGATGATAGTGATGATGACCTTGATATTGATACGGAGCTAACTATGACGAATGTGCTAACTATGTATACGCCAAAATAGACCGATTTGATATAACCCTTCAATTAATTAGCAAAAGCAATGTATCTCCTTGCATAATATGGATTCCAAACATTCATGATCTGCATGTGAATGAGTCGAATTACTTATCCCTCGGTTTATTAGAGAACTATCTCTCCAGGGATTGTGAAAGATGTTCCACTGGAAAGATTCTTGTTATTGTTTCAACTTATATTCCCCAAAAAGTGGATCCCACTCTAATAGCTCTGAATAAATTCAATACATGCATTAAGATACGAAGGCTTCTTCTTCCACAACAACTAAAGCACATTTTCATTCTTTCATATACTAGAGGATTTCACTTGGAAAAGAAGATGTTCCATACTAATGGATTCGGGTCCACAACCATGGGTTCCAATGCGAGATCTTGTAGCACTTATCAATGAGGCCCTATCAATTAGTATTACACAGAAGAAATCCATTATAGAAACTAATAAAATTAGATCAGCTCTTCATAGAAAAACTTGGGATTTTGATCCCAGATAAGATCGCCAGGATCATGGGATCCTTTTCTATCGATAAGAAAGGCGTTACACAAAATGTACTTCTAAGTAATTGCCCCATAGATCCTATATCTATCTATATGAAGAAGAAATCATGTACGATGGGGGATTCTTATTTGTACAAATGGTACTTCAAACTTGGAACGAGCATGAAGAAATTCATGATACTTCTTTATCTTTTGAGTTGTTCTGCCGGATCGGTCGCTCAAGATCTTTGGTCTTCATCCAGACACGATGAAAAAAATTGGATCACTTCTTATGGATTCGTTGAGAATGATTCTGATCTAGTTCATGGCCTATTACTATTCTTACTATTAGAAGTAGAAGGCGCTGGCGGGGATCCTCAGGATAAAAATATTGCAGTCAGTTTGATAATAATCGAGTGACATTTCTTCTTCGGTCCGAACCAAGGAATCAGTTAGATATGATGCAAAATGGAACTTGTTCTATCATTGATTAGGGATTTCTATATGAAAAATATGAATCAGAGTTTGAAGTAGGAGAAGGGGCCCTCGATCCGCAATAGATAGAGGAGAATTTATTCAATCACATAGTTTGAGCTCCTAGAATATGGCGCTTTTGTGGCAATCTATTTGATTGTATCAAAAGGCCCACTGAATTGGGATTTCCCTATTGGACTGGGGCAAATGGATCATTTATCATAAAGAGGATGAGCTTCAAGAGAATGATTGAGTTCTTGCAAAGTGGAACTATGCGCACTGCACACGAGATAGATCTTCCAAAGAACAAGGCTTTTTTCAACCAAGCCAATTCATTTGGGACCCGGATCCATTCTTTTCCCTATTCAAAGATCACCTCTGTCTGTGTTTTCACATCGAGAATTCTTTGCATGAAGAGATGTCAAAGGGGCTTATTGCTTCCCAAACAAATCCTCCTACATCTATATATAAACGCTGGTTCATCAAGAATATGCAAGAAAAGCACTTCGAATTGTTGATTCATCACCAGAGATGGTTTAGAACCAATAATTCATTATATAATGAATCTTTTCGTTCTAATACTCTATCCGAGAGTTATCAGTATTTATCAAATCTGTTCCTATCTAATGGAATGATATTGGATCAAATGACAAAGACATTGTTGAGAAAGAGATGGATTTTCCCGGATGAAATGAAACATTTGATTCATGTAACAGGAGAAAGATTACCCATTCCTTAGCCGTAAAGATATGTGCCCATGAAAAGGGGAGGTCGCAGTGACCAGGCCCGAGCGATTGTTTACCAAAAACACAGGTCTCTGCAAAGTTGTAAGACCATGTATGAGGGCTGACGCCTGCCCAGTGCCTGAAGGTCAAGGAAGTTGGTGACCTGATAACAGTGGGAGCGGCAAACCAAGCCCTGAATGGGGCCTTAACTATAATGGTCCTAAGGTAGAAAAAATTCCTTGTCTAAGTTCTAACCCGCACAAAAAGGCGTAACGATCGGGCACGCCTTGGAGAGAGGCTCGGTGAAATAAACATGTCTGGAAGATGCACTACCGACCTGGACAAAAGACTCATGAAATTTTACTATTCCTTGGGATTAGCTTCGCAGGGTGGAGGGAGGAAGAAGGCCCCTGTGGGGCCCAAGCCATCAGTGAGATACCACTCTGGAAGAGCTAGAATTCTAACCTTGTAACCCACGAGCCAAGAGGACAGTCTGTGAAGCTTCTGGGGCGTAGGCCTCCCAAAAGGTAAAGAGGCGCAAAGGTTTCCTGCGACGGAGATTGGCCCTCGAGTGCAAGGGCAGGGAGCTTGACGAAGACCCACATCGAAGGGACGAAAGTCGGCCTTAGTGATCCGACCATCCAGTGGAAGGGTCATCGCTCAATGGATAAAAGTTACTCTAGGGATAACACCTGATCTTCCCCAAGAGTTCACATCGACGGAAGGTTTGGCACCTCGATGGGCTCTTCGCCACCTGGGGCTGTAGTTCCAAGGGCTGTCGCCCATTAAAGCGACGTGAGCTGGGTTGAACATCGTGAGATAGTTCGATCCATATCCGCGGCGTTAGAGCATTGAGAGACCTTTCCTAGTATGAAAGGACCGGAAGGATGCACCTCGGTGTACCAGATCGTGCCTACGGTAACGGCCAAGTGCGGAGCGGATAACTGGAAAGCATCTAAGTAGTAAGCCCACCCCAAGATGAGTGCTCCCATTCTGACTTCCCATAGCCTCCGGTAGCATACGAGATAGCGGGTTCTCTCCAGGGATGGAGCGAAGTATTGAGAATCCAAGATAAGGTCACCAGACGAGCCGTTTATCATTATGATAGGTGTCAAGTGAAGTGCAGTGCGGCATGAGCATCCTAATACCGAGAGATTTGAACCTTGTTCCTACATGACTATCAAGATCACTCATCTATTTTCATTATGAAAACCCAAAAGCTCTGCCCTTCCAGAGAGAGGGAGGTGAGGCTGGCATCCCTTCCAGTCAAGAATCGGGTCTCATTTCTTCGTTCTTGGTTCGATATTCTGGTGTCCCTAGGCGTAGAGGAACCACCAATCCATCCCGAACTTGGTGGTTAAACTCTACTGCGGTGACGATACTGTAGGGGTCCTGCGGAAAAATAGCTCGACGCCAGAATGATAAAAGCTTAACACCTCTTATTTGACTTTTCATATTTCAAAGATCAAAATCAAAATGCAAAGATCGTCTTATTCAATAACATCCCTTCTCTCCCACTTCACGCCTCGGAACGCATTGTTATTCTAGAGAAAGGCACTTTCACATCTTCTTAACCCGAAATGGCTGAGGAGAGGAAAGGTTCCTTTTTGAAGGTACTCCCGGGAACAGATCCAGTGTAGACGGGGTGGGGCCTGTAGCTCAGAGGATTAGAGCACGTGGCTACGAACCACGGTGTCGGGGGTTCGAATCCCTCCTCGCCCACAACCGGCCCAAAAGGGAAGGGCCTTTCCCTCTGGGGGTAGTAAAATCATGATCGGGATATCGGCCGCAAAGCTATTGAACTTGGGTATGGTCCTTTTAGTAAACCGGGCTGGGATCGGCATATTTGTGTTTGACTCCCCGTAACTCTTCCTCAGCCAGGCTTGGGCAGAATAGCAGAGCAAGTACAAGTATTAGTAGCATAGCAAAAATGCGTTCCTCGTCATTAATATGTTTGCTCGCGGCAATTGTGGCCTATCGGGAGAATCGATGACTGCATCTTTGATGCACTGTTGAGAATTCTGAATTGGCTATTTACAAGGGTCGGATCTATGCCGAGGTATTGAGGGTGATTCTCAAATATTGTAGAACAGGATGTGATACGATGAGATAGAATGCAATAGAAACAAAGAAACGAGTTACCTACTCCTAACGGTCAAAGCGAGCCCTTTCATTCAATTCTTCATTCTTTCAAGAATGAAGAATGAATCAAATCTCCCAAGTAGGATTCGAACTACGACCAGTCAGTTAACAGCCAACCGCCACTGAGCTACTGAGGAACAACGGGAGATTCGACCTCAGAGTTCAACTCCCGTTCTCAACCCATGAACAATATGAGTCCGAAGCTTCCTTCGTAACTCCAGGAACTTCTTCGTAGTGGCTCCGTTCCATGCCTCATTTCATAGGGAACCTCAATGTGGCTCTATTTCATTATATTCCATCTATATCCCAATTCCATTCATTTCATATCCCTTTTGTGTCATTGACATAAGAGATGTCATTTATAGTATATCTGTTTCTATCTATATAGATATGGAATAGATATGGAAAGTTAAGGAATCATCATATAATAATCGATAAATTGCAATAGAAAAGAAAAAGGGGAGGTTTGTTATGATTTTGAAATCTTTTCTACTAGGTAATCCATTATCCTTATGCATGAAGATAATAATAAATTCGGATTCCAAATTATTTCTTTCACCACATTCTATCTCTTTTATTCTTTTCTGTTTGAAATTTATGGAATGAATTAAGTATAGTACTAAGAAAAATTTTTGAACAATATATGATGTTCACATATCGATAAAGGAGTCCTTAGCATTGGGTAGACCTCAAAATACTTCTATTCTACCGTATCTTTTGTTTCTTTAAAAAAGGAATCATAAAAACTTTTTTGATTATGAATCTAAAAAATTTAAGGTAATCTCGGATTCAAGTGTATTCACAAAATCTAAATTTTCAATTGGAAAAACCATTTCATTTTCAAGTTCCACTTCCAAATTAGTCAACATTTTTATATGTTTGAGACAAATATTTTATTTTTAATGTAGTTTTGTTGGTTGGTTAATTAGTCACATTTTATTCATGAAATGGGTTTTCTGTCTATTATTCATACAAAATCATTTTTTAATAGTATCTTGTGTATATTTCTATTATATTCTATCTTTGAAATTGATATTATTTATCAATTTGTGATATGGTTTTCTATTTATGAATTGTGCTTCTATTTTCACTAAGACAATTAAGAGAAAGAAACCTCAAAAAATGAAAGAAGGGAGAAAGAAAGGAAGAAATGATGTAGAAAGAACTTTGATGAAGGATTCAACAGAACAAGAGGGATCCATGAATTCAGAAAAGGAGGATCTAGACAAAATAGATGAAACATCCATGAATGGAAGGAAAAACAAATGATGAATTTCACTTTCCAGTATCAAGACCATTTATGAAGATTCATTCATCAAGAGAATTGGGGTGGGAAGGCATAGAAGAGAAAAAGAAAAGAATGAATAAAAAAATTGAAACATAAGAAAAATACAAAAATCAAGAATAAATAAGATGAGATTTCCACCTCCCCGATTCCTTCAATAAAAGGGAATAATTCCATTTATAATTCCTCAATATTTTATCAAAACTAATTATTCTAATCTTATACTCATGAAATACCGATTATAAAATATCTATATAACCATGATTATATGACCAATTTACATCACACCTTTATCTTGTCGATAATCATTTTAGGAACTATTTTAAAAATAAATTATTAAGCATTTTTTTGAAAGATGAATAAATAGATCCATAAAAAATGATCTTATCAATAATCAAGGATTACTTCTTGAAAAAAAATTTGACAAAATCCATACCAATCCTCGGAAGAATTCAATTTTTTTATGAAGGTTTTTGATCGTTAACCATTTTGATAATGATCCAAATTATTCATTAGAGATTCCTATTGATCCAATGAACAAAGTAAATGCTACAAGGAGAAATAATTTGCTCTTATGAGGATACATATATGATGTACATTTCAAAAGTATAATAAAATCTCAGATCTTCTTAAATTCTTGTCAATTTTAGATATATCTTTGAAAAAAAATAAACTTTACTCTTATTCATTTTTTGAAAAAAAAAATTCTTTTTTTTCATAGAGATATTGAATAAACGAACTATTTTTTTGTATTATAAGACTGGAATCTTGAAAATGAATTAAATACATCAAAGGTAAGTAATTACATCCTAAAACATATAAAATGCGGGTTAATTGTTGTGAACCAAGCTATTAGTGCATTGCTGGACAACCAACTATCATGAAGAATTTCATCTTTGGACCACAAACAAGCAAGAGAATACCACAAAGAGAAAGTGTACCTAAGAAAAAAAGTAGTTTTGTAATTGGAACATATTTTGTTAAATATAGGAACCATATTGTGACTTTTCTTGGGAATATCCAACAATGGTTCCATTGAATGAATAATGGATCATCCTAAAATAATAAACTTTAGAATACATTATCAAAAAAATGAAGAACTGATAAGAACCTATACCTAGAGCTAACATAATATCAATCAGACATTATAGAAATGCTAAATTTTAATGTCTCTTTCAAAACTAAAGTATCTTAAAAAACTTTATTATACCTACTAAACAAATGAGATTCATTATGTTATAATATGAAAGAAAAGAACATACAAAATTTCTTTCATAGTAGCAATGTATAAAAGAGAAAATAGATTCCTTCCATCATAATACATGAAAAATCATTTGGCAAATAGACAAATAATAAAGGGCACATAAAGTAACAAATAAAGAATTCTATCAATAAATAGAACCAAAAAATCAATAAATATGAATTCATTCCACTAGTTCAAAAAATATAAATTTGTATCATTGGAATACTAACTAATCCCAACATTGAAACATTGGAAAACATATGAGCAAAATCTCAAATATCCTTGGCAACATATATAACTATAAAAAAAGGGATCCCAATAATAGTAATTAGTATTGACATAATAAAAAGTGGATCATCAAGTGTCACTCTAATAGAAAATCATTATTGATGAAACCATAGATATTGATAGCAAACTTCCATTTATTTGCTGAATAGATAGATTGGTGAAACCACATGATATTTGTAGTAAAACCCAGGAAATAATCATATAAGCAAGATCTTTTTTTATTGCGAATAAGTAGAAGTCCAAATATACGTAGAGTCCAAATCCTATACATGAACGGGAGGAAAAGGGTATTATCCATGCATTTATATGTATATTCCATAAGAAAACAAATTATTCTTTTTTCTTATAATTAGA
This sequence comes from Cymbidium sinense, assembly GCA_021442155.1. NCBI lineage: Eukaryota > Viridiplantae > Streptophyta > Magnoliopsida > Asparagales > Orchidaceae > Cymbidium > Cymbidium sinense. Next base: position 289,076,476 of record CM038215.1, read on the forward strand.
TTCACCAATTATTATTTCTTTATCTCTCATATTTTCTTAATCTATTCATGTTTTCATTGTATGTTATGATATTATTATTAAGATTTAAGAGAAAAATTAATGGAATGAATTAAGTATATATAATAACTAATAAAAGGCTCTTTTGAACAATATATCTATATGGATAAAAGATCACTTACCTTGTGGATTAAAAAATATACTTATTCAAAAAAAAAAAAGGAAATCTCGAAAAAATGATCTTTAGAGGCGTTTTTTCTTTAGCTAAATCTATAATAAAAAAATTTTTTTGTCCATGAAAATGGAAAAATCTTAATTGACATGTTTAAAGAACTTCCAAATTTTCCAATAATTGGAAGACAAATAATTAAATACTAAAGTATTTCATTTCCCTATTAGTTAGAACTAGGTAATATGAAAAATAAAATCTTTCTGTCCTTGATTCAAAGTATATATAGACTTTCTATATTTCTATTATATTCTATTTATTTCTATTTATTGAAATTAATTTCAATTATTGAAATTTATATTGATTGATATTCAATTTGTAAGATGGTTTTCTTTGCTATGGGTGCATCTTTGAAAAGGAATTCTGATAACAGGAAGAATTTGAATATTTCATTCTACTTTCTACTAAGGTGTTGTCTCAAAATCATTGAAAAAAAATTATGAATTTTATACTAAGAATAAAACTTTGAGTTCATTGTTGAGATAAATAAATTATTTTCTCTCAAAAAAGATTCTTAAAATTGAATCTATGAAGATGAAGATACTAATCAAATATTATTGATATTGAACATTTCCAATGAATGGAAATGCATCTTTCTTCATTATTTCTACCCATGAATATCAACAATTCACATTAATTTGCTTTTATTATTTAATAACCATGGAATTTGAACATTTCTCAACATCTTTATACATCCTGGGTTCTATTCACATAAGGCATAAATATAAATTATTATTAATTCTTCTTTTAATATTAATATTATAGAATAATATACACAATAGATCTAATAGAATATTAAATATAGAAAATATTCTATTTAATCCCTGTTTCAATTATTTTAAAATCTTTATGATATTTCATTTTAGAATATATTAACTCATATTTCTTTTTTTGATCATCTTCTTATAATTCATTTGATGAACTTATTAGTTTAAAATCAAAGGATTAATAATTATAGAAAAATATTATTTTTCTATAACATTTTAGTTATTGATTTATTTCTTAATTTCCTTAAGTAATTTATATGAATCTAATCTTTTTCATGGATATTATTCATATGATTCCGTATCTTAATCATAAAATGATTTGCAATAACATGTTATTTTACCCAAGGTTTTGTCTCTTTCAAAAATCATAAAATGAAATTAGAAAATACAATCAAGTAATAATATGAATATGATTCTTGAGATATATTTTTATATCGTTATTATTTTCTTATATGATTACATTTCAAAATCTTTTTTGAAAAACAATATTTTAAGTTTGAAGTCATTTTCTTTGGTGATATGGAATATTTGAACAAAAAATATTAAAAAAAAGACTTATTTTCTCTCATTTTAATTGTCGATATCAATTAATTCAGATTTGGATTATTGGAGTTATCATGTCATTAGTTTGATTTACCAACCATAGGCATTCTTCTCAATATGCTAATGAAGCATGTTCATATTATACCTAGAAAACTTGGCATTTATTACTTGGACCATATTTGCAATTTATTTACATATTAGAAAAAAAATTCAAAATTGCAAGATCAAGGTACAATTCATTTTAATTCAGGATTTCTCTAATTTGGATATGCTATTTTGGGATCAATATATTAGAATGTTCATAGTTATGGTTCATTCCATACTATCTAATTGAATAAAATAAACTACATAAAGAATACATGAAAAATTCATACACAATGAAATTTTTCAATTTTTGAGAACCTTTAAATAGAAGAATTATTCAAATGGTTCTCAAAAAAACTAAAATTTAGATTTATCATTAAAATTTTAATTCACCCTTCCTTTTTTTTCATTAACGAAGAATCGTTAAAATATGAAAGTCAAATAAGATTTCTTTTCAATTAATGAAATTCATTTCATTTATGAAATATAAAAAATAATTAGTATCTAAAAATAATTAGATAATAACTGTACCTTGTCAGATACAGAATGAAATCGATAAATGAATTCCTATTTAGAAAGATATCAAACAAATAGTTCTTGGTCCAGAATCAAAAAAATTTTGGAATATTGAATAACTTGTATCCATAGAAAACTGACGTAACATATATAATAAAAAAATAGGAGTTTATATCATTCCATTTCCATTACAAAAGTAATCAAAATTTTTGGCATGAAAAGATATTTTTTAATTATTCCAAAAGACTAAGAATTCTGCAACAAAAGATTCAAAAAAGAAGAAGCCATCGAGAAATACTAAACATGGTAAAGATTTTGGCATTGGGATAATCCCAATTCTTGAGATAAACAAAATATTCTATCACAACTTGTTCCTACTGAAAAAAAAGTAAATCAATCCAGAAAGTATTTGTAAAATGGCTCCATTAAGTCCCATGCCGTTATAGAATAATTCATAATTATGAAACCCATATGAAATGAAGAATAAACATATTTTTTTTTTAAATTCGTTGACCAAGAGAGGTTGAAGATAAATGATTTGTATTTTTCTTACTATAAACCGGAGATATCTAGAATAGCATGATAATTCCATATTGATAATCAATCCATATGCTCTCATCTTTAATAAGATTCCACTAAAGCATACATGTAATGTTTGTCTCTTATCATATCCATGTATATCATCCATTTAACAATGATAAGAAAATCAAAATATAGTATTATTTCTAATGTGCGGATCATTGATTAGCTAATTTTTCTAAATCTAATGTTGGTTCATTGGAACCATATAAACCTATACCTGATTATTAAGAAAATGGAACCAAATGACAAAATAAACTTTGTAGCAGTACAAACATTTTTTTCCTACATGGATAAAGTAAATAAACATATTCTAATTCCCACATGATGAAAAAAAAAGTAGGTCGAGAAAAAATGATCCTATTTGTCTATACATTGCTAACATCAAGAAACAAAAAATTGTGGATTTTAATCCAAGTTTTAAAAGTAAAGTATTGATAAATCACAGAAAATGGGTCCTATGGAAAGTCCATCATTATTTGAAAATAGATTGATCCATTTCAAATCCTCCTTCAATTGGGTTAATGGATTGTCCAATTTGAAATGATAACAAAATACATAGCTATTAAGAGCTCTAGTATACATATACATATATTACCACCTATACAGTATTTATGAAAAAGACAATTGAAGAACCCATAATGGGCAAAACAAGTATTGTTCCAAGAAAAATAACTGATAAAGACAAGATAAAAATTAGACAGAAGAAGCTAAAAGAATCGTATTTTTCTTTCTCAGTCGGTTTGATAACCTGAAGAGAATTTTTGTCAATATCATAAAGACCCATCTTTTTTTTGCCATAAAAAATAGACACTAGAAATCCTAGCTGACAAGCATTCCATCTTTACAACCACACCATATTTGGACTTGTAAGCAATTAGCTTTACAACTAAGGTGTCTTTAGATACATCCTACATGCTCAACACATTGGTACATCCCATGTATCATAAACCTACTGAATGTATTGTCTATAAATTCCAATTTTGGCAAAAGATTTTCAATGTAAAATAAGAAAATGAAAATCATATATTTATTGGACCCTAGGTAATACAATGATTTATTAAAATCTGGATGTTAATCTATTTTTAATCATGATAAAGTAATCATGATAAAAAGCACTTCCTGGAGGTCATCCCATTATAATAAGAATATTCTAATGAATAGAATCAAAAATTCTTTTGCTTGTGAACATAGTAGCTAAATAATCCCAACTTCAATAAGGCAAATATTGTATAATTTTTGTTCTTATCCATCCCTCAAAATAGCCCAATATAGGTTATATCAATAACATCTCACCATCTATGCATCATAAGAACACCATGCATTTTTCCATATTATTAAAAATTTTTTTGTATTCCAGTAGTCATCTTTTTTTTTTCCTAATTCATTCTATTTTCTTTTCTTCTTAAAACTAAAAAAAAGAAAAATAATAACTGAACTAAGAAAAAAAGAATTAAAAAATCAAAAGGAACAAGGATAATAATAAGAAACTCAAAGAAGAAATTCAAATTTAATTAACGAGTTTTTGGTTCCCGAATATCTAACTGATCTATTAATTTCTTATAACGCATTTTATTTTTCTTTGACAAATAAGTCAATAATCGTTGACGTTTTCCCATTATTCGTAGACCCCTTTGCGATAAAAAAATCTCTTTTGTGCAATTGTAAATGTGAAGTAAGTCTCCGTATCTTATTGGTGAAATGGGATACTTGAAATTCAACAGACCCACTATTTTCTTCTTTTTCTTCTTGTGTAATAACTGAGATCAATGATTTTTTGACCATAAATTAAAGTTTCTATTTTTTTTCTGTGAATTTTACCGATCGGGAAAAATAATAATATTTCTTAGGCCAGTTATTTTTATCTAGTATACATCAAAATTGTATTTTATTCATATACTACTTTATTTTTTATTTATGTGGTTTATGTTTTGTATTTTTGATCCAAATATATATAAAAAAAAAGTATTCAGGAACTAGAACAATTTATTTTTCCTTAAAAGGATTCCACTCTTCCTAGTGAAAATTGATACACTATGAAATTAGCATCATATATTAGAATATTACACAGTGTATATGTTTCGGCTTTTATCTTACCTAATAAATTAATCCACTATAAATCTTTTCATTTTTCATTGGATTGAATTCATTCTGAATTGTGAATACATATGTATTCTTGACATACTAAAACGACTGCCATTATTGGTATCAAACCAATAGCGATTCATACAAGCTACATCTTCTAATCGATAATTGGGCCAAAGAAACAATTTGAATTTAATGAGATTTTTCTATCTGTATTAATATGTTTGTTCTCATTGAAAAATTTCCCACATTTTCTTATTTTGTTTTCGTTGCAAAATCTTGGACTTCTATCCACAACATTAAAATTTGGCAAATTGAAACAAATTCGAATTCAAAATTCTACGACGTCTGGGAGATAGAATATTTTCAGGAATAAGTAAATCATAATGATTTTTGTCTCCACTCAAAAATATGTTGCTGTGTCGTGCAATGGATTTTTCAACCTCCTTTTTATCAATATATCTTTTTTTGTGTATTTTGGATTTGTTTGGTGTTTCTTATTATCAACCAATGAAATATCCATAGTTTGATATATAATAGATTTTCCGTTCCTTCGTATAGATAGACAAATTGGTTCAATAATAAATATTCCCTTTCTTATCAATTCTGCAAGAACTAGGTCCTTTTGAATCAGCATTTCATCTAGATTTATTTCACCTCTTTGAATCGAAGATATAGCAATATCCTTTGGATTTATCAGTCTAAGTAGGAGACAATATACCCTGATATTTTCATTATTTTATTATTCAAGGGGTCAACCCATCTTAGTTGAAAAAGGAAATATTTTTTCAAAAAAAAAAAATCCAGTTCTGTTTCATTCTTGCTCTTATATTGTTTTATATATTTTTTTAATTTAAATCTTGTGTAATCTTCTTCAACCTTGGAATTTCCTAATTCAAGATCTTTTTTTTATATGATTTCTTTGGATTTACGTTAATGTTTTTACTTGTTTCATTTATAGAAAAATGAAAAGGAGTGATTTGATTGGGATGATCCAAGGTTGAATTTTATATACATCAAAAAGCACAAATTCTGGGAAGAACCAAGTTTCTAGATTGGATATAGTATCATGATTTGATGCCGTATGATAGAACCTTTTTGATTGCATGGGAATGAAAAAAAAGATCTTTTTTTTCATTTTTTTAAATTATTAATTTCAGTCTTAGTATTTTTATGAATCTTGATGCCAATATGTGCATTGGCCCAGATCTCAATATTCTTTATAAAACAAAGATGAAGAATTCTACAATCAAAATATTTTCTATCCAAACTATTTCTATTTCTATCAATAAGATATCCTTTTTCTAGATAATCATTACTCGGTATACTTACTAATACATAAAATAATTCAGGTTTCAATGTATTGAAATGATATGGAATTTCTTGGTCCCCGTTTCTTTCTAATGTTGATTCAGAAGTGTATAAATTAGGGAGGCTTATGTAATTATAAGATAAAAGATCATATCTGTAATGTTTTTTCCATTTGTTTTTTTGACTCATAAATGAATTTACTGCATAGTCATTTTTTTTCATGGAATAAATGAATTGATATTTTTTATATAAATCCAATTGGTTTGATTCCTTGTTTTTAATCATACAATGTTTATTTATTCTATTTCGGTATTCTTTAGGTACTAATCGAGACCTTTTTTTTGAGATAAATCGTATTGATAAGAAACTTTTAACCAATTTTTCCATTCGTTCATTACATATGTATGAATTTTTTTATGTCTTGATTTAGAATTAAATATTCCGTGGATCATAAAATAGTTTTTAAATTAAAAAAAAAAAGGATAGCTCCCTTGATATTGAAGTACAGGTCTCAATTGAGACTTATTAAGTAATTGATTTTGTGATATTTTGTAAAAACATATGCTTGGGACAGGGAAGATAAGTTCCAATAAGTATTGGAATTTTGATTGCTATTCTTAGTATTATCAATATTTGAAAACAAATTTTTTATAGTCAAAATAAAATTCATTGTATTTTGATTTGTTTCATCAATTCCTTCTTGTTCTTTATTTATTTCATTGTTGTAAATGGGTTTATTAAAGATCTTTTTTGTTGATTCAAAGAAAAGTTGTGTATTTATCTTAGAAATGGTAATGCAAAATATCTATGTAGATTTTTTCAATGAATGATTTAATAAAGTAGTGTGATTTACGCATTAATCGGATATTCTTCTTTTTTAATGTTTTCCAAAAATGTTTCTGTGATCCCGATCTTTTATTATCATAAATTATAACTATTTCTTTTTTTTCTTATCTTTTGCAATTCGATCAATTTGATTCTTGATTATGATTGTTTTCTCAGAAAGATCTTTAATTCTTCTTTCTATTAGTGAATAATTTAACCAATCCATTGTTCGATTTATAACGAACGATTCTCGAAGAATCTTATTATTTCTTTTGAAATTTTTTTTATTTTCATTCAGTTCATATACTTTTTTATCCTCAATTCAAATAAGAAATTTGGATTTACTTTCTCCAGTTTTTTCATTATTAGGTTGATAACTCGAACTCTTTTTATGACTCCTTTTGTTTTTTCTTTTATAACTTTTAAAAAGGATTTTATTTTTTTATTGAAAAATTTTAGAACTTGTAAAAATCTTTTTTTTGCTTTTTTTTTTATTTTTTGGAGTTCTTTATAAATAGGTTAAAAAAAAGGTCGTTCTGGAAAACCAAAGGGAAGTTCCGCTTCATTCTCCAGACTGTTAAAACAAAATTTGTTTTTTCTTTTTTTTCATTATATTTATATGATGAGATCGTGCCTTAGATTTTCTCCAAGGTTTTAGACAGAAAGGATATAGAATCTTTATCTAAATACCGTTTATTAACCAATCTTAGGGAAATTCTATTTCTGATAATTGAACACCATTATAGGTACATTTAATATGCATTTCTCTATTCCATTCCTTACAATCCTCATCCCACTCGGGAATTTGGAATAATAACATACGGAAAAAATTTTGGCTATTATTAATGAAGGCAATATAATGTATTTTCTAAGAAAAGATTGGGTTACTAACATCAAACCTCTTATTACTTTGAGTAAATATAAAGGTATCCCAAGCTTCTGATATTTCTATTTGTTCATTTTTATAGTTTTTTTCCTCTTTATCCTTTTCTTCTTTTGTATCTTCATTTTCAAAATAGGAAATTGTGAATTCTTATTCTTATTTTCCAAAAAAATTAGATTCTTTATTTGTTTATATCAAAAGAGGAAAAAAAGAAGTTTTGTCTAGATGATCCGAGAATGTACATTTACTTGAAATAGGTCCCAAATAACTATTTTATCTTTTTAGCATGGATCCTTTGATTAGATTGCACAAAAAATCCAATTATTGTGAGTAATGTATCAAAGTAACTTCTCCCTTCCATTTGATCATCATTTTATCATTGTTACTAATACTAGAACTATTATAAATACTAGAAATAGAATTGGTATTCTGATCATTATCGTTATCATTATAAATTATCACATCAAATCTTCTTGAATGAATTTGATAATATTCCCTCTAATTCTTCTTCATTTTCTTCTTTCTCTCCAAATTCTTGGTTAATTTGTATGACCATCGAGAAACCTTTTACTGATTTCTTCTAGTCTAATACCAATATATTTCTTTTCATTTTTTTTTGTCTTTGTATATGTAATTATATCAAATACGCAAATATTTTTCTTGACTTTAATCAATTCCTTTTTCTACGAATCATTAAGAAGTAGATAATGAATCTTATTTATAAAAAAAGATTCTACTTTTCTGTATCTTTATAAGTATCCATGATTGCACGAATCTAATTTTTTCTCCTCGATATGGTCCGCTGAAAAGGATCATATTCCTTTGAAAGCATTTTTTTTTCATCATCACATATTATGGTTCTTTTTCAAGCAAATACTAGAGGATCTCATTGTTTTCTATAATTTGATCCTTCATTCATTGTTCAAATTGCACCTTTTTTTCATTAATATAAATCCAAGAATTATAAAGATCTTTGTCATATAGTTTTCATTAACAAAGAGATTCTTTGTTCTACCATTTCAAAAAAGTCGATAACCGGTGGATATGTAAAGGAAATTACTTGTTTACCATCACTTGTACATGTAAAAAAAAATTTGACATTTCATTGTAAAGCATTTTCTAATTTATCATTTTATATATCGTAATGGATGATTCCATATAATTAAAAAAATAAAAGTTATTTCAATTTTTTTATTCATTCTTTTCTTTTCTCTTCTTTCAATCTTCCCAATTCCCAATTCTCTTGATGGGTCTAAATCGAATCAGAACTGCTATCTTGATAGCTCTTGAAAGTGAAATTCATCCTTTGTTTTTTCCTTTCTTTCCATTCACTGATCTCTTCCGTTTCATCTATTTTGTCTAGATCCTCCTTCCCGAACAAAGGGAAGGGTTTTCTTCATGAATCCCTCTTGTTCCTGTGAATCTCCTTCATTTCGTAAGTTCTTTCTACATCGCTTTTCTTTTCTTCTTCCGCTCGAGGTTTCTTTCTTCAATTTCTTAGTGAAAATAAAGGCATTCTGCCTAAACAAGAAACAGTGATAAATAAGAGAATACTAAGATTCGAGCCATGAATTTCACACAAGATACTTATTAGATTGAATAGAATGATTTTTCCATATCGTTAATACCAATCCAACCCATTTCATGAATAAAATGTGACTAATTAACCAACCAACAAAACTACTTGTTAAAATAAAATCTTGTCGCATCAAACATATAAATGTTGACTAATCGCTAACGGGAACTTGGTAAAATGAAATGGTTGAATAATTAAAAATTAGATTATTCGTGAATACACATTGAATGCTTGAGATTATTGAAGTAGTATATCCATAATCAAAAGTTTTTATGATTGTTCCAATAAATGAAAAAAGATAATGATAAATTAGACATTGTATGAGGTCTACCCAATGCTATGAGCATATCGATATGAACATCATGAGCTATCCAATAAAACCATTTGTTCCGATACCTCTTCCCTCTTCCATAACCCGAGCCTGAGAAGGAAGAGATAAGAGGGCCCCTATGGAGAATGTGGTTGAAATCCATAATAGAGCCACTAATGATCAATTTATTATCATGCATAAGGATAATGGATTACCTAGTAGAAAAGATTTCAAAATCATAACAAACCTCCCCTTTTTCTTTTCTATTGCAATTTATATTATTATATGATGATTCCTTAATTTTTCATATCTATTCCATATCTATAGATAGAAACATATATACTATAAATGACATCTCTTATGTCAATGACACAAAAGGGATATGAAATGAATGGAATTGGGATAGATAGAATATAATGAAATAGAGCCACATTGAGATTCCTGAAATGAGGCATGGAACAGAGCCACTAAGAAGAAGTTCATGGAGAAGGAAGCTTCGACTCATATTGTTCATGGGTCTGAACGGAGTTGAACTCTATGAGAATCTCCGTTGTTCCTCAAATCGCAGAATCGTCAAGAACGACCGTCGTAGGTTCAATCCTACTTGGGAGATTTGATTCATTCTTCATTCTTTCATGAAGAATTGAATGAAAGGACTCTTTTGACCGTAAGAGTGTAACTCCCCTGCCTTTATTTCTATTGCATTCTATCTCATCATATCACATCTTGTTCTACAATATTTGAAAATCACCTCAATACTCGCATAGATCACCTTGTAAATAGCCAATTGTATTCAACATGCATCAAAGATGCATTCATCGATTCTCCGATAGGCCACAATTCGCAAAACATATTAATGATGAGGAACGCATTATGCTACTAATACTTATACTTGCTCGCTATTCAAGCTCCGAGGAAGAGTTACAGTCAAACACAAATATGCCGATCCCATCTTTACTAAAGGACCATACCCAAGTTTAATATTTATGTCATATCCATCATGATTTTATTACCCCTGAGGGAAAGGCCCTTCCCTTTGGGCGGTGTGGCCAAGGAAGGATTAACCCCGACACCGGGTTCATAGCCACGCTTTAATCCAGCGGCCCCACCGCCTACACCGGATCTGCTCAGAGTACCTTCAAAAGGAACCTTTCCGCAGCCATTTCGGGTTAAGAAGATGTGAAAGTGTCTTTTTCTCTAGAATAATAATGCGTTCTGAGGCGTGAAGTGGGAGAGAAGGGATGTTATTGAATAAGATGATCTTTGCATTTTTTATTTTGATCTTCAAATAAAAAGTCAAATAAGAGGTGTTAAGCTTTTATCATTCTCATCGAGCTATTTTTCTCAGCAGACCCCTACAAGATCGCCACCACAGAGTTTAACCACCAAGTTCGGATGGATTGGTGTGGTTCCTCTACGCAGGACACCGAATATCAAACCATGAATGAAGAAAGGCATGAGACCCGATTCTTGATCGAAGGGATGCCAGGCCCTCCATCTATTGGAAGGGCAAAGCTTTTGGTTTTTTCATAATGAAAATAGATGAGTGCAATTGATCAAGTCATGTAGGAATAAGGTTCAAATTCTCGATCTAGAATGCCTCAAATGCATCAAGCACTTACTTGACACCTATCAATGATAAAGCGCTCAGTCGTGACCTTATCTTGGATTCTCAATATTTTTCATCCCCCAGAGTGTGAGAACCCGCTATCTCGCCGCTACTGAGGCCTGGGAAGTTGGAATAGAGCACTCATCTTGGGGCTTATTACTTATTTGCTCATATATCCGCCCGACTTGGCTACCCAACGCTACCATATGCACGATAACTGGTACACCAGAGGTGCATCCTTCGCCCTCATTAGGGAAAGGTCCTCAATGCTCTAATGCCCGGATATGGACCAAACCCTCATGACATTCAAACCCACCACGTAATTTTAATGAGCAAACAGCCAACCCTTTGAACATACTATAGCCTGTGGCAAAGAGGACATCGAGGTGCCAAACCTTCCCATCGATGTGAACTCTTGGGAAGATCACCATATCCCTAGAGTAACTTTTATCCATGAGTGACGCCCTTCCACTCTAGGATCATTTGACTTTCATCCCCGCCGACGGTGGGTCTTGGAAAAGAAGCTCCCTTATGCCCTTGCACTCGAGGGTCAATCTCCCGTCCGCCCGAGAAACCTTTGTGCCTCTGTTTTTGGGAGGCCTAATAGAAACCTAGATTCTTCTTCACCCTCCACCTTTATTTGAAAGGCTATGTATCGCCATCTAAGCTACTTCACCATTGAGAAAAGAAGACTTCCATATCCAAGCTACCGATATAGCTCCTTTTGGGTGTCAAGCAATGTCAAACTAAAATACCCAACAAGCATAAGTATTAGCCCCATAGGTGATCCAGCACCTTCCAGATTACCTTGTTACGACTTCACTTCATTATTAACCCCGCCAGATTCTCCTTATTTAAGGTAATGACTTCGGCATGGCTTATAGACGGCAAGGTGTACAAGGTCTATCAATTCACGTCAGATAAGAATATTATTAGTGATTCCGGCTTCATGCGAATCATAAGGTCGTTTTGAGTTAGCTCACTAAGGGATTACACCCTTTGTCAAATAGAAGCACATGTGTCACCTGTGGCATAAGGGGCATGATGACTTGATGTCATCCTCACCTTCCTGCTTATCATCGCCTATTCGTTCCAAACTCAATGGTGGCAACATGAGGGTTGCTCTTATTGTGGGACTTAACCCAATACCTTAGACGAAATGATCATGCACCACTCCCACATTCGGTTGGTACCCCTCTTTAAGAGGATTCACTGTGTCAAGCTCCTGTAAGGTTCTTGCTTTGCATTGAATTAAACCACATGCTCCGCCAGGCGGCCCTCGTCAATTCCTTTGAGTTTCATTCTTATAACGTACTTCCTAGGGATACTTAACGCTTAGCTACAAAGAGACCTCGTCGATACGCATAGCACCTAGTATCCATCATTTATAGCTAGGACTACTAGGGTATCTAATCCCATTAGCTTTCGCTCCTCTCGCTCGGGTCGGCCAGAGTGCTTTCGCTTGGTGTTCTTTGATCTCTAATTTCACCGCTCCACCAAAATTCCCTCTACCCCTCCCATCTACTGGTAGTTTCCACTCGTCTGTGGTTGAGCCTTGGGATTTGATGGCAGACTTGCAAAGCCACCTACAGAAAGAAGTCAAAGAAAAAGAAGAACATGTAGGGGCAAAGGGAATTCCCTACAAGATTCAATTTCCATTTCTTTTTATTTGTACCTGGCTCAAGCTCAAATTTGAACTTGTATCAAAAATGCCCTCCATTTTTCTCTCTTGCTTCCGTTCATGCATATGATATATATGGATGAAGTTGACACAAATTTTATGTGATTCAAGAAACAGAATATCCATTCCATCATTGCTAGATCAATCGGTAGGGTTTGATGAATAGTGAGCCAAGCCAATAATGGGATTTTTTCAATAAATAGGAAATTTCAGATTAAGATGCTCCAGAATGGAAATGAGGGAATGTCCACAATACCTGGATTTAGTCAAATACAATTTGAGGGATTTTGTAGGTTCATTAATTAGGGCTTGACGGAAGAATTTCATAAGTTTCAAAAAATTGAAGATAGAGATCAAGAAATTGAATTTCAATTATTTATGGAAACATATCAATTGGTAGAGCCCTTGATAAAAGAAAGAGATGATGTGTATGAATCACTCACATATTCTTCTGAATTATATGTTCCCACGATCTTAATTTGGAAAATCGGTAGAAATATGCAAGAACAAACCATTTTTATTGGAAACATCCCTATAATGAATTCTTTTGGAACCTCTATAGTAAATGGAATATATCGAATTGTGATCAACCAAATATTGCAAAGTCCTGATATTTACTACCGTTCAGAGTTGGAACATACTTTCTATACCCATACTATATATATCGGATTGGGGAAGGTCGGAATTAGAAATTGATAGAAAAGCAAGGATATGGGCGTGTAAGTAGAAAACAAAAAATATCTATTCTAGTTCTATCATCAGCTATGGGTTTGAATATAAGAGAAATTCTAGATAATGTTTGTTACCCTGAAATTTTCTTGTCTTTCCCAAATGATAAAGAGAAAAAAAAAAAGATTGGGTCAAAAGAAAATGTTATTTTAGAATTTTATCAACAATTTGCTTTTGTAGGGGGGATCCGATATTTTCTGAGTCCTTATACAAGGAATTACAAAAGAAATTTTTTCAACAAAGATGTGAATTAGGAAAGATTGGTCGATGAAATATGAACCGGAGACTTAATCTTGATATACTCCAAAATAATACATTCTTGTTACCATGAGATCTATTGGCTGTTGTGGATCATTTGATTGGAATGAAATTGGGAATGGGTACACTTGACGATATGAATCACTTGAGAAATAAATGTATTCGTTCTATAGCAGATCTATTACATGATCAATTCAGATTGGCTCTTCTTCGTTTAGAGAATACGGTTCGAGGAACTATATGTGGAGCAATCAGGCATAAATTGATACCGACTCCTCAAAATTTGGTAACTTCAACTTCATTAACAACTACTTATGAATCATTTTTTGGCCTACACCCTTTATCTCAAGTTTTGGATCGAACTAATCCGTTGACACAAATCGTTCATGGGCAAAAATGGAGTTATTTGGGTCCTGGAGGATTGACGAACGCTAGTTTTCGATACGAGATATCCACCCGAGTCACTATGGACGTATTTGCCCAATCGACACGTCCAAGGAATCAATGTTGGACTTATTGGATCATTAGCTATTCATGTGAAGGTTGGTTATTGGGGATCTATAGAGAGTCCGTTTTATGAATTATCTGATAGATCAAAAAATGCACATATGGTTTATTTATCACCAAATAGAGATGAATATTATATGGTAGCAGCAGGAAATTCTTTGGCCTTGAATCGGAGTATTCAAGAACAACAGGTTGTTCCAGCTCGATATCGTCAAGAATTCGACTATTGCGGGAAGAGATTCATCTTAGAAGCATTTTTCCTTTCCAATATTTTTCTATTGGAGCTTCCCTCATTCCTTTTATCGAACATAATGATGTGAATCAAGCTTTAATGAGTTCTTATGCAGCACCAAGCAGTTCCCCTTTCTCGGTCTGAGAAGTGCATTGTTGAACTGGGTTGGAAGGCCAAAGGCTCTAGATTCGTGGATTTCAGCGAATGTAAGGGAAAAATCATTTATACTGATACTCAAAAGATCATTTTCTCAAGTAATGGGGATACTATAAGCATTCCATTAGTTATGTATCAACATTCCAACAAAAATACTTATATGCATAAAAAAAACTCAGGTTCGGGGTAAATATATTAAAAGGGACAAATTCTAGCGCGGCTACGGTGGGGAACTCGCTTTAGGAAAAAATGTATTAGTAGCTTATATGCCATGGGAAGGTTTCAATTTTGAAGATGCAGTCTAATTAAACGTCTAGTCTATGAAGATATTTATACTTCTTTTCACATCCGGAAATATGAAATTCAGACTCATGTAACAAGCCAAGGTCCTGAAAGAATCACTAAGGATATCCCGCATTTAGAGGCTCGTTTACTCCAAAATTTAGACAGAAATGGAATTGTGATGCTGGGATCTTGGATAGAAATAGGTGATATCTTAGTAGGTAAATTAACACCTCAGAAAGCAAATCGTCATATGCTCCGGAGGATAGATTATTACGAGCTATACTTGGTATTCGAGTATCCACTTCAAAAGAAACTTCTAAGACTACCTATAGAGGAAGGGGTCGAGTTATTCAGATGAGATGGATCCATAGAAATGGAGTTTCCAATTCTAATCCAGAAAAGATTTGTGTATATATTTCACAGAAACGTGAAATCAACGTAAGTGATAAAGTAGCCGGAAGGCATGGGAATAAGGGTATAATTTCTAAGATTTTGTCTAGACAAGATATGCCCTATTTGCAAGATGGAATGCCCGTTGATATGTATTCAACCCATTAGGAGTCCCCTCATGAATGAATGTGGGACAGATATTTGAATGTTTGCTCGGGTTAGCAGGAGATCTCCTAAATAAACATTATAGAATAGAACCTTTTGATGAGAGATATGAGCAAGAGGCCTCAAGAAAACTAGTGTTTTCTGAATTATATGAAGCCAGTAAAAAAAA
This sequence comes from Cymbidium sinense, assembly GCA_021442155.1. Classification (NCBI taxonomy): domain Eukaryota; kingdom Viridiplantae; phylum Streptophyta; class Magnoliopsida; order Asparagales; family Orchidaceae; genus Cymbidium; species Cymbidium sinense. The sequence goes on from CM038215.1 coordinate 289,092,362, forward strand.
TAAAAAATTCATGGGTATTTGAACCCGAATATCCGGGAAAAAGCAGAATATTTGATGGAAGAACGGGAGATCTTTTTGAACAACCTGTTCTAATAGGAAAGTCTTATATCTTAAAATTAATTCATCAAGTTGATGATAAAATCCATGGATGTTCCAGTGAGCATTACATACTTGTTACACAACAACCCCTTAGAGGGAGGGCCAAACAAGGGGGACAAAGAGTAGGAGAAATGGAAGTTTGGGCTCTAGAGGGATTTGGTGTTGCTCATATTTTACAAGAGATGCTTATTTATAAATCATATTAGAGCTCGTCAGGAAGTACTTGGTGCTACGATTATTGGAGCAACAGTACCTAATCCAGAGGGTGCTCCAGAATCTTTTCGATTGCTCATTTGAGAACTACGATCTTTGTCCCTAGAACTGAATCATTTCATTGTATCTGAAAAGAACTATCAGATGGACAGGAAGGAAGCTTGATCTCAATGAATCAGAATTTCTATTCTATGATCGACCAGTATAAACATCAACAACTTTGAATTGGACCAGTTTCCCTCAACAAATCATGGCTTGGGCAAAAAAATTTTACCCAATGGAGAGATAGTAGGAGAGGTGACAAAACCCTATACTTTTCATTATAAAACTAATAAACTAGATAAAGATGAATTATTTTGTGAAAGAATATTCAGACCCATAAAAAGTGGGATTTGTGCTTGTGGAAATTACCGAGGGATTGGGACTGAAAAAGAAGACCCAAAATTTTGTGAAGAATGCGGAGTGGAATTTGTTGATTCTCGGATACGAAGGTACCAAATGGGATATGTCAAACTGACATGTCCAGTGACTCATGTGTGGTATTTGAAATATCTTCCTAGTTATATTGAATATTTTAGATAAGCCCCTTAGAATTAGAGGGCCTAGTATATTGCGATGTGTGATTTGATCAAAATTTTCATTTGACAGATTTAGACTGAGAAACTGTCATCCCATTTAATTTGATTGGGATGCCCCCAGCTCTGACATGTATCTTGGGAGGAGGAGCATGAAGCTCAGAATTATGGGTGCATTCAAGACTTCAAAATGTAAGAAAAGGAGAACTGATCCATGGTCTAATTCTGTAACAGATAATTAGGAATAGTTAGTTATACCTCATGAAAAAAGACTTTTTGTAGAATTATACATTCCATTTCTTTGAGAAAGAAATTATGTTCAGGCAAGTGCAAGCGAATATAGCATGGTTACAGGAGCTTATCTATCGCATATATGCTTCAAGGGATATCATGCACATAACCATCGAGGTGAGTAGAGACCTAAAAAAGATCAAATGGAACAATAAAATATATAGACAAAGAAATCCTTTACGAGTCCCAAAATATTCCTTTCAGGGGATTCATCATTTGAGGGGAAGTAGACTACTCAATAATTTCACATTTCTTTTTTTTTAATATATTTAATATAAAAGAAAAGTAAAAAAGGTTAGAGTGATGAAAATCAAAAATAAAATATAATAAAATATAAAATAAGATAAGAATGAATCAATGAAAGGCTGGTCCTTACTGGGAACTTGAGTAAAGAGTAGCTTTTTGTAAGGTTTTCTCAAACAAAGTTTAAAAGAAGAAGAACCCTTTTCTTTATTTGGTTTAACTACTTGAGCCGGATGAGAGGAAACCTTCACGTCCGAGGGGAAATCCAATACTATAGGAACCTATCTCGATTTTTCTTTTGCTAGGCCTATAGTTAAAAATCTACTTTCTTACGATTACGAGGTTCATTCGAATATGAAATCCAATCGGAAATACAGCATCCCACTCTTTTTACTACTCAAGGTTTTGAGACATTTCAAACCGAGAAATATCTACGGGGCTATTAGAGAACAATTAGTCATCGATTTGTGAATTATTACAGAGAATTCTTTGGTAGAATGGAAGGAATTAGAGACGAAGAGTCCGCAGAAATGAATGGGAAGATCAAAAAATTAGAAGAAGAAAGGATTTTTTGGTTAGCGCATAGAATTAGCTTTTTCTTCGAACAAATGTAGACCCAGAATGGATGGTTTTATGCCTATTACCAGTTCTTCCTCCTGAGTTGAGACCAATCATTCAGATAGACGGAGGTAAACTAATGAGTTCGGATATTAATGAACTCTATAGAAGAGTCATTTATCAGAACAATACTCTTACCGATCTATTAGCAACAAGTAGATCTACACTAGGGGAATTAGTAATGTGTCAAGAGAAATTGGTACAAGAGGCCGTGGATACACTTTTTGATAATGGGATCCATGGACAACCCATGAGAGATGGTCATAATAAAGTTTACAAGTCATTTTCCGATGTAATTGAAGGCAAAGAAGGAAGATTTCGTGAGACTCTGCTTGGTAAACGGGTCGATTATTCGGGGCATTCCGTCATTATCGTGGGTCCTTTGCTTTCATTACATCAATGTGGATTACCTTGAGAAATAGCAATAGAGCTCTTCCAAACATTTGTAATTTGTGGTCTAATTAGACAAGATTTTGCTTCTAACACAGGGATTGCTAAAAGCAAAATTAGGGAAAAAGAACCCATTGTATGGGAAATCCTTCAAGAAGTGATGCAGGGGCATCCTGTATTGTTGAAGCGCCCACCCTTCATAGATTGGGTATACAGGCATTCCAACCCATTTTAGTGGAGGGGCGTGCTATTTGTTTACACCCATTAGTTTGTAAGTGGCTTCAACGCAGACTTTGATGGGGATCAAATGGCTGTTCACATACCTTTATCTTTGGAAGCTCAAGCAGAAGCTCGTTTACTTATGTTTTCTCATATGAATCTCTTGTCTCCAGCTATTGGGGATCCCGCCGCACCAACTCAAGATATGCTTATTGGACTCTATGTATTAACGATCGAGAATCTCCGAGGTATTTGTGCAAATAGGTATAATCAATATAATCCTAATTGCAGAAAAAAGGAAACAGTTTACAAGAATAACTTTAAGTATACAAAAGAGATGTATTTTTGTAGTTCTTATGATGCACTTGGAGCTTATCGGCAGAAGGTGGAGGCCAGATCAGCGTATGTGTTGGCTCGAGAAGTTCCCATCGAGTTCAATATGAATCTTTTGGTAATTATAATGAGATTTATAAGCACTATCATCGAATAATAGGAAGTGTAAAAGAAATTCATTGTATATACATTCAAACTATTGTTGGTCATCTTTCTTTTTATCGAGAAATAGAAGAAGCCATACAGGGGTTTTGGCAGGCCTACTCATAGGCTATCTAACTCATGCTCTATATATAAACTAAGAAATTCTATTAGTGATGCCCATACTCATGGAAATTTGGGTCTCTCCAATTTTCGTATCATAATTTCTTAATTTCTGTGTGAATCAAGATTGAGGAAAGGAAGTCTTGAATCATTGACCCAGGCCATTGTGGAATCTTACTCAGAATATGGAGGTCCTTATGGCGAGTGGACCGATCTGGTCTTTCACAATAAAGTGATAGATGGAATTGCTATAAAATGACTTATTAGTAGATTAATAGATCATTTGAATGGCATATACATCACATATCCTGGATCAAATGAAGGCTTTGGGTTTCCAGAGCCACTTGCTACATCTATTTCATTATTGATGATCTTTTAACAATACCTTCTAAGGGATGGTTAGTTCAAGACGCTGAACAACAAAGTTTTATTTTAGAGAAAAACCATCATTATAGGAATGTACATGTGGTAGAAAAATTACGTCAATCCATTGAGATATGGTATGCTACAAGTGAATATTTGAGACAAAAAATGAATACTAATTTTCGGATGATTGATCCCTCTAATCCAGTCCATCTAATGTCCTTTTCGGAGGGTTAGAGGAAATGCATCTCAAGTACACCAATTAGTAGGTATGAGAGGATTAATGTCGGATCCTCAAGGACAAATGATTGATTTACCCATTCAAAGCAATTTACGGGAAGGGCTTTCTTTGACAGAATATATAATTTCTTGCTACGGAGCCTGCAAAGGGGTTGTAGATACTGTTGTACGAACATCAGATGTTGGATACTTCACATGTAGACTTGTTGAAGTAGTTCAACACATTCTTGTACGTAGAACGGATTGTGGTACTATCCGAGGTATTTTAGAGTCCTCAAAATTGGATGACAGAAAAGATTTTTGTCCAAACATTAATTGGTCGTGTATTAGCAGACGATATATATATTGGTCTACGATGCATTGCCACTCGAAATAAAGATATTGGAATTGGACTTGTTAATCGATTCATAACAAGCACACCCAATATATATTCAACCCCTTTACTTGCAGAGTACATCTTGGATCTGTCAATTATGTTATGGCGAGTCCTACTCATGGTGACCTGGTTGGGAGAAGTTAGCATTATTGCGGGTCAATCAATTGGGGAACCGGGACTCAACTAACATTAAGAACTTTTCATACCCGATGGAGTATTCCTGCGTATGCCAATATGTATGAACTCCCTCAATGGAAAAATAAAATTTGATGAGGATTTGGTTCATCCACGTACTGTCATGGGCATCTTGCTTTTCTATGTTTTATAGACTTGTATGTAACTATTGAGAGTCGAGATATTATACATAATGTGAATATTCCAACAAAAAGTTTGATTTTAGTTCAAAATGATCAATATGTAGAATCAGAACAAGTGATTGCCGAGATTCGTGCGGAGCGTCCACTTTTCATTTTAAAGAGAGGGTTCAAAAATATATTTATTCTGAGTCGAAGGAGAAATGCACAGCACGATGGCTATCATGCGAATATAATAGTAATGTTCATCTATTACCAAAATAAGTCATTTATGGATATTAGCAGAGGTCATGCAGATCCAAGATAGGGTCTTTTTCACTCCACAAGGATCAAGATCAATTTAATACTAATTCTTTTTCTCTTGAAGAAAGATATATCTTTGATCTCTCACTGACTCATGATCAAGTAAAACATAAATTGTTAGATACTTTTGGTAAAAGATAGGAAAATTCTAACTATTCAAAACCTTATCGGACCAAGGGTCATTGGAATCTCATAGAGCCTTCTACTTATATTCGTCAAGAGAATTCCTTGGCGAAAAAGTGAAGGAATAGATTCGTGATTCCCTTACAATATGATCAAGAACAAGAAAAAAGCTAAGACATTTTGGTATTAAAATACCTATAAATGGTATTTTACATAGAAATAGTATTCTTGCTTATTTTGATGATCTGCGATAAAGAAGAAGCAGTTCAGGAATTACTAAATATGGGATTTACGAAGTAGATTCAATTGTAAAAAAAGATAATTTGATTAAGTATCGAGGAGCAAAAGAATTTAGTTCGAAATACCAAATGCAAACTAAAGTAGTTTGATTTTTTTCATTCCCGAAGAAGTGCATATCTTACCCAGATCTTCATCCATAATGGTCTGGAACAATAGTATCATTGGAGTAGATACGACTTGCTTTAAATATAAATACAAGAAGTCAGTAGGTGGATTAGTAGTGGAGAAAAAAAAGTATGGGCGAAAATCTTTTCTGGAGATATTCATTTTCTAGAGGTGGATAAAATATCTAGCAGTGGCATTTTGATACCAGGAATGGGAAAAAAAATATTCTAAAGGATCAAAAAATTGAAAAATTGGATCTATGTCCAACATTACATGTACCAAAAAAAAGTCTTTTTTGTTTGGTTCGTCTAGTCACATATGAAATAGCTGATGGAATAAATTTAGCAACACTTTTTCAGGATCTCTTGCGGAAAAGGATAATGTCCAACTTGTCAATTATATACTTTATGGAAATGGAAAGTCAATTCGAGGAATTTCTCACACAAGTATTCAATTAGTTCGGGCTTACTTAGTATTGACTTGGGACCAAAAAAAAAGAGTTCTATAGAAGAAGAGGTTCATGCTTCTTTTGTTGAAATAAGGGCAAATGATCTGCTTTGTGATTTCATCCAAATTGAGTTAGAAAGTCCACTATTTTGTATACTGAAAAAGGTATGATACGCCAGGTTTGATTGATTTCCAATAATGAATTAGATCGTATCTATATAAAAATCCTTTTGATTCCAAGGCAAAGATTCAATCATTTCCCCAATATAACTCTTGGTACGTTGTTGAATCAAAATAAGGAATGCTTTCTTTCATAATTTTGTCATCATCCAATTGCTCTCGAATTGGTCCCTTCAATACTTTGAGATATAATAATGCAACAAAAGTTGGATCCCATGACTCCAATTTGTTGGGTCCTTTAGGTACTATGTGCCTAAAATAGTAAATCTTCGTTCATCTTACTATTTAAGAACTTATAATCAAGTCTTTTTAAAGAAATATTTTTTACTTGAAAATTTTCACTTTCCAAGTGCTTCAAGTACTTCCATTTCAATACTATTTCTAGATAGTAGGATTTATAATCCCGATCCATGAAGTAACATCATTTGGAATTCATTCCATTTGAATTGGTGTTTTCTCCATCACGATTCTTGTGAAGAGGCATGGACAATAATTAGCCTTGGACAATTCCTTTGTGAAAATGCATGTCTATTGAAATATGGATTATGCATAAAAAAATCTGGTCAAATTTTTATTGTTCATGTTGACTCTTTAGTTATAAGATCATCTAAGCCCTATTTGGTCACTCCAAGCAACAGCTGTCCATGGCCATTATGGAGAAATCTTTTTTTGAAGGAGACACATTAATTACATTTATATATGAAAAATTGAGATCTTGTGACATAATGCAAGGTCTTCCAAAAGTGGAACAAATCTTAGAAGTTTGTTCAATTGATTCAATATCGATGAACCTCGAAAGAAGAGTTGAAGGTTGGGATGACGTATCCAGGATTCTTGGGATCTTGGGGATTCTTGATTGTGAACTAACCATAGCCCAAAGTCATATCTCTTTGGTTAATAAGATCCAAAAGGTTTATCGATCCCAAGGGGTACATATCCATAATAGACATATAGAGATTATTGTATGTCAAGTAACTTCAAGAGTTTTGGTTTCAGAAGATGGAATGTCTAATATTTTTTTACCTAGGAAATTTATTGGATTGTTGCGCGAGAAGCGGCGTTGAAAGTGATCATTCGGGCAATCTTATTAGGAATAACGTCATCTCAATACTCAAAGTTTCATATAAAGCGAGTTTTCAAAAGCTGCTCGAGTTTTAGCAAAACTGAGGTCATTGATTGGTTGAAAGGCGAAAGAAAACGTTGTTCTGGGGATTATGGTTGGTTGCAATTCAATAAATTAGTACATCGTTCAAAGTAAGACAAAAACATTCATTTGAAAATTAAAAGGAAGGATCTATTCGAGTTGGAAATGAGAGATATTTTGTTATACCATAGAGAATTATTTTGTTCTTGTGCCCCAAACACTTTCCATGAGACATCAAACCAATCATTTATGTAATGTAATTTACTAATTCTTAACAAGAGGTTCATTCTTTTTACTTTAACTCTCTGGTCCAATTATGGATTTCGTAATCAATGAAATAAAAAATAAAGAATGAAATTCATGGTTTGGGTAGATCAATGGTCAATCCAGAAGGTTCCATAACAATTATTTATTTCATAGGGTACTGAATCTCTTTGAAAAAAAAAGAAAAAAGAAAGTGTGGGAAAATGGAAACGATATTGGAACATCAATTTGGAAGAAATGATGGAAGCAGGAGTTCATTTTGGTCAACTAATAAATGGAATGAATAGAATGGCTCCTTACATCTCTGCAAAGTAAGGGTATTCATATTACAAATCTTACTATAACGCTCATTTTTTATCGAAGCTTGATTTAGTTTTGATGCAGCAAGTAGGGAAAAAAATTCTTAATCGTTGGCACCAAAAGAAAGTAGTAGCATCAAGCAATAAGGGCTCGATGTCATTATGTTAATAAAAAATGGCTTGGTGGTATGTTAATTGGTATACTACGAAACAAGACTTGAGTTCAAGGACTTAAGAACGAACAAAAGATGGGAAATTCAATCGTCTCCCAAAGGAGATGCAATGTTGAAGAGAAATTTATCTACCTTGCAAGCATATCAGGTGGGATCAAATATATGAGGATTGCCCGATATTGTAATTATCATTGATCAGCAAGAAGAATATACGGTTCTTGAGAATGTTCCATTTTGGGTATTAGACAATTTAATTGATACAAATTGTGAGATCTTCGATATTTCTATTACGATGATGCTATAGCTTGATTCGATTGATTCTTACCAAATTAGTATTTGTGTGAGGGCCGTTCAGTTATATAAAAATGGTTGATTATCTTATCATTACTCTTATCATTAAGAAGAATAAAGAAGAAGATTAGTTTGTTTTGGTGAACTCTCTTTGATTGTTACTATTTTGGTTTGCATCTTTTGGAGTTTGAACTATGTTTTGATTATCAAATAATATTGAAAAAGAAAATGATTGGTATTTTTTTTATGTGATTTCTCAGATCCGAAATATGATTGAAAACTTAAATTCATGAATGAACATAGATGAATTGAGAAAGAAATGGTTGAATCAAAATAATTACTTTTTTTGAAGTTGGATTTCTATTAGAGGGCACAATATGAATGTTATACCATGTTCCATTAAAACACTCAAAGGGTTATATGATATATCAGTGTAGAAGTAGGCCAACATTTATATTGGCAAATAGGAGGTTTACAAATTCATGCCCAAGTACTTATCACTTCTTGGATTGTAATTGCTATCTTATTAGGTTTAATCATCATAGTTGTTGAATCCACAAACCATTCCGACCCGGGGAATTTCTTTTGAATATGTCCTTGAATTTATTCAAGACTTGAGCATTGGAGGAGTATGGTCCTTGGGTTCCTTTTATAGGAATGATGTTCCTATTTATTTTTGTTTCTAATTGGTCGCTCTTTTACCTTGGAAAATCATAAAGTTACCTCATGGAGAGTTAAATGAATGATATAAATACTACTGTTGCTTTAGCTTTACCCAATGGGTATATTTCTATGGGTCTTAGTAAAAAAGGATTGGGATATTTGGAAATACATTCAACCAACTCCAATACTTTTACCAATTAATATTCTAGAAGATTTCACCAAACCTTTATCTCTTTTTTTTTTTGGGAATATATTGGTGATGAATTAGTGGTTGTTCTTGTTGTTTCTTTAGCTCAGTTGTTCCTGTCTTCATGTTTCTTGATTATTTACAAGTGGTATTCAAGCTCTTATTTTTGCAACTTTGGCTGCAGCTTATATAGGTGAATCCATGGAGGTCATCATTGACTAACTTTTGAAATAGTTTAGTATTTTTTGAAGCTTATCCCAAATCAAGCAATGCGGGGTTCCATATAATCCACAGTTGTAGAATAAAATGCAAATAGCTACATGTATATATATCAAGAAAGAAAGAAGGGTTGGGGATCTGCCTATATGAGTATCAATCTTTATATGTTTGAATAATGGTTCCGTGATTTAATAGAATAAGTGTGATTTATGTTATGGAAGAATAAAGTATATGCTATTTACTAGTTAGATAATGACCCTATCTCTTTTTTTTATATGGATTCCCATATAAGGAAGTGTCATTCTTCTGGAATTAAGTGAAAGAGTAAAATCAATCCTTGTTAAACATAGGTTTCTCTGGTATGAAATGAAAAATTCATTGCTTTACATTCATGTCTAGTAGTTTAGGACAAATTTATAAGTCTCATTTTGCAAAATGGTTTCTTGGTCATGACCAACTAAAGCTAAGTTCCATTAAGAGCGTTTCTAGTAGAATTCGAGAATATAAGGTTTTCATGAGGATCTGAGCAATCCAAGCACGAATACCTTCATTTAAGAGAATATTTTGGTGTAGAAAGTTTCAAATTGGATCTTGCTTTGGAAAAATAAAGTCATAGGCGTAGGTTGAGCTGACCTATAGCACTCATCCATTAAATGTTCGGCACAAATAGCATAAAAAAAAATGTAACCAGTTTATTGGAAAAACAACCCAAGATTTGGGATCAAATGGTCTGATTTGAATAAGTCTCTTGGCAGTTGGGTTAAAAATAAGGTATTTACCATCACCATCTTGAATAAGGTATTTTCTCGGTGGCACCATAGCACATATGCACTAAAACTCCAAAACTCCCATCATATGAAATGGGTTCCATCAATTATGAAACCCTTGAAAAAAAAAAGGATGAATCGAAATATATTGCCACCAAACTGGATAAAAAAGAACCAAATTGATAATATCAGAATCTAAAACAAAATATGGAGCAAAATGCAATTGCATTATAAGTCATATAGCAAAGCAAGTTGAATTGACGTAACATGAAACCTAAAGAGAAAGCACCATGAAGCAACAAAGTCCACAGACCTTGGCAAGTAAAATCTCCTTGTGCTGATAAATAGTAGCAACAAAGAATGTGCTAAACTATTTGCAAGAGTAGAAATATGTTAAGAAATTACAACCTTCAATAGAACTAGCCAATCCATGGGTCCATGAAGTTACAAAGTTGTACAGCGAACCCCTAAAGAAATAAGCACAAGGAAAGAGCAATAGGCTAGCCTACAATGAAAACGTCCCTGAACCAATCATCCATAATATCAAATAAATCATTTTCTTCTTTGATAAATCTACCAAGTTATAGTCATAGTGATCCTCTATTCAACTACTTAAATTTAACACTTCATCTCATTTGCATGTAGGATTTATCTATGACGATTCTTCATTCAATGCCCTTTCTGAGTTAAGATCCAAATTCTTTTTTTCTTTGTAATTTATAGTACATAGTAAAGATTAATCAGTCAAACTCATAAACTAAGCGATTTTGTATAGAAAGAAAAAAGAATCTAACCATTAATGAATTATCCACAAATTTATTTTTGTCCCTAAATTGAAGATTAAATAAGGATAGACTGAAAACCCATATGATTTATTCTCTATTCCATGTAACAAAATAATATATGATTAAAATCAAGGAAAGATATTGAAAATCCATATTTGAAAGAGATTTTTCTTTTCTATGTAGTGGAAAGGAAAAGAATAACAATTTAGTTCTATGGAGTATCCAGTAATAAGAAGATAAAATCAAAAATAGATTTTTTACTTGTGTTGTCCAATGATATAAGGAAATAAAAAAAATTATTTCTACAATTGAATCTATATGAATTTAAATATCGAGATATAATAAATTCCATGGATCAGTCCACTTACTTTTTATTCCTTTTTTTGTGGGTTTGATGGTGAAGAATACTTTGGTTTGGCGATTCATAATAGGGATTTTCTATTTATGTCTAAGGACAAAAAATGGAATAATGAGCAGAAGAGGAACTATTCATTACGGAGAGAAACTCCCATAAGAACTTATTCTAATCATAATGGTGGTCGTTCTCTTTTTTTTTAGAAATATCAAAAGATTTCTATTCCACATTGAAAAAACAAAGACTCAGTTGAGTTTAGTGGAAAAAACTTTATTGGATTTGAAGATGACTTACATGCCTGCGTTACTCTACTAAGTTAAAAGGGCCTTTTCTTTTCAATTCATGAATTAAGCATCTTCATCTTCCATTGTGATTCTATTGTATATATATAAAATAATGGAACAATCATTGATTTATAGAGGAAGTGGGTAAGATTCATATTTTGGTAAAAAAGAAAAAAAAAGTATTGAATTATTTCAAAGTTAATCCTACTTGCTTTGTTGACTTTTCCATCGAACAAGATTCACTTGATATCGACATATATTCAAGATCTTTTCTTGAATCATGTGATGGAGGATTATAACTGAACCAAATTCTTTTAAAAAGAAGATGATTAAATCATTTTTTGTAGTGTGAGATTAAACTCATATGAAGCTGAATAAAACAAAAAATTGAAAAAAAATGAAGTTTGACTCTTTTCTATCGGATTAATAACTCTAATGAAGGGATCTTATACTTTGTTTCATTTTATATATTTCATTATTGAACAAAATTAGAATTCTACTTTCTTATTACACTTAATATTACCTTATACTTTAATTCATAAATATTTTTTTATAAGACTTTCTCACATATACTTTATATAAATATACTTTCATTTTCGAATTAACTCATATTAAATATGAATAGTTATATTAAATATACAATGAATATGATTTTACCTTTACTTTAATATTTCATATTACTATAGTATAAGTAGAATATTTATATACTATACTACTACTTTATTTCTTTATTTACATTGACTTTCTTTTAACTTGACTTTATTTAACTTTCTTTAAATTATAATCTAATTTCCATTATTGAAATGGGATTTTTATTGAATTTGAATCTATTTTTTGAATAGATTTTCTAATTCTATAATATCATAGAATCTACATATAATATATAATAATAGTATAAATACATAGATATTCTATTATATATTCTATAGTTAGGATAGTAAAATATTTATGGGGTATGATAGCTCATTCATGAATAAAAGTATTCTAATTTGATATTTTATATATTGACAATGACAAAAAATACTCATACTATTGTCATGATGATGGCGGTGACATGCCCTCATCGTCTAGTGGTTACATCTCTCTTTCAAGGAGGCAGATTCGACTTCCCTTGGGGTAGTGGACTACGAAAGGAAGTAGGTCATGGATTATCAATAAACCTAAATTTATTCTTCGGGTCGATGCCCAAGCGGTTAATGGGGACGGTAAATTTGTTGGCGAGATGTCTATTCCTGGCAAGAATTTCACTCATGAATAAGATCTAAAAATTTGTCCTCATAAGCAAATCTCGGATTTGTATAAAATAAAGAAAAAATTCCATTTTTCTCATCCATTCTTTTTTATTTTTATTTGTCGGTAAATACAAAATAATCATAGATTACTAGTAATCTATGCCACTCTTACTAAAGTCCATATCTATGCAAATAAGATATTCCATAAATTCGTGTTTACATTTGCAACACGACAAAGAATGCTCTTAAATCATAAGACTATGCATATGCATGATCGATTGTAGTTCAATCGGTGAGCACCATACTGAAGCACTGAGTTCGAGCCCCGTCATCGATCGATGAATTGATCAACTCATCTCTCCCTTTTTCGTGAAAGGGAAGACGGGAATATAATCTCTGGAAATCTTTATTTCTTTTGTTTTGTTTCATTTTCATCGACAAGTATGGAAATTTTGATTTATTCTATTATTTAGAGAAACATATGTAGATTTGTAAAATCGTTACTTCTATTATTATTAGAGTAAGACAGATTATATTCAATATTCATTTGAAGTGACCATACTTGTCTTATTTTCTTTTCTATTGTTATTTTCATGATAAACGAAATGGAATAGAGTATCCATATTTTGACCAAGAATACATAAACAAATTATTTTCATTTATTATAAATAAAAAGATGAACTTCACATAATTATCTCAGCAGAGTACTTTTCGGGTTTAGATGACCTTCTTTAGTTCCGAACAAACTTTGTTTGTGCATCCCATAATGACTTGGAAACAATCTATCTTATTCTCATCCAAATTGCACCATTTTTTTATGTATGTGTTCTAGTTCCAGAAGGAAAGAAGGAGGATTGTAATAAAATACCAACCAAGTAATGCCATTTTGAAGGAATCTGTTGAATATTCTATTTTTGATACTTCATCCATCCTTTTCTTATTTCCATCTCATTTCTACTTGTTTCTTTTTTTTTGTATTTTCATGTATGACCTATAGAATATTGGACATATGATTATATACCTCATAATTTTATGTAGATTTTATCTACTTTTCTATTTTTCTATTTTATATATAAGATATAAGTAAAATAAGTAAAGGAATAAGAATGAATAATTGGATAAGTGTACAAGAAAAGAATAGGTGATAGAAAAGGAAAAGTGGAAAGCGGAAAATGAGATGGGATTTCACAATAACAATAAAGAATCCTATTTTGACTCTGCACCATTGATTCCACTATGATTATAAATCAATAATGGAAAAATTCCTTCATTTCATAGAGATAGGGGACATCATTTGCATGGATATAGTAAGTCTCTGCTTTTAATAGTATTTATATTTTCTCTTTCACTTGTAGTATGGGGAAGGAGTGGGCTTTAGAACTAGGAAGATTACTAATTTAGTACTTTCTGAAAAATCTATTTGTATCAATTGTAATCGTTTTAAAGCTTAAAAAAACTTAACTTACTTTAGTTTATCTATATTTAGATATTATTTTTTAGATATATTACTAGTATTAGATTTCTAATTAATCCTCTATTAAATAATTAAAATTAAATAATGAAATAGTCTTCTTTTTATTTTATTATTAGATATTATCTAATATTATTCTAATATTCTTAGATTTCTATAATTCTCTAATATATGATATGTATATTATATGATATTTATATGGTATATAGTATATGCTGTATTCTTCCTACATTAATTCTTTCGATGGGCCCCGGATCCATAAGCATAAGAAGAGATATAAAGAATCAGAATTCAAGTTGGGCTTGCAATTCTTTTGGATTGATCAAAATGTATACAAATGGGTGTAGAGAAAAAATAGAAAATTCAAGTGTTATTTCATTTTGATGTACGTCTAATATATATTATTACTTAGATATAGATATCTATTGTCAATTGATCTATATAAGAGAAAGCTTCTTTCTGTATACAATACAACTTTATGTTTTATGTACTAAGAATATGAATATGAAATATTCTACAATACTCAATTAGAGGTGGTAGAAAGCTATATATTTTCTTCTATCTCCCACATTCTTTCATTTAAGACTTAACTAGAGTTTTAAACCCTTTCATTTCTTTAATCATTGATAAAAAGAATAATTCAAGTTTCATTCAAATTAATCATTTTGGTACATTTTGACGTATATGATAAGTAAAAAAGGTAGGAACTAAAATGAACAGCGTAGCAATAAGCGCAAGAATATTGACTTCATAATCTCTTTGTTTTCTTCTTTCACAATAATTCGGGATCTAATCCCATAGAGATGATAAAGTGGACTCCTATCAATTCAAAGGTATGAATTGCATCTTGATGATACTAACAATATTATGAATAACAATATCAAATAAATTATCGTGAATTGAATAGTCTAACATAGTAACATAGGAAGATCTTTATCTATACTCAATATAAATGAAATAGAAAGAAAAATAGGATTCTTACTTACGGTTCTTTATGAAACAATTTCATGAATCTACTCATAAAAAGTTCCTAGATTTCTTATTCAATAAAATTCTATTGAAATAGAAAGAATTAAAAAAAATGGAATAAGAAAAAAAATATAAATATATAAAAAATATATATAAATAGTAAATAGAAAGAAGAACCATTCAACCATTCGATTAAATTTATGAGCATCAGAGAGTCAGTCGAATACAAAATATCTTAGTTCTTTGTCACAATTATTCAATGAATTTACCATCAGCCTATCAATCTAATTTCATCAACAGTTAGACACTACCTCAATATTAAGAAAGTTCTACTTTAAAATAATTAGAGTCTTTATAGTCTTTTTAGAATCCTTTCTTCAACCTTAGTAGCCAAAAAGGTGTCTCTTAGGAACCTTTGGATACCAAGATTTCACTTCTTACTTTCATAGTTACAGAATGAATTCTCACTATTTCTTTTATTTGATTCAATTCAGAATAGCCCAAATCAATCATTAATAAGATTGGGTTGCTTGATTTCTTGGTACCTTTTTGAACCACACTCAGAACCTAGATTTTGAGAAAAAGATACAAGCTTTTATAGGCCCTATGAGTTCTCAAAATCAAGTATCAGAGCCTATGCTTTTGGGGCGAATTCAAGTTCGATCAACAAGATTAATAAATTTTTTTTTTTGTTGATCAGGACACCAATTGACTGGGGATAAAGGATTTGTAGTCCCAGCCTTACCACTTGGCCATGCCAAAATTCCATCCAAAATGGATAAAGATAAAGAAATTCTATAATTATAATAATTATATTATATTATATATATATATATATATATATATATATATATATATATATATATATATATATATATATATATATATATATATATTATATATATATATATATATATATATTCTTATATATATTTTATATATATATACTATTCTTATACTTATATTCTATATATTTCTATTTCTTTCTATTTTCTATTTCTATTCCTTTCCTCATTTTGTTTTGATTTAAATTTTTTACTTTCTTAATTTCTTTTCTTTTTGGATCTTGAATCCCATTGTACTTATCCTTTTCCAAAAAAGAATTCCTCTTTTTTATTGGATCCTTTTTCTATCCTATCCTTTTCTTCGATTGATTTTATCTCAAAACACGCGTCGCTTAAAAACTTACCTTCTCTTTTCACTTTTCTATAGATTCGATAGATCTATAGAAAAGTGAAAAGACTGTAAAATGCAGGGCAATTTAGAATAATTCATTCTTGACTTCATTAACTATTTACTTAATTACTCTTTTACTCTTACTTACTTTGAATTAGCGAATAGCTCTTCATTTTGTATATCCATTTGTATTACCTTAATGGTTAATGGATGCAAAATCAATTGATTTACGACTAATCATTATCAATTCTAATTATAAGAAAATATATGGTCATATGTAAACCCCAGAACAGAAATTTTTATACGTGAATACCGAACCCGGTTCTATTTCTTATGCACATATCTATATAGTACTTGAATATGAATAGAAGATAGACATTATGATAGACCTAACCTATGTTGCACCAAGTTCAATTATGATAAAAGATGTGATATACGGATAGCTAGATAGCTATATTGGCATGTACTTCCTAAAGAGATTACTCCTATGACTATATACGTAATACGTATGCAATTCCATTGTATTTTAGAAATTATACGATCAAAAAAAGATTTGCGAATTCCTTTTTGAACATTCAATTGCGTGTGCTAAAAAAAGGAAACTCTATGCTGTTCCTGATTCTTCTGTTTTTATCTCATTCATAGAGAGCAGATTGAATCCTTAATTCATTGAATTTTTTTTTTTTTTGTTGATCGTAATATCATAATAAAAAAATTAGGTATAAATTGAATCAATTTTGACATCCGATAAAAGACTCCATCAGCCTAAGTGACAGAATTTTTCCCAGGAATGCTTTATCAATTTCCATTTTTTTATTTGTACCTGGCTCAAGCTCAAATTTGAACTTGTATCAAAAATGCCCTCCATTTTTCTTGCTTCCGTTCATACGTATGATATATATGGATGGAGTTGACTCAAATTTTATGTGATTCAGTAAACAGAATATCCATTCCATCATTGCTAGATCAATCGGTAGGGTTCGATGAAATGCCAAGCCAATAATGGGATTTTTTCAATAAATAGGAAATTTCAGATTAAGATGCTCCAGAATGGAAATGAGGGAATGTCCACAATACCTGGATTTAGTCAGATACAATTTGAGGGATTTTGTAGGTTCATTAATCTTGACGGAAGAATTTCATAAGTTTCAAAAAATTGAAGATAGAGATCAAGAAATTGAATTTCAATTATTTGTGGAAACATATCAATTGGTAGAGCAGAGCCCTTGATAAAAGAAAGAGATGATGTGTATGAATCACTCACATATTCTTTTGAATTATATGTCCCCGCGGTCTTAATTTGGAAAATCGGTAGAAATATGCAAGAACAAACCATTTTTATTGGAAACATCCCTATAATGAATTCTTTTGGAACCTCTATAGTAAATGGAATATACCGAATTGTGATCAACCAAATATTGCAAAGTCCTGATATTTACTACCGTTCAGAGTTGGAACATAACGGAATTTCTATCTATACTTGTACTATAATATCGGATTGGGGAAGGTCGAATTAGAAATTGATAGAAAAGCAAGGATATGGGCCCGTGTAAGTAGAAAACAAAAATATCTATTCTAGTTCTATCATCAGCTATGGGTTTGAATATAAGAGAAATTCTAGATAATGTTTTGTTACCCTGAAATTTTCTTGTCTTTCCCGAATGATAAAGAGAAAAAAAAGATTGGGTCAAAAGAAAATGCTATTTTGGAATTTTATCAACAATTTGCTTGTGTAGGGGGGGATCCGGTATTTTCTAAGTCCTTATGCAAGGAATTACAAAGAAATTTTTCAACAAAGATGTGAATTAGGATTGATTGGGAAATATGAACCGGAGACTTAATCTTGATATACCCCAAAATACATTCTTGTTACCACGAGATCTATTGGCTGCTGTGGATCATTTGATTGGAATGAATGAAATTGGGAATGGGTACACTTGACGATATGAATCACTTGAGAAATAAACGTATTCGTTCTGTAGCAGATCTATTACAGGATCAATTCGGATTGGCTCTTGTTCGTTTAGAGAATACGGTTCGAGGAACTATATGTGGAGCAATCAGGCATAAATTGATACCGACTCCTCAAAATTTGGTAACTTCAACTTCATTAACAACTACTTATGAATCATTTTTTGGCCTACACCCTTTATCTCAAGTTTTGGATCGAACTAATCCGTTGACACAAATCGTTCATGGGCGAAAATGGAGTTATTTGGGTCTGGAGGATTGTGACACTGCTAGTTTTCGGATACGAGATATCCACCCGAGTCACTATGGACGTATTTGCCCAATCGACACGCTCGAAGGAATCAATGTTAGACTTATTGGATCATTAGCTATTCATGTGAAGGTTGGTTATTGAGGATCTATAGAGAGTCCATTTTATGAATTATCTGATAGATCAAAAAATGCACAGATGGTTTATTTATCACCAAATAGAGATGAATATTATATGGTAGCAGGAAATTCTTTGGCCTTGAATCGGGGTATTCAAGAACAACAGGTTGTTCCATCGATATCGTCAAGAATTCCTGACTATTGCATGGGAAGAGATTCATCTTAGAAGCATTTTTCCTTTCCAATATTTTCTATTGAGCTTCCCTCATTCCTTTTATCGAGCATAATGATGCGAATCGAGCTTTAATGAGTTCTAATATGCGCCAAGCAGTTCCCCTTTCTCGGTCCGAAGTGCATTGTTGGAACTGGGTTGGAAGGCCAAACGGCTCTAGATTCGGGGATTTCAGCTATAGCCGAACGCAAGGGAAAAATCATTTATACTGATACTCAAAGATCATTTTCTCAAGTAATGGGGATACTATAAGCATTCCATTAGTTATGTATCAACGTTCCAACAAAAATACTTGTATGCATCAAAAAACTCAGGTTCAGCGGGGTAAATACATTAAAAAGGGACAAATTCTAGCGGACGGTGTGGCTACTGGTGGTGAACTTGCTTTAGGAAAAAATGTATTAGTAGCTTATATGCCATGGGAAGGTTTACAATTTTGAAGATGCAGTACTAATTAGCAACGTCTATGAAGATATTTATACTTCTTTTCACATCTAGAAATATGAAATTCAGACTCATGTAACAATCCAAGGTCTTGAAAGAATCACTAAGGATATCCCGCATTTAGAGGCTCGTTTACTCCAAAATTTAGACAGAAATGGAATTGTGATGCTGGGATCTTGGATAGAAACAGGTGATATCTTAGTAGGTAAATTAACACCTCAGACAGGTCGTCATATGCTCCGAGGATAGATTGAGCTTACTTGGTATTCAGGTATCCACTTCAAAAGAAACTTCTCTAAGACTACCTATGGGAGGAAGGGGTCGAGTTATTGATGTGAGATGGATCCATAGAAAGGGAGTTTCCAATTCTAATCCAAAAGATTCGTGTATATATTTCACAGAAACGTGAAATCAAAGGTGATAAAGTAGCTGGAAGGCATGGGAATAAGGGTATAATTTCTAAGATTTTGTCTAGACAAGATATGCCTATTTGCAAGATGGAATGCCGTTGATATGGTATTCAACCCATTAGAGTCCCCCCACGAATGAATGTGGGACAGATATTTGAATGTTCGCTCGGGTTGGGGGGATCTCCTAAATAAACATTATAGAATAGGACCTTTTGATGAGAGAGAGGCCTCAAGAAAACTAGTGTTTTCTGAATTATATGAAACCAGAAAATAAAAAAATCCATGGGTATTTGAACCCGAATATCGGAAAAAGCAGAATCTCATGGGTATTTAGCATTCATTTTCAAGATTATAGTAATCTTAGTAATAAAAAAAATAGTTCATTTTATTCAATATCTCTATGGGGAAAGGGACAGTCAGTAGGAATTTCTTTTTTTTTTCAAAAATGAATAAGAGTAAAGTTTGTTTTTTTTTAAAAGATATATCTAAAATTGACAAGAATTTAAGAAGTGAGAATCTGAGATTTTATTACTTACTTTAGAAATAGGTACACTTATATGTATCCTCAAGATCGAGCAATACTATGTTATTTCCTCTCCTTGTATTAGTACTATTCACTTTGTTCATTGGATCAATAGGAATCTCTTTTAATGGAGGAGTAAGAGAAATTGAACGAACCGCAAAAGACAAGAAAAAAAAAAAGAAATAGTTATAATTTATGATAATAAAAGATCGGGATCACATAAATATTTTTGGAAAACATTAAAAAAGAAGAATATCCGATTAATGTGTAAATCACACTACTTTATTAAATCATTCATTGAAAAATATACATAGATATTTTGCTATGTACCATTACCATTTCTAAGATAAATACACAACTTTTCTTTGAATCAACAAAAGATCTTTAATAAACCCATTTACAACAATGAAATAAATAAAGAACAAGAAGGAATTGATGAAACAAATCAAAATACAATGAATTTTATTTTGACTATAAAAAATTGTTTTCAAATACTGATAATACTAAGAATAGCAATCAAAATTCCAATACTTATTGGAACTTATCTTCCCTGTCCCAAGCATATGTTTTTTACAAAATATCATAAAATCAATTACTTAATAAGTCTCAATTGAGACCTGTACTTCAATATCAAGGGAGTTATCCTTTTTTTAAGGATAATTTAAAAAACTATTTTATGATCCATGGAATATTTAATTCTAAATCTAAACAAAAAAAATTCATACATATGTAATGAACGAATGGAAAAATTGGTTAAAAGTTTCTTATCAATACAATTTATCTCAAAAAAAAGGTCTCGATTAGTACCTAAGAATACCGAAATAGAATAAATAAACATTGTATGATTAAAACAAGGAATCAAACCAATTTAGATTTATATAAAAATATCAATTCATTTATTCCATGAAAAAAATGACTATGCAGTAAATTCATTTATGAGTCAAAAAGAAAATAAAGGAAAAAAACATTACAGATATGATCTTTTATCTTATAAATACATAAGCCTCCCTAATTTATACACTTCTGAATCAACATTAGAAAGCGGACCAAGAAATTCCATACCATTTCAATACATTGAAACCTAAATTATTTTATGTATTAGTAAGTATACCGAGTAATGATTATCTAGAAAAAGGATATCTTATTGATAGAAATAGAAATAGTTTGGATAGAAAATATTTTGATTGTAGAATTCTTCATCTTTGTTTTATAAAGAATATTGAGATCTGGGCCAATGCACATATTGGCATCAAGATTCATAAAAATACTAAGACTGAAATTAATAATTTAAAAAAATGAAAAAAAAGATCTTTTTTTTCATTCCCATCAATCAAAAGGTTCTATCATACGGCATCAAATCATGATACTATATCCAATCTAGAAACTTGGTTCTTCCCAGAATTTGTGCTACTTTTTGATGTATATAAGATTCAACCTTGGATCATCCCAATCAAATCACTCCTTTTTCATTTTTCTATAAATGAAACAAGTAAAAACATTAACGTAAATCCAAAGAAATCATATAAAAAAAAGATCTTGAATTAGGAAATTCTAAGGTTAAAGAAGATTACGCAAGATTCAAACTAAAAAAGGATATAAAACAATAAAAGAGCAAGCATGAAACGGAACTGGATTTTTTTTTTTTTGAAAAAATATTTCTTTTTTCAATTAAGATGGGTTGATTCCTTGAATAATAAAATAATGAAAAATATTAGGGTATATTGTCTCCTACTTAGATTGATAAATCCAAAGGATATTGCTATATCTTCGATTCAAAGAGGTGAAATAAATCTAGATGAAATGCTGATTCAAAAGGACCTAGTTCTTGCAGAATTGATAAGAAAGGGAATATTTATTATTGAACCAATTTGTCTATCTACGAAGGAACGGAAAATCTATTATATATCAAACTATGGATATTTCATTGGTTGATAATAAGAAACACCAAACAAATCCAAAATACACAAAAAAAGATATATTGATAAAAGGAGGTTGAAAAATCCATTTGCGACAGCAACATATTTTTGAGTGGAGACAAAAATCATTATGATTTACTTATTCCTGAAAATATTCTATCAGACGTCGTAGAGAATTTTGAATTCAATTTGTTTCAATTTGCCAAATTTTAATGTTGTGGATAGAAATCCAAGATTTTGATGAAAAAAATAAGAAAATGTGGAAATTTTCAATGAGAACAAACATATTAATACAGATAGAAAAATCTCATTAAATTCAAATTGTTTCTTTAATTATCGATTAGAAGATGTAGCTTGTGAATCGCTATTGGTTTGATACCAATAATGGCAGTCGTTTTAGTATGTCAAGAATACATATGTATTCACAATTTAGAATAATTCAATTCAATGAAAAATGAAAAAATTATAGTGGATTAATGTATTAGGTAGATAAAAGCGAAACATATACACTGTGTAATATTCTAATACATGATGCTAATTTCATAGTGTCAATTTTCACTAGGAAGAGCGGAATCCTTTTAAGTAAAATAAATTGTTCTAGTTCCTGAATACATATATGTTTTGTATATTTGGATCAAATATACAAAACATAAACATATAAATAAAAACAAAGTAGTATATGAATAAAATATAATTTTGATGTATACTAGATAAAAATAACTGGCCTAAGAAATATTATTATTTTTCCCAATCGGTAAAATTCAAAGAAAAGAAAAATAGAAACTTTAATTTATGGTCAAAAAAATCATTGATCTCAGTTATTACACAAGAAAAAGAAGAAAATAGTGGGTCTGTTGAATTTCAAGTATCCCATTTCACCAATAAGATACGGAGACTTACTTCACATTTACAATTGCACAAAAGAGATTTTTTATCGCAAAGGGGTCTACGAATAATTCTAAACGTCAACGATTATTGACTTATTTGTCAAAAGAAAAATAAAATGCGTTATAAGAAATTAATAGATCAGTTAGATATTCGGGAACCAAAACTCGTTAATTAAATTTGAATTTCTTCTTTCTTTTTCTTATTATTATCCTTGTTCCTTTTGATTTTTTAATTCTTTTTTTCTTAGTTCAGTTATTTATTATTTTCTTTTTTATTTTAAAAATTCATGAAATAATGAATTAAGGAAAAAAAGATGACTTAAGGCTACAAAAAAAATTTATAATAGTCTATGCCTCACCCATCAATGCATGGTGTTCTTTATCATTACTCTAGATGGTGAAGATGTTATTTATGAACCTATATTGGGCTATTTACACAAGGGATGGAAAAATAGAAGAAAGAACAATTATACAATATTTTCCTTATGTAACATTGGGATTATTTAGCTACTATATTCAAACATATGTCATCGCTTGGAAAGTGTTCCTAAAGGGCATTATATTGTTAAAGGCTGAATATAGCCTCCCATTTGTTATGGCTTGGCCCTTTATCATAAACAGATTACTTTATCATAAATAGATTAAAAAATAGATTAATTCTTAAGAATTTTATAAATCATCGATTCGTCTGGTGTCTACAATAAAAATATATGATTTATTTCATTTTCTTATTTTACCATATTGAAAATCTTTTGTGTTCAATTGGAATTTATAGACCCAATGTCACATTGGTAAGATTTATGATACATAGGAGTATAGCAATGTTCGAGCTTGTCCACGGATGTATTAGAAATGATACCTTAGATGTTAAAAAATTAAATTATTTTGTGTAGGTTGTAAAGATGTGAATCCTTGTCCAACGGATTTTTTGAGTGTCCGTGTTTATTTTGGCATGAAACAACAACATGGGTCTTTCCTATTGATATTTGACAAAAAACTCCAATCAGTTGATTCTCTTTTGACAAAAGCCGGAGAAAAGAAAATATATTATTCTTCTCCGAAACGGGCTTTTAAATATCTTGTCTTTATCGAGTTATTTTCCTTGGTTAACAATACTTATTTGTTTGCCCATATTCACGGGTTCTTCAATTGTCTTTTCCTCATAGGGAAATAAGGTGTATAAATATATGTATATGTATACTAGAGCTCTTAATGAGCTATGTATTTTGTTATCATTTCAAATTGGACAATATTAACCCAATTGAAGGAGGATTTGAAATGGATCAATCTTTTTTTATTTTCACTCGGGGAATCGATGGACTTTCCATATATTTTTTGGTTATCACTACTTTAGCTACTTTGTAACTTGGCATTCATCCATGATTTTCTATTTCTTGATGTTAGCAATGTATAGTGGCCAAATAGGATCATTTTCTTCTCGAGACCTTTTACTTTTTTTTCATCATGTGAGTAGAATTAATTCTATTTACTTTTATCCATGTGAGGAAAAAAATGCACTTCGACTACAAAGTTTATTTTGTTTGGCGAGGTTCCATTTTTCTTAATAGAGTTCTAGGTTTATATGGTTTCAATGAACCAACATTAGATTTAGAAAAATTAGCTAATCAATCGTATGTTAGAAATAATACTATATTTTGGTTTTCTTATTGCTTATCAAATGTTCGAACCCTACATACAAGGTTACTACCCATGGAGAAGCACATTACATGTATGCTTTTAGCGGAATCTTATTAAAGATGGGAGCATATGGATTGATTGATATATGGAATTATTAGCTCACACTCATTCTAGATTATCTCCCTGTTGGTGATAGTAGGAAAATACAAATCATTTATGCAGCTTCAACCTCTCTTGGTCACTTTTTAAAAAAACTGTTGCTTATTCTTCCGTATCTCACATGGGTTTCATATATTGGTTCTAGCATGGGACTTAATGGAGCCATTTTACAAATATTTTCTCATGGATTGAATGCACTTTTTTTCTTAGCAGAACAAGTTGTGATAGAATATGTTTAGTTTATCTAGATGGGGATATCTATCCCAAAAAATCTTTACCATGTTTAGTAATTTCTCGATGGCTTCTCTTGCACAATGAGTGGTTTTGTTAATTCTTAGTCTTTTTTGGAATAATTACCTCAAAATATATTTTCATGCCAAAATTTTGATTACTTTTGTAATGGAAAGAATGATATTAACTCCTACTTTTTATTCTATGTTATGATTTTCTATGGATACAAGTTATTCAATATTCCAAATTCAAATTTTTTTGATTGGACCGAGAACTATTTGTTTCGATCTTCTTTCTACATAATAATTGGTATTTATCGATTTCGTTCTCCGTTATCGGTTGACAAGATACAAGTTCTATTATCTAATTATTTTATAGATACTAATTATTTTGTATATTTCATATTAAATGAAATGAATTTCATTAATTGAAAAGAAAGTCTTAGAATTCTTTGACTTTCATTTTAACGATTCTTCATTGTTACAATGAAAAATAAGGTAGGGTGAATTAAAATTTTAATGAGATACATCTAAATTTTAGTTTTGAGAACCATTTGAATAAATCCTCTATTTAAAAGGTTCTCAAAAACACAAAAAATTTATTATCGAGAAGATTTTTTTATGTATTCTTTATGTAGTTTATTTTATTCAATTAGATAGTAATTGGAATGAACCATAACTATGGAACGATTCTAATATATTGATCCCAAAATAGCTCCAAATTAGGAGAAATCCTAGAAGATACAAATGTCTTTGTACCTTGATCTTACAATTTTGAATTTTTCTAGTATGATAAATTGCAAATATGGTCCAAGTAATAAATTATCCTTAGTTTTTAATTTAAACATGTATTGTACTGCTCCTAAGAATGCCTATGGTTAAAAGGTAAATCTAAACTAATGACATGATAACTCCAATAATCCAAAGCGTTGAATTGATATTTGTAAAATTTTGAAATGAGAGAAAATAAGTCTTTTAATACACTTCCTTTTTCAAATATTCCATATCACCAAAGAAAAATGATTTTTAAACTTAAAAAATTATTGTTTTTAAAAAAGAATCGATTCTTTTGAAATGTAATCACTATAAGAGCAATAATCGATCCGCATAAAAAGAAAATAGCTCAAAATCATACTTGCATTATTAACCAAGATTGTAGCATCATAATTCTATTATGCATTTTTGAAAGACAGACTTAAAATTGGGTAAAATATTCTTGTGATATTATTTCTTAAATCATTTTTGATTAGATATGGAATCATATGAATAATGGATAAACTCCATGAAAGAAAGATTAACGATTATTATAAATTACTTAAAAGAAAATGTCGAAGAAATCCAACGAATAACTAAAACCTGTTATAGAAAAATGTAGCTATCATCCCTTTTTAAATTACGTAATCCTTCAATTTATAGACTAATAAGTTCATCAAATGAATTAGAATCACAATTGAGATGATTGAAAAGAAATATGAGTTAATATAGGTTCTAAAGTCAAATATCATAAAGAAGATTTTTTAAATAATTGAAATTGGGGATTAAATAGAATCTCAAATAGAATCTCAAATAGAATATTTTCTATATTTTATATTCTATTAGATCTATTGTTATTATTAAAAAATTATAATAAAATTCTTATTTATGCCTTATTCTTATTTATGAAGATGCTTTTTGCTTCCAATGTGTACCAATTTCACCATGGCGGCTTACCTTAAATAATAATAAGGAAATTAATGTTGAATTGTTGATATTAAATATGGTTTAGGAAACAATGAAGAAAGATGCATTTCCATTCATATGAAAATGTTCAATATCAATATTATTTAATTAGTATCTTCATCTTCGTAGATTAGGTTTGAATCAATTTTACTACTAGAAACCTAATTCTTGTTTATGAACAATCAGAACTCAAAGTTTATTCTCTTCGGGTATAAAATTCATAATTTTTTCTAATGATTTTGACCCAACACCTTAGTAGAAGTAGAATGAAATATTCAAATTCTTCTTTATCATTATTGTGCTTTTCAAAATGAAAAGCACAATTCATTCGAAAAACCATCTATTGAATATCAATCAATATAAATTTCAATAATGAAATAAAATAATTTTAATAAATAGAATATAATAGAAATATAGAAAGACTATAAAAAAATACTTACTTTGAATCAAGTATATTCTTATTTTTCATATTACCTAGTTCTAACTAATAAGGAAGTGAAATACAATACATTAGTAAATTTAATTATTTGTCTTCCAATTCAAAATGGAAATTTGTTCTTTGAAACATGTCAATTAAGATTTTTTACTTTTTTTTTTTAAAAAAACTTTTGACTTTCGGTGGAAATAGATTTAGTTAAAGAAAAAGCTTTTCTTTAAAATCCTTTTTTTCCAAAGATTTCTCTAATATGCTTTTTTGACATAGAATGGTTTGGACTATCATTCAAAGGTAAGTGACTCATTTTATATGTGAAAGACATATATTGTTCAAAGAAATTTCTTTTATTAGTTATTATCTATACTTAATTCATTCCATTAATTATTCATTCCATTAATTCATTCCATAAATAAATAAATAAAACTTAATAATAATATCATAACATACAAATAGAAAAAAAAAGAATAAAAGAGAATAAATAAGAAAATAAAATAGAAAGAGATGAAATAATAATTGGTGAATCAAAAATAATTATAAGAAAAAAGAATAATTTGTTTTCTTATGGAATATACATATAAATATGCATGGATAATACCCTTTTTTCAGCTCCCAGTTACTATGTCAATAGGATTTGGACTTCTACTTATTCGACAGAACAAAAGATCTTTGGTATGGGCTTTCCTAAGTGTTTTACTACTAAGTATATCTGTGGTTTTCAGAATCTATCTATTCAAAAAAATGGAAGTTTGACCTATCAATATCTATGGTCTTGGACCATCAATAATGATTTTTATTAGAGTTCGGACACTTGATTGATCCACTTATTTCTATTATGTCAATACTAATTACCACTGTTGGGATCCTGGTTTTTATTTATAGTGACAATTATATGTCTCACGATCAAGGATATTTGAGATTTTTTGCTTATATGAGTTTTTCCAATGTTTCAATGTTGGGATTAGTTACTAGTTCCAATTTGATACAAATTTATATTTTTTTGGGAACTAGTGGGAATGTGTTCGTATTTATTGATAGGTTTTGGTTCACCCGTTCAAGTGCTTGTCAAAAACTTTTGTAACTAATCGTATAGAGATTTTGGTTTATTATTAGGAACCTTAGGATTTTATTGGATTGTAGTTTGTTTCAGGATTTGTTCCAAATAGTGAATACCTTGATCCATAATAATGGGGTTAATTCTTTATTTGTTACTTTATGTGCCCTTTTATTATTTGTCGGTGCAGTTGCTAAATCCGCACAATTCCCCCTTCACGTATGGTTACCTGATGCCATGGAAGGACCCACTCCTATTTCGGCTCTTATACACGCTGCTACTATGGTAGCAGCAGAATTTTCTTGTAGCTCGGCTTCTTCCTCTTTTCATAGTTATACCTTACATAATGAATCTCATTTGTTTAGTAGGTATAATAACAGTGCTTTTAGGAGCTACTTTAGCTCTTGCCCAAAGAGACATTAAAAGAAGTTTAGCCTATTCTACAATGTCTCAATTGGGTTATATTATGTTAGCTCTAGGTATAGGTTCTTATCGAGTTGCTTTATTTCATTTGATCACCCATGCCTATTCTAAAGCTTTATTGTTTTAGGATCGGATCCATTATTCATTCAATGGAACCTATTGTTGGATATTCACCAGAGAAAAGTCAGAATATGGTTCTTATGGGAGGTTTAACAAAATATGTTCCAATTACAAAAACTACTTTTTTCTTAGGTACACTTTCTCTTTGTGGTATTCCGCCTCTTGCTTGTTTTGGTCCAAAGATGAAATTCTTCACGTTAGTTGGTTGTACTCACCAATTTTTTACTAATAGCTTGGTTCACAACAGGATTAACCGTATTTTATATGTTTAGGATGTACTTACTTACCTTTGATGGGTATTTGCGCATTCATTTTCAAGATTATAGTAATCTTAGTAATACAAAAAACAGTTCATTTTATTCAATATCTCTATGAGGAAAAGGGACAGTCAATAGGAATTTCTTTTTTTTCAAAAATGAATAAGAGTAAAGTTTGTTTTTTTCAAAAGATATATCTAAAATTGACAAGAATTTAAGAAGTAAGATGTGATTTTATTACTTACTTTAGAAATAGGTACACTTATATGTATCCTCATGAATCGAGCAATACTGTGTTATTTCCTCCCCTTGTATTAGTACTATTCACTTTGTTCATTGGATCAATAGGAATCTCTTTTAATGGAGGAGTAAGAGATTTGGATCTATTATCAAAATGGTTAATTCCATCAGCAACCCTTTTTCATAAAAAATTGAATTCTTCTGAGGATTGGTATGGATTTTTGTCAAATGCTTTTTTTTAGTAAGTATAGCTCTTTTGGACTATTGATAGCATCTATTTTTTATGGATCTATTTATTCATCTTTCAAAAATTTGGGCTTAATTAATTTATTTTTTAAAATAGTTCCTAAAAGGATTATTCTCGACAAGATAAAAGGTGTGATATACAATTGGTCATATAATCGTGGTTATATAGATATTTTTTATACTAGTATTTTTACCATGAGTATAAGAGGGTTAGCCGAGCTAATTCAGTTTTTTGATAAACATATAATTGATGGAATTATAAATGGAATTGGTGTTGCAAGTTTCTTTATGGGCGAAGGAATAAAATATATAGGAGGTGGATGAATCTCATCTTATTTATTCTTGTATTTTTGTATTTTTCTTATGTTTCAATTTTTTTATTCATTCTTTTCTTTTTCTCTTCTTTCAGTCTTCCCAATTCCCAATTCTCTTGATGGGTCTCCAGATCAGAATCTTCATAAACTGGGCTATCTTGATAGCGTGCCTCTTGAAAGTGAAATTCATCCTTTGTTTTTTCCTTTCCATTCACTGGATCTCTTTAGTTTCATCTATTTTTCCAGATCCTCCTTTTCTTCCGAACAAAGGGAAGGGTTTTCTTGGTGGATCCCTCTTGTTTGTTGAATCTCCTTCATTTCATAAGTTCTTTCTACATCGCTTTCTTCTTTCTTTCTCTCCCCTTCTTTGTTTCTTTCTCTTTCAATTTCTTAGTGAAAATAGGCGACGGCATTCTGCCTAAATAGTAAACACAGGTGATAAATAAGAGAATACTAAAGATTCGAGCCATAGAATTTCTCAATTCTGACACAAGATACTTATTAGATTGAATAGAATGATTTTGTTGTATCCAGAATAATACCAATCCAACCCATTTCATGAATAAAATGTGACCAATTAACCAACCAACAAAACTACTTGTTAAAAATAAAATCTTGTCGTTGCATCGAAACATATAAATGTTGACTAATCTGGCTAACGTGGAACTTGGTAAAATGAAATGGTTGAATAATTGAAAAATTAGATTATTCAGGAATACACATTGAATGCTGAGATTACGCATTGAATTTCTGGTAGAGATCCATAATCAAAAAAGTTTTTATGATTGTTCCAGAATAAATGAAACAAAAGATACGGTAGAATTAGGACAGTTATTGTATGAGGTCTACCCAATGCTAGATGCAGAGGCGCATAATAGATCGATATGAACATCATGAGCTGTAATTGTTGATACCTCCTTCTCGGTTCCCTCTTCCATAACCCGAGCTCGGAGAAGGAAGAGATAAGAGGGCCCTATGGAGAATGTGGTCAGAAATCCATAATAGAGCCCGACCAAGAATTTATTATCTTCATGCATAAGGATAATGGATTACCTAGTAGAAAAGATTTCAAAATCATAACAAACCTCCCTTTTCTTTTCTATTGCAATTTATCGATTATTATATGATGATTCCTTAACTTTCCATATCTATTCCATATCTATATAGATAGAAACAGATATACTATAAATGACATCTCTTATGTCAATGACACAAAAGGGATATGAAATGAATGGAATTGGGATATAGATGGAATATAATGAAATAGAGCCACATTGAGGTTCCCTATGAAATGAGGCATGGAACGAGCACTACTAAAGTTCCTGGAGTTACGAAGGAAGCTTCGGACTCATATTGTTCATGGGTTGAGAACGGAGTTGAACTCTATGAGGTCGAATCTCCCGTTGTTCCTCAGTAGCTCAGTGGTAGAGCGGTTGGCTGTTAACTGACTGGTAGGTTCGAATCCTACTTGGGGAGATTTGATTCATTCTTCATGAAAGAATTGAATGAAAGGGCTTTGACCGTTAGGAGTAAGGTAACTCGTTCCCTGTCTTTTTTATTTATTGCATTCTATCTCATCGTATCACATCCTGTTCTACAATATTTGAGAATCACCCTCAATACCTCAGCATAGATCTGACCCTTGTAAATAGCCAATTCAGAATTCTCAATTGTGCATCAAAGATGCAGTCATCGATTCTCCCGATAGGCCACAATTGCCGCGAGCAAACATATTAATGACGAGGAACGCATTTTTGCTATGCTACTAATACTTGTACTTGCTCTGCTATTCTGCCCAAGCCTGAGGAAGAGTTACGAGTCAAACACAAATATGCCGATCCCAGCCCGGTTTACTAAAGGACCATACCCAACTTCAATAGCTTTGCGGCTGATATCCCGATCATGATTTTACTACCCCAGAGGAAAGGCCCTTCCCTTTTGGGCTAGTTGTGGGCGAGGAGGGATTCGAACCCCCGACACTGTGGTTCGTAGCCATGTGCTCTAATCCTCTGAGCTACAGGCCCCACCCCGTCTACACTAGATCTGTTCCCGAGTACCTTCAAAAGGAACCTTTCCTCTCCTCAGCCATTTTTGGTTAAGAAGATGTGAAAGTGCCTTTTCTCTAGAATAACAATGCGTTCCGAGGCGTGAAGTGGAGAGAAGGGATGTTATTGAATAAGACGATCTTTGCATTTTGATTTTGATCTTTTGAAATATGAAAAAGTCAAATAAGAGGTGTTAAGATTTTTATCATTCTAGTGTCAAGCTATTTTTTTGCAGGACCCCACTACAGTATCGTCACTGCAATATAGTTTAACCACCAAGTTCAGGATGGATTGGTGTGGTTCCTCTATGCCTAGGACACCAGAATATCGAACCATGATTGAAGAAAGGCATGAGACCCGATTCTTGACTGGAAGGGATGCCAAAGGCCTCTGCCCTCCCTCTCTATCGGATGGAAGGGCAGAGCTTTTGGGTTTTTCATAATGAAAATAGATGGCGAGTGCCTGATCGAATTGATCAGGGTGAACAAGGTTCAAATCTCTCGGTCTGTTAGGATGCCTCAGCTGCATACATCACTGCACTTCCACTTGACACCTATCGTAATGATAAACGGCTCGTCTCGCCATGACCTTATCTTGGATTCTCAATACTTCTGTCGCTCCATCCCCGCAGGGGCAGAGAACCCGCCGCTGTCTCGGCCGTGCTACCGGAGGCTCTGGGGAAGTCGGAATAGGAGAGCACTCATCTTGGGGTGGGCTTATTACTTAGATGCTTTCAGCAGTTATCCGCTCCACACTTGGCTACCCAGCATTTACCATAGGCATGATAACTAGTACACGAGAGGTGCGTTCTTCCCGGTCCTCTCATACTAGGGAAAGGTCCTCTCAATGCTCTAATGCCCACACCGGATATGGACCAAACTATCTCACGAAGTTCTAAACCCAGCTCACGTACTGCTTTAATGGGCGAACAGCCCAACCCTTGGAACATACTATAGCCCCAGGTGGCGAAGAGTCGACATCGAGGTGCCAAACCTTCCGTCGATGTGAAATCTTGGGGAAGATCAGCCTATTATCCTTAGAGTAACTTTTATCCGTTGAGCGACGGCCCTTCCACTCGCACCAGTCGGATCACTAAGGCCGACTTTCGTCCCCTCGACGGGTGGGTCTTGCAGTCAAGCTCCCTTATGCCCTTGCACTCGAGGGCCAATCTCCGTCCGGCCCGAGGAAACCTTTGCGCGCCTCGTTACCTTTTGGGAGGCCTACGCCCCATAAACTGTCTACCTGAGACTGTCCCTTGGCCCGTAGGTTCTGACACAAGGTTAGAATTCTAGCTCTTCCAGAGTGGTATCTCACTGATGGCTCAGGCCCCGCAACCTTCGCCCTCCACCTAAGCTACGCAGGAAAGGCCCAAAGCCAATCCCAGGGAACAGTAAAGCTTCATAGGGTCTTTCTGTCCAGGTGCAGGCAGTCCGCATCTTCACAGACATGTTTATTTCACCGAACCTCTCTCCGAGACAATGCCCAGATTGTTACGCCTTTTGTGTGGGTCGGAACTTACCCGATAAGGAATTTCTCTACCTTAGGACCGTTATAGTTACGGCCGCCGTTCACCGGGGCTTGGCCGGCTCCCTGTTATCAGGTCCAACTTCCTTAACCTTCCTGGGCAGGCGTCATACATGGTCTTACGACTTTGCGAGACCTGTGTTTTTTTAAACAGTCGCCCGGGCCTGGTCACTGCGACCACCTTTTTGAGGAGGCACCCCTCCTCCCGAAGTTACGGGGCTATTTTGCCAAGTTCCTTAGAGAGAGTTGGAATAACATTAAGCGTAGTGCTTTTAGAATCTGGGGAAAGCTTCACAAAGTATGTTTATCATCACTAAGCTTTAAATCTAGAATTAGACTCTTATCATAAAGGATCACAAAGAGCAATTATATAAAAAATAATAGAAATTTTAGAAAAATATGAGAAAAGCTCTAGCCAAATGATACCTAAGATAGCTATAGACCCTTTATTTATATGGTAAGAGGGTTGCATACATGAATACAAATAAACTCATTAAATAATAAATAAAAAGTACATACTCTAGGAACTAAAAAGACCTAGACATGCATATATCATCATGGTGTATTTGAGGTAAGGACTCTGATTGACATGCATATTATTAATTTTTTACTTAATTATATAATTTAATCTCAAAATAATTTTTTACCACAAAATAATTTTCCCTCATATGAACCTCCATATTTAACTCTCAAAATCAACTCTAATTTGAGGAGATTACATTAAAAATCTGATTTTCTATCTTCAATCTACCCTAATTTATGAAAAAAAAAAAAAAAACCAAATTTGTTATCTTAATTCTTAATTCTCCTTTCTATTTTTTTTCTTTATTTCTTCCCTTTTCTTCTTCTCTTCCTCACGACTTCTACCTTCTTCCTTCTCCCTTCTTTCTGTCTTCTTCCTTCTCCTTTTCCTTCTTTTTTTTATCAAAGCCCCTTGCTTGCATTTCACGTAATAATAAAGAAAATAAAGTTTAAGAAATTAAATAGATAAGATTTAGATTGATATATTATAAAAATATTCTAAGAGCATTATAAGAATATGTTTGATCAATTTCGAGAGAGGCAAAAAGTTATAATTTCAAGAGAAATTTTCATCTCAAACTACTAAAATTTTGAGGTATTATAAAGAGAATTTTCCTTCTATAAGTGAAGGAGATATTACCTAAGGATAGTTGAAGAGATGGCTCTAAATGATTATGAAAGCTACTAAGAATAGACGAGTTATCCTCCTCTTAGAGGTGAAGGAAGTATAACATGAATACAATAAGTGGTGCAAAACGGTTTGTAGATGCCACTAAGATAGCTCAATAGATCCTTCTTAGAAGTTCAATAAAGCATAACCTAAAAGTGACAAATGAAAAGATAGGGAAAGAACATGGAGGGCACTAATTATAGTCCACATAATCCTCCTCAAAATTAATGGCACCATGACCCAAAGGTAGCAAGCAAGACAAAAATAAAAGGTCATCAAGCTTACTAAGATATATTCATGTTAATCCTTCCCTAGAAGATGAAGGTAGTACAACCTAAAGGTAATGAATAAAGAGACATAAAAGGTCATGTTAGAATTGATCAACCATTTGAAATTAAAGGCAATATAACTTGTAGATGGTATATAAATTAGCTTAGAAAGGTCCTGACGGCTAAAGAGGTCAATACTGTCCTCCCTTTAAGGCCACCTAAAGATATCTATTAAGATGACCTTAAAAAATTCTTAGAGACCACAAGAAAGTATTATAAAATTATAGAGGGCAATAAGGATAATATGAATGATCATCCTTGTAAGGGTGAAAGCGGTTGTAACTTGTTAGTGATAAATGAGATAGTATGAGGCAGAATTAACAAGACAATCAATTAGAGATGACAAGATCTGTCCTCCAACTATAGATGAATTCATTATGACCTTAGTGCAATAAATGAAGCATCACAAAAAAAGTTATAAAGCCATTTACTCTTAGATTTGGCCGTTTGAAATCTCATTCCAAATACTCGCTGAATATTTCAAAGCGTTTATTTGCAGTAAAGTAAAATTCTGATGTATCTCAAATACAGAAAAGTTCGTGTATTTAGAATTCGTCAGTTGAATTCCAAATACACCGTACGATAAAGTGATCGGCGGTGGCCACCGTGCCGCCGTCGTCGTCGTCTGTCGTCGTCGCCTCATCCTCCGTCGCCGGTCATGGCCGTATCATCGTAGATCTTCAAAACCTTCTTTCTTTACATTACATTTGTCAAAACAAAAAAAAAAAAGAAAGTCGTGAATTTGTAGAATTTCAACCAAACAACTATAAAGTAATCCTTTACACTAAATTTCTTTAACACTGCGTTCTTTTACATTCTTTAATTAGAATCTGGCAAACCAAATATCTTAAAGCGTAAAAAAAAATCAAAAGAATGAAAGTCAGGATGACATAAGAAATTTTCACTCTGTATTAATTGTTTGTATTTTGATGTTCACATCTCGGACACTATTAATGGGGTATCTATGTTTGTTTAAACATGATCAATGGCCTATGCAAACTGGCCTTCATCTCTTTTATTATTCGGTTTTATTATAGATATCCTCGTACGCCATATAAATTATATAATTCCATATATTAACTTATATGTCTTATTAAGAATAGCATCATTCAAATTGATCTCAAAGACCAACCAAAAAAAGCGCATCCCTCACATGAATTTTTTTTTTTAAAAAATGAAAATAGAATAAAAGAAATGCAAAAAAACAATAAGGATTCAGCATCAAGCCATAGAATCTGAGAAGTAACTAGAAACAAAAACCTGACCAATATCAGAACTAATGTAAAGGATTAAATCATATATTAGTGGTTATAAGTACCATCATTTGATTGTGATTGAATGGCTTAGTCATATATGTCTTGTAAAGATGCCAATTAACTTCAGGCTTCAGCTTAATAAAATAAAACAGCAGGAAGGAATTTAAAACAGAGTATGAAAGCGACTAATGCCTCATCACAAAAGAAATGAATCGATATGATATCTGCACATACTGATTAATCTTATTGTATTCAATCAATCCTCTTCTACAGCTAAAATAAAACCAAAAGAAAATTGGTTATTTTCAATAAATTACTTGGAACATTACTCTACAAGTAAGATTTCTGCGAAACATGCTTGAATGAAAGAGCAAATCTATTCTGAAGATGATAACTTGGAGTTGACTCTTTGTTTGATTGGATCAGACAGGTGGCAACTATGGCCCTTTGATGTCAAGAACTTTAATTTCGTAATAATTTTAAAGATTTTAATCAAATCATTGATTAATTAGCCGAAGAGGACTTGACAAGGAAATTTAAAAAAAAAAAATCAAACAATTGATTACGGAACAGCTCACCTAATCTAAAAATAAACAGGACAAGAGAAGGAAAGGAGTTAAGGACAAAATACAAGCTTTGTTGCTAGCATGGACCACCCAACAAGGAAGCCTAGACTTATTTCAGGTGAAGACGAAGACACCAGAGTACAAGACAGTGCTGAATGTCCCAAGGGTGTGGTTGAGAGGAAGCAACACAAAACCTTCATGACACAAATGGAATTGAAACTTGTATATGGTGTATATGGCTACAAAAGAAGGAAATTAATGCTTTTGTTGCATTTAAGGCAGTCATTTTCTTATAATGATAATAATATCTTGACTGGTGATCTTCGTAGTGGTTTTAACTCTTCAAAAGGCTTAAAATCACTTCTGTGCAAAGATATGTTTGCTTGAATGGCTGCTAAAGAAATTTTCACTCTGTATTAATTGCTTGTATTTTGATGTCCACATCTCAGACACTATTAATGGGGTATCTATGTTTGTTTAAACATGATCAATGGCCTATGCAAACTGGCTCCAATGATGTACGTTCATTAATTACAAAAAAATATACAATATTCAACACATATCAGACACAAACATGCATCCGATAAACCATCAATATATGTCACAATTATATTACATCAAATTTAAAAAATATTTAAAATTAAAAAATGTTTTTAAACATAATTTATCATATTTTAAATTCACATAATAAATTTTAAAAATTTTCAAGAATATGATTTAAGATAGAAAGAGTAGACTATAAAATATATTTATCATACCTAATTAAAATTAATAAAAACTATAATTAAATCTATCAATTTCAAATTGATAATAAATTTTATTCATTAAAATTATTATTATAATATCACATGTATCCATATAATTATCTATCTGACCGTACAACATACATCAACTCACTCAAACTACTCAAGTCAGAGGTGGATCAAGCGATCGACCAGAGTCAATCTATTTTTTATCGATAAACCTAATACACTATCATGCAAATATCATCATAAATACAATAATGTTCATAAATTAGAATTAGGGTAATAAATTAGATAAATTATAATTATCTATATTGTTTGTAGAACATGCACACTAATCCAAGTTAGAGATTATCTTGCTGTGCTTGGCCATCATTAACTAGTAAATTATCAAAATCTGCATCTTACACTAAACCTGTCACATTTCTCCAGCATTCACCGCTGCTCCAAACTGCAATTCATTTGAATGTAGAATGAGTTATCATCATACAAAATGAAAGAAAGACAAATAGAATATGAATAATAGAAAGTTCTTTTTTATTTTTGTTATTCCTGTGTCAAATATTGATTTGGATATAAAGCCTGCTCTTTCAATTGGAGCTAACAGAAATAAAGAAAATCCCATTGTATATTGTTTGGGAGAAAACCATTGAGATTATGCCTATTTGCAAAATTACCACCAACGCAAAAAATATGAATTAGTAAACTAATGTATTTAAGAAACACTGAGAATTAAATTGAGCATGAAACTGGATAGTTTTATTGTGAATTTCGAATTTTGGGTGACGATATTGTAAATAGAAACAGTTGGGCAGTTGGGCCACATGAAATTTCTTTTTTTGGGATACTACAATAAAAAAAATACCTTCAGATGGCTTCTCAATCCAAGGACCATTCATGATGTTCAGAATGCTACAGGCATCACTGTACTCAAGATCAGGAAGCAATTTTGGGGTCAACAAGAAGCACCTGACAATGCAATACCACAGTTTATCGCAAGGATATGGAAAGAAAATTTATTAGAATAGAAATATATGAGAGAGAAGCTCAGTATCCAATATATATTTCTTACTGGGGTGTATTATGCAGGCTTGCAGCTCTCACAAGTTGCTGAAACATTTTCCTTTCATTTATAGGGTCCATCCCTTTTTCACAATTTAGCAGTAAATCATATCACGTATTGAATCCATTGGGCAGCAGAAACAAATGTGCAGATTTTTTTTAGTGACAAGACAAGCATACCTTGATTGATTTCATCGACAACACGGAAAGGACAGTTTGTGATATCTTGTAGAGAAACAAGATAAAGAATAGTTGAAACTGACCGTTCCTAAATATATCAAAGCTGGTTCATGTTAGATTACAGTTAAATGCACATAATTATATGTAGAAAATACCCTATGCTAAAAGGGTACCCCTCCAGATTGATGATGTGCACTCAAAACCTGGAGCTTCCCTGTTTGCCTGAAAAGAAACAAAGGGCATAACTGAGGTTCTTGAAGTAACAAATCAAATAAAACTTTCCATAGAAGATCAACATGCTAGCAAATAAAAACAAAATTATGACGAATTATGAACAAAACATTTAGAAGTTGAGCTCAATGAAGGCTTTTTCAACATGCGGAATGCAATCAAGTTAAAGCTGGTATGATTATTTCCATCAAGCAGATTGCCCAGTCAATGATGTTCAAAGATAACTTCGAATCTAGTGGACTAATTATCCTTGCGTTTATGTAAAATAGAAAAGATAATAGTTTTGGGATATTAGGATAGATTAGTTGCTTTTGTGAACACACCATGTGAGTCAAAATTTATCACCCCGATAGAGAGTAGATTAAATGTTGATCAAACTTTCAGAAGACAGATGAAATACTAGATAAAATACTACCTAGAGATTTCGCCCTCATTTTGTGAGGACTTCAGATCTGGTTCTAGGTTTCCTATAGGTGCAAGCACCTATAATTAATTACCCCTCACAATATTGAGAGAGAACTTTCGATTAAGGCTAATCGTTAGATTGCTAAACACATAGCGTATAGTAGCAGCATGTAGAACTATGGAATTTAGGTTTATGAAATTCAACATTATTTAACTTAAAGAAGATGGTTGAGGGAATGATGATCATCGATCTCGATTAGTCATCCCATGTCGCGATCCCAGTCTAGTTATTGGATGAGGTAATTCGGCCGTAGAAGGATCCTTGTCGGCCATGGGTTCGTCGTCAAGAAAATTTGTAAACTGGGTGGTGTTTGTCTAAGGAGAAAAGTTTAAGTCCACCTTTGTGAGAGCTTTTGCTATTTCAAGTCACTATAGTTCACAACTGAGCCGGAAGCATAGTATAATTCATAAGTAATATAATGATGTCATTTTGACAACCGTCGAGGACTACGGTTCCGCATCACGTATGGGACATTACCATACGGACAGACACAAGTCATGTCCTACGGCGTGAGATTGATTAAGAGTGAAACGTCGTTATTATCGCGGCGCATTGACTCTTTTGTGAACTAGAGTTTTCTTAATTTGTCACCTTCGACAAATAGTTACGACAGGTGGATGAATTTTAACTTCTAAGTTTTCTAGATTGATGATTTTCATTTAGACATTTATATTTGATTTCTTTTGCATTCTTCATATCCTTATGAAATTTGAATTTATCTTGATTTGACTTTGAAATTTTGAATATAACTTAATAATGATATCCCCTCCAATTTAAATCTTCATTCAACACAGCTATCATCAGGGTGTGAGTGATTTGAGCATTCATACTATAATTTGATAATTTTATTTTGAGATTGAACTCCTCCGATTGAAATCTGCAATCAGTATAATCATCATTAGGGTGCTAAGCGATAGTCGTTATACTGTCATATGATTTTCAATTTTGAGATTGAACCCCTCCGATAAGTTTTACGCTGGCTGTCGACTACCTAACGCAACCCTCCACTTTTCACATGACTTGATAATAACCTATATAAATGAGAAAAAATTCTGAGATAAGCCTTTGACAAGAAATCTTAAAATTCTCAACTATTGGCATTTAGGTTAGATTAGATCACTTGATGACAAGGAGGCCGCTGGAATGTAATGTTGGGATGACCAGCTTTATCACCAATTTTGGCCGATGAATCGGGTGACGACTCTCATAATATGACAAGTGTCTTATGCAAGTATAAGTGATATTTCTAACAAATAAGTAACTTAAAATTGAACTGAGACTTTATGAAATGAATTACATACATGTATATTATTACAGTTTATCACTATTTATATTTCACAACCTTGTATATTATTGTTCATTGTTTACACATGAAATCATGTCTTCTCTTACAATTACATTTATGCAAGTTTCAATTTTACACGCACTTTGTTTCTTTTATTGTGTATTGAATTTACTTTAGCATTATTAATCTCATTGTCATTGATGAAATTACACAATAAATTTTAGGCAAGAATAAGAAAGAAAGTAATAACTAGGCAGACCTTATGGGTTATCGACTTTTAAGTGTACAATTTTCGAAGGTGATAGGGTCTTCTTTGAGGTATGCAAAGTTTATATTTAAGTATTATTAGATGCTTTGTAGTTCTATTGAAATTTGATTTTTTATGCTTACCCATTATATTATTTAAATATGAAAAGATTATTAAGAGAATTCAAAATGTAAGAGTTAGCTTGTGATGATTTGGTGAGGTTCAATTTTCACCTAGTTATCCTGAATTCATAAATATCGGGATGAGTTGGTGTAAGCTACATTTGACTAGGCCGTTCTATTCGGTTACACCTTAGGCTGACTTCAAAAGGGAGGCGGCCAATTAAGGTGTAACAAAGAGGATCCCAACATCAGAAAGACGTGGGATCCACTATAGATATAGGGGAAATGGGAGAGAAAAATAATTAAACAAAAGAGTTATAAAAGATAATTTATCAATTACAAGAGAGAAACAAGTTTGCTATAAAATATAAGGGAGAAAACAGTATTTTATGGAGTTTATTCAAGAGAGTGATATAAACAAATGAAAAGGAGAGTTTCATGCTTTATGATATAACAAAGAAAACGAGAGTAGAAAAGGAAGAGTAAGTATGAGAGCTACGGAAAAGAACTTTTAATTCTTTAGGAGATAAAGAAAAAAGTAATAAGGTGGGTACTAATAGTTTAGTTGTTAAGGATTTTGGAAGTTGTTGCCAAGATCTTAGGTTCAAATCCCGCCTACATTATAATAAAGTTTCACTTTACAAACTTCGGTGAAAAAAATAAGTAATGAGAGAGAAATTACTCTATAAAGAGAAAAATGAGTTGTTGCACAACAAGAGGGGAGAGACTGGTTTAATGAAATAACCCAAATAATAGAAACAAACAAACAAAAGCTTTCAAGAGGAGAAGAGGTTTATAGTTTGACTGAGTTAAAGCTAGGGTTAATTATTTTTTTCTTATGCTAGTGTTAATTATGATCCATGAATGGCCTTGAGAGAGGAATGCAGCAATTACGGTGATTGACAACTTAAGAACACAAAACCAAAAGCACAAACTTTAAAAAATTTCATGGATGCTTGGGACCAATTTGTATCAGAAGGCAGATCATCATCCTATTGTGTTAACAATGACAAGTGTCAGGACATAGTAGGACTTCCATACCAAATGATGTAGGACTGCATTATTAAACTTATCCTAAAATGACACGGCAATATTGCCCATTAAATTAAAATAAAGACGAATAAACAATATATATGAACTAAAAATGACATACAATGAAAATGATACAATGCTATGATGCGACGGATTATCCATACGAACATGAAATTGATGTAGAGTTGTGATAGAAGACTCATAAAAGCTTCAAAGAAGTGAGGAAGGAGGAAAATGGGAGGAGGAAAATGGAAGAAGAAAAGGAAGAATCAAGCATATACTTGAAAGAAGAAAAAAGTATGCTAATCATCATATTCCATTCCAAATTGTAACTATTACATAACCCATAAATCTTATACAATAAACAAGATAATAAAACTTAAATTAAATTGACATGATAATAATGCCTATAACAAGTAAAATAATTTTTTTTACATCAGATACCAAGGTTTACTCTTGCAGAAAATAATTCTTATTCATTCTAATGCTTTCTGCAGCACAATACCAAGGTATCACAAAGTTAAAATAGCCAAACAATTTCAAGTTTATATTATAAACTCAACAATCTTAAATCAAAATACCAAGTGACAGCCGTCTCTTCAAGTTGATACTTTACCTGAACTTGACTTTTATTAGTATGCCGTACTTCTCATAATCCACATCGTGTTCATCTGAATGCAAAAGGAAAAAAAATATTAAACTTCTTAAGTAAATTTGCAAAGACAAAGATATGACATTATGATACCCAAACAAACTTCCCCAGCAACTGCCATCTCTTGAAAATTGCGACTGAAAGTCTCATTAATCTTCCCAACAAGGTTTCTCAATGTTGGCAGCCACTGATCCTGCATGATGCAATTTATTATGAGTACATAGTAAAACAAACTGTACCCCCCAATGAACAATAGACCAAAAAGGACCGAGCAAAAGTAGAAAAAGACAATTAAAATATATTGTCATTCTCCAAAAAACCAGTCATAGCACCAAAAGCCTACTATGCACATCTAAAGGTTGTTTAAAGAGAACATAAAATCCCAAGCGAGAGCAAGCAGGAATCAAGAACAAAATGAAAAACTACTAGACAAAAATTAGGACAAACTTAAGTCTGGTTTTGCTGTTCTGTCAATTTATCTGAAATTTGGGCCATCACTTGTTGAAGCCATTTTTGGAGTCATCATGTTTTATATTTTCAGTTATTTTGATCATTTATAATCGACTATTCATAAGTATAATCATGAAAACATGACAAAAATAAATATATGAAAAATAGGCCTAATGTATCTCATGCAAACTGCATTTTGTAGTAGAAATATGAAGTACCGCTTTGGTTTTCTACCTCCCAAATCCATATTTCCAACTAAAGGCCCAGCCTTTCACCATTTATGCCAACAGTTCACAAGAAGCCTGCTAGTGACAGCTTATAAGCATAGGGGCTCACAAGTCAAGCTGTGATCTCGTCCTCAGAGTGATCCCACTCATTCCACAGAGATTAGGTAATAGAGATAAAGTGATGCAAAATTCTAATATTCTGAATTATTTTATGATTTAGTTGAATTATTGTTAGGATTGATTTTATTTTGAATTTGGAGGCAGGTTTTGTAGAAGTTATATATATTCAAATGCAAATTACTTAATTATATATATATATATATGGTTTGAAAGGGTGTTATTTTGATTTGATGAATGATACATTGAATTTGAAAAGATTCTCTCCTACTTTTGTCTCTTGTTCCTACAGTTTGCTTTCCTCTCCTCTTGATTCTCTCTGACTTGGGTCACCATGATGGGAAATAGTATTTCTGCTTCCATCTCTCTCATCATGCCGCCTCTCACTTTTTGTATTACAACATGCACATACAGGGTAGGTCTCTCGCATGTTCCCTTTTTCATGGAAAACTCAAATTACAAAGAGGCACCTAGTTGGTTTCTTTAATAAAACGATAGCTCTTCTCCATCTCCTAAATTCCTTTGGTATGCCTCAACACTAGAGGACAATTAGAACACCTATAATTAGCAAGAATATTCCCTTCTTCCATTAAAATTAGTTAAAACTTAACAAAAAGGACCAACCATTCAATTTTTAAGATGAAAAGGAAATAACGGATAGCAACAAAAATAATTGAACCAAATTAACATATCTATCAAAATTGAACATAAACATAATAAAAAATGGCCACAAGATTTGCACTTAAAGCTATAAAGATGATTTTTTTTTTTTTTTGTACAAATGGTTGATTTTAAGTTATCACGAAGTCTTGCAAAGTTAATTATCCTACTTCGGAAACTCAAATGTGTTGGAAGAATAAACTAGAACTTTGGAAATCATTCAATCTTTCCAAGCATTTT
The DNA here is from genome assembly GCA_021442155.1 of Cymbidium sinense. Taxonomy (NCBI): domain Eukaryota; kingdom Viridiplantae; phylum Streptophyta; class Magnoliopsida; order Asparagales; family Orchidaceae; genus Cymbidium; species Cymbidium sinense. The sequence continues at coordinate 289,136,848 of CM038215.1, forward strand.
AAGAAATCTACAAATGGTAACAAGATTTGGAGGGAGCTTGTTTTGATCAATTGGCTTAATCCAGATTTGTAAATCAAGATGGCCTAAAGCTAAAGACAAAAAACATTTTACATGTTTTAAGGGAGAGGAGAAATGTGATGAAATAAGTGTGATAATTCATGTCATTGCATGACACTAGTAAAAACAAGCTACTGATGACCAGAAAGGTGAGTCAACTTTTTTGTGCACTCCGTCCATCCGCATTGTTATCATGGAGTGTCACCGATGCGAAATGTTGAATGACTAACAAATATTATTTTTATCGAGTGTAAAGTCTATTGTAGACTTGATCTTCTAATGAAAACTATATGAATGATGCTCCTCCTTTATTCATCCATTTCAAATCTATTCTAACCTCTGCTACCAACAGAATGTTCCAAATGATATTTTTGAAGGCTCTAAGAACAAAGGCAATTATGAAGAGAGTTTTGACATTGAGAAGGAGAATAAATATGAAAAAAGATGAGACAATGAACGAGATAGAGGAGAAAGAAGAGAGGCAAGCTCTAAGTTCTCTAAAATAAAACTCCCAAGCCCACTTGGTTTCTTTTAGATTGTTATAATGCTAAAATTCATGCTATAGTGATACTAAAGTAATCAGGTTCTAAGTTCTCTAAAATTCATCCTTTCTATTTCAAACAATCAAGAGAGAGGAAGAACAATAATAAATTCATCATCAAAGATCTTTTACATCATATTACCATTAAATGTGAATACTAATTAGTCGGGTTGGTAAGAACCTTAAAAGTTGTTGCCAAGGTCTTGGATTCGAATTCCGCGTACATAATAAAACTCTACCTTATGGACTTAGGTGATCTAAAAAAATCATATTGGCATTAAATCAATTCTTCTACTAAATCACTATCCCCACAAAATGTTTGTTTTTGAAGGTGCTTAATATGCCATCCATCGACAAAAAAAAGGTTTATTTTAAGGGACTTAGTTTGAATTTCCTAAATAAGCTATGTATTCTTTGCTAAGTAGTTCATAGTGTAACTTCATGCATATCAATTATTGTTTCTTACATTATTAGGTTCGTAGATTATGTCACATGGAGATGAGTCAAGAGTCCCATGACATTAAGGGTCTGTTTGGGATAGCTGTAGCTTTTGAAAAGCTGGTTGTAAAGTTCTGTGGAGAAATCAGTATTTTTAAAAAGCTATTTTGTGTATTACAAATATTTTTTTTAAAAATTTCATAATTTCGGCAAATTATCAAATTTAGTTCCAGCTTTCACCACAAAACTTTATGAAAAACAGCTAAAAAACTGGTAGCTAAATGAAGTCGTGTTAATTTACGAAAAAGCAAAAGCTATTTCAAAGCGCACCCTAAGCATACCAATAAAATTGGAAAGATGATGAAGATAAAAATATCAAGTTCTAAACTCATGATATTGTCTATAAACAAATTGTAAGGTTATCAAGATGAATTAATGAATCAAATAACAATCAAACATTTATTCATTCTTTCAATAAACAAGTAGCAAATTATTACAATGAATAGTCTTCTTTATGTTTAAGGAATGATAAGGAATTTTGTGAAAACTCCAAAGAATAGAGTTCCAAAGGTACTAGAATTCTCTACCCACAAAAAGAAACCATCAATAAAAGGTGGAATGTATTGAAACAATCAAATCATACTAGGCCAATATATATATATATATATATATATATATATATATATATATATATATATATATATATATATATATATATATATATATATATGTACTAGTCACACCTAGTGGGATTAAGGCTTGTTGTTGTTGTTGTTGTTGTTGTATATATGTATGTACTAGTGCAGCACTTCCATACTACAAGATAAAATTTTGATTTACACCTCAAAAGCTTCACTTTAATCTGCCTAAGAACAAAATAAATGGCAAATATTACAAGAAACCCTCACCCTTATAACACTTATTTCAGAGACACAACTCCTTAGGGTTTCTTCATCTGCTTCAAGTTTTGTTGCTATGCTATTAATCTGCATGAAAATAAAATAAAATAAAAGTTTGAAGAAAACAATCCTCAAAATATGTATGGTACACATTCAATTCACCTTTTGTTGACGATTTTCATACTCCTGAAGAATGTTTTGGTTAAGGAATAAGATAGAATTTGCTTCAGAAATACCATCTTGAATTGCAGCTTCCAGTTCCTCTACTGTAGCAGGCATCTACGAAAACATGTGTGACATGGCACAGATAGTTTAGATCAAGTTCAAATAGTTAGATCATATGCTTGAATGTAACGTTCCATCTTACCAAAAGAAATGCAGACTACAAAATCAAAATAATGAACTAAAAAAATGGAAAACTCTCAATTATAAGAGAAGAAAAAACATCTATATGCAATATACAGGCTAACTTTCACTTACAGAAGCTACTTGTAATATATGCTTAGTGCATAACTATCAACCACAGTATCATAACTCACATCCATAGTTGCCTTGTATCCTTTCTCGCAAATATTTAATAGAGTACTCCATCATGCGAAAAAAGTTTGCCAAAGTTTTCTTTAATAAATATCTCATCAGGGCACTGGAACTTGGTCTACTAGAACAAACGCTGAACTTTAATCCACAAGTCAATTCCTTCAATTTGCAGCATAAAAACCTAGCCTTTAAATGAAAGGGTAAGACAGGAGGACGAGCAGATCAACAACAATATGTAATCGAAGCAAACGAGTTACTAACTTTGATCAGATATAACTGATAAAAGATTGGAAGAGCTATGAAGTTGCATTAGCTTATTTAGGACACTGAATAGGATATCAACAATCATATTAGGGGACCACACCCATTTGTCTAGCATAAAGAGACAAGATGAGCACTGAATGTTTCCAATAATGTCAAGGTGTTTTGAAGGTTCATGTACAAGTAGGATCTGTACAAAACTTCCTACATATTTGAAATGATTTAAAGATGCATACAATCACGTAATAGTTTGGATTAGAGAATAATTATGCAAAAACTATGTATCCTTCTGGTAATACCTGTAATTTGATTTGGATGGAATTAATTCTATTGAATGTGATATTTTGTTCAACTGTGTGATTAAAGAATTTAATTGTATATCGAGCTATTTGCAGGTTTCTGATAATATTTAAACTTTGGCTAAGAAGTTTTGGAATTTCCTGAAGTTTCATCTGAGAGGTTTTCTATGCTTTGAATCTTAATGGTGTTAATTTTGGGTTTAGGGTTTCTTAGACTTACTAACAATTTCAAAAAGAATTATGTAATTGGCACAAATTTGGGTATTATATATATGCCAATTACAAAGATAATATAAACTTGTGCTCAGTAGGCTTAGATGAAAAACGAACCTAACTTGCCCACCAATTAGAATCGCTTTGGAAAATTTTAATAAGTCTAGACCATAGAAGTAACCGAACAAGGCAAGTAGTATGTGAGTTCAATTGTCTTATGGAGGCTTATCTGAGGATGAACAACAGTGACAATGCTGGCTTTTCACTTTTTTTTTTTTTATCATATGGCCTATTCCTTCATCTTTCTTGACATTTGCCAAGGTTTTGCAGTTGTTCTCGTTGTTGTGGAGGGAATCATATATCAGAGAAATCTGTCTCCCTCCAAACCTCTCTTATCCCAAAATTTATTTATGTCTATCACATACTCCAAGCCTAGACATTGATATTTATACCAATACAAATTTTTATATGCCTAAATTCAAAGCCGTTATTTCTTGTGACTTGCATGCTATTTTTTCTTGATTAACTTGGGTTGTGATAACTGAATGCCAATTAGGTGTAATAAAAACTAATTACACAAAACAAGGGTTTATAGATTAACGGGGACAACATGAACTAGTTTTTTGCTTTCATTCTGAAAAGTTGCTTTAAAAGTATTTCCTGAAAAACTATGTCTTTTCTTTTGAAAATTTAAAAGCAGAACTTTGAAGAAATGCTAAAACGCAGTTTAAGCACACTATTCGTATCAAAATTAAAAATTACTCAAAAGCAAAAGCACTAAAAAAACTTAGTCAAACGTGGCTTAAACATTCATGTGATTAAAAATAAAATAACGAATGACAATAAATTTCAACATCATCAAAATATATGGAATATTTAAGCCTTGAAGAACTTGGTTATCAATAAAGAAAAAAACAATTACATATTTTAAATCAAATATGCAACAAAAACAAAATGTTATTACAAAACAATATCCCCATGCTGAAGAATGTTGAAGAAATTAAAAAATAATAATATATAATATCATTGTTATAATACTATTTATGAGTTGGCAAAAATAATAAATATATTGAATTCGTGGGATACTAGCATTATAATTGTGCACTAAGAAATGGGTCAACAAAACAACGTACCTCCCATTGTCTATGCAAGATTAGTGGTTCCAAGGCAGAAGTATTAAAAGTAGGCAAATGAAAATGCAATAGTAATCTTAAAAAAAAATACACGACAAAGATAAAAGAACAATAGATGAATCCTCAAGCAGATTGTAAGGATTATTAAAACACAAAAGGAACCACTAAAGAGGCTGGCTACAAGAACATTTTAGTAATGGAAATGCTTTTACGCCACTGGATGATGGCCTAGGCCTTAAAAAGTTAAGTGTCTAATTCCTTAGATGAGATGATAAACTCAAATAAAATAACATAGAACAATAATGCAAATCAAAATATTAACATATATTTTTTTAGCTTGAAGTTAGTCCATTACTAAATTCAAATACTAAAATTGTCTAGTTTGGAAGTTTTATTGCCTAGTATCATCACAGTAAACCATTTGCTAATATAAAGCAATAATATTTGATTCGCTATCCATGCATGTACTAGGTTAATCGGACAATCCAAACAAAATGACTAGGAACTCATATAAACCTTAGAGAGCTTTAGAATAAATTGTCTAGTTTGGAAGTTTTATTGACTAGTATCATCAATTAAACCATTTGCTAATATAAAGCCATAATACTTGATTCACTATTCATAAATGTACAAGGTTAATACTTGATCCACCTGTATAGCAATAAGCCTCAAATAATTTTGGTGGAATTCTTCCTCACAATGAATTGTAAGTAGGCAAGGCATGCAATGGAACACCATTATTCAACTTTTGTGGACTTTCCTAAATAATTTCCAACCTAGACATTGGACTGTCAACTAACAGAAATAATTCTAGATTCAAATGACTTCCTTAGCTTAACCATAGTGCAGCTTCAAACCTCAATAGAGCTATAATGCTTGCTACTGGTTGAAGCAGATTCTTAATTATGAACATTTCAGAGGCATCGAGAAATGCAAAAGAGTTAAGGATAACCTCGGGATGTAGAAGAAGCTTTCTTTTTAACATGGATAAGGCCAACAGAGTCAGCTTGAACAGGTTCTTTATGAGAAGAGCTTCTCCAAATGAATAACAGGTAACAGACAAATTTACAACCTTTTGTGTGTCCCTGTCTGAATAGGATAGGGAAGGATATGATAGGTTTAGCTAGTTAAGTCGATAGAGTTTGTTTTAGTGTAAGTGGATGATTTTTCATCTAGGATAAATGAGTAATTTATAATTTAGAATAAGTTGATAAAGTATATATAAATCAAAATTTTAATTAGAACTTCAACATCATAATTAAAAATTACATTGCAAATTTGAATCAAATTTGACTTTATATTCAAATAGAATAATATATAGTTGAAGATTTTTGTGTAGGCAGTAGTCAAATGGAAGGAGATGAAATTTTGAATTTGAATGACTGGGAATCATAGCAGAGTTACTCCAGGGACGGTTATCAGAATGGAATGCCCAGCAACATAATATGAGGTAGCCGGAAAAAAATTTGCAAGAATAACAGGCAGTAAAAGCAGCATGCAACGAAATCAACAGTGCGTAAACAAGCAAAATGAGAGCAAATATAATACAACGTGGCAGCGTAGAAAACATTAAATGACTGCTGCAAAGAATTGAATTCTCGTACCCAACCAATGTTAAATCAGTAATATAAATCTAGATTTAATTTGTACTGTGGGAAAATTAGGCGGAGTAATGGCTCTGGGGGATCATTTTCAGGGAAATGAGGAAAGCACAGTTCGGCCGCTGTAGGCTTCGGAGATCATCTGCTGAGGCAGATCAATACTCAACTTCAGAGATCTATTCATGCCTCTGATAGCAAATTGACTAGAGTGTAGACCAGAAACTCTAGTTGCTAAATGCAATGACAGGGTTTAGGTAAGTTACGCTATTGTGGAGGTACGAGATGAAAAATGATTAAAGCAGAAATTAACATGGAAAATACTGAATAACTGATGGCCATGCGCCACATAAATCTGAAGGGAGGCACAGAAAGGCAGTCCATCGTTTGCAATGGTAAGAAAATACGTAAATCATTAACCATTATCAATCTTCAATAGTTATGCAATAATTTATGGCAATTGTTGAAATGCAAAATTACAAATAGGACTTTAAAAGGATTTTATATAACGGCCCAAGAAAACAAAAGGACAACTCAAATGATAAGACTACAAATGGAAAATGCACAATTCATTAATCATTATCAAACTTCAATACTTATGCAATTGTTTATAAAAATAATTAAAGTGTGAAATCACAAAAAAGACCTTAAAAAGAATTTTTTTATAAAATATTAAGAAACCAAATAAGGACTCGGATGATACAACCACAAATGAAAACTTAAAAACAACAATACAACAAGTGAACTTCGGCGAATCTGATAGCCAATGAGGGTATCAATGATAACGCTTGATATAATCCACCAATAATATTATAAGGAAATAAATCTCAAAATGATCCAACTATTTGCAAGTAACCAATTTAATCCCGGAGTATTCAAATTGCTCCAATTTAATGTCTGACTATACAAAATTTATCCAAAATGGTCACTCATAAAGAAATAGTGATACAATGTTGTCCCTAATTTAGCCTCAACTACACAAAATTGATCCCAATTTAGTACTTTCGATGGATAATTTTGGATCAGTTTTGTATAATCGAGACTAAATAAAAATAATTTGATACTTTGAGGCTAAATTGGTTGCAAATAGTCGGGGACTATTTTGAAATTTAGCTTATTTTCCATAAAACAAGTAAAATCTTGTTAGTCAACTAAAATTATAGATTGCAGTCCTCAAAAAGCTAATTTCAATGATCATAATCCTCAAAAAGCTTGTTTGGCATAGAAAAGGTTACAAAACACTTCTACGTTTTACTTATTGATTCATCAAAAGATCGTTCCTGACCTTATGCATCATTCAAACTCAATCAACAGTAAAATTTTGTGGAAACAAAAACACTGATTCAATAATGCGAAGCAAATATTGGATCATTTAGTGATTTATATAAGATATTGAATACAAAAGAAGGCGAAAGATGTATGTATAAGTTAGTCAAACAAAGAAATAAGAGAAATACAAATTTAGTCCAAACAAAGTGCATTAAGGGGGAATATCATAAAGTAATTTCTTAGAAAAGAATATTCAACATAAGTGGATATATTTTGACAAAATTTTCAATGAAAGTTATAATATGATTAACTTTAGCTATCTTAGTACTCTAAATAAAAATAGAGATTTGTATTTCTATTGTTGTACAAGTAAAATCAAAGTTGAAAAGACTTTAAAGAAAATGAAGTTTGAAAAATAATAGGACTAGATGATATTCCAATAGATGTGTTTGAATGTATAGGAGATCAAAGAATTTCTTAGTTTAAAATCTTTTAAATATTATTTTAAAATTTAAAAAGATGCCAGATGAGTGGAGAAAGAGTTTATTAATTTCAATTGAAAAAATAATTATGATGCACAAGAGGGTACAAATTATAAAAGAAATATGTTAATATGCTAAACAAAAAAAACTATGTGGAAGAGTAATTAAGCATAAGTTATGACATGATACAAAATTTCTCAAAACTAGTTTGGTTTCATGCGGATGAGTCTACTATGGATGCTATACATTTGTTGAGAGGATTTATAGAGAAATATAGAGAGAATGGGAAGATCTTCATATGATATATGTTGATTTAGAGAAAACATATGATAAAGTATGATAAAGTTCCAAGAGAAATGTTTGAAGAGCTTTAGAAAAACGAAGTTAATATTGCTTATATTCAAGTCAATAAGAATATGTATATTGGAGTTGTTACTCGCGTTCAGATTCAAGGACAATTGATGAAATATCTTCCTATTTCAATTGGATTCATCAAGGATCAGCTTCAAGCCCATATCATTTTGCTTTACTTATGGATGTTCTTATTAGTAATTTATAAGAATGTACTATGGTGTATGATTTTTGTTGATAATATTCTTCTTGTTGATAAGACTAGAGAGGGAGTTTAAGAGAAACTTTAATTATGGACATCAACCTTAGAGTCTAAAGGTCTTGATTGAGTAGATCTAAAACCAAAATAAATGGGATGCAATTTTAATTGTAGAAGATCTAATGATGGAGTTGTGATAGTGAGTGATCAAGTCATTAAAAAGAAGAAACATTTTAGATATCTTGGGTCTATTATTCAAAGTGATGGTGAATTAGATTGGGATGTTATTAGTAGAATTCAAGTTGGATGGCTGAAGTGGAGGATTGCATTGGGCTTATTGTGTGATAGAATAGTACCACTTAAACTTAAGGGAAAATTTTATAAGATGGTAGCGAGACCTGCAATACTTTATTGCACAGAATATTGACCAATAAAAGAGAAATATAAAATTAAGCTAAATGTTGTAGAGATGAGGATGCTCGTGGATGAGCAACTTTGCACTTAGAGATAAAATGAGAAAAAATATATATGTGAAAAGGTGGAGTAGCCCTAGTAGGGGTGAAATTGAACCGAGCTTGAGTGAGCCGAATCTTTATTCGTTTTCGAAATAATTCAAAATTTTAGTGTTTGTGTTCAAATTGTTAGAAGTGACTTGTATAAGCTCGAAATTGCTCAAAAAAGTAATAATCCAAAAATATGGAGGGAAGATTTGAACCTAGGCCAATTTTTTGCAGCTTAAGACATATTTGGTACTATAAAATTATCTTTTATTTGAAATAAAACAAGTCAAACACGATCGAACGAAAGATTATTCATATTTGACTCGTTTATAAATCAAGATTAAAATATTTGTTAGTGTTCGGCTCGCTTGCTTAACAAACGAACTACTTAACGAGCCGAACATAAGCTCTTCGTGACCAATGAACTTCTCAGACAGCCCTAAGCTCCAGTGGCAGATAAGGTTAAAGAGAGTCGACTTGATGATTTGGTCACATAAAATGTCAGTCGTCTGATGACCTAGTTAATAGAGTAGATGTATTCGATTCAGCCTAGGTTAACAAAGGTAGAGATAGACCTAAAAAGACTTCATGTGTAGGTATAAAAATGTCATTCTTTTATTATAATTAAATGAGAATTTCACACTTAATAGAACACATTGGAGAAGAAGCATTCATGTAGCCAACCCCACTAGGATAAAGGCTTCTTGTTATTTGTTGACTATACTAGGAAAATTATTTTAAAAAAATTTATAACTAATAAATGAAATAAATACATCATGAGGCAAATAATGAATAATAATCAAAAGATAAAGCATGAACCAAAACATAAGAAACAAAAGATAACATGATAATAAAGTAGAGTGTCCAACCAAAAGAGGAGTTGCCCTATCCACTCCTCAAAAGTTAAGAATATTAAAACTATTTGTATCATTGCATTCTTTCAAGTCTAGTAAATTTTGGTGAATAAAAAAATACTTTTTCCTATTCCTCTCTAACAAATAGAATTTGGGATATTTTACCCACTTGCTCTTGGGTTCCTAGAAGACTTATATCAAAAGTATATGATTGGCCAAATACCGAATCACCATCCTTTATAGCAAGAAGATCACAAAAAGCATGAGCAAGGCCAACTAGTTAATCTACATTAATGTTGATATTTAAATACAAAGTTCTTCTCACAATAGTGATATGTCAAATAGATGGATTGACAAAAATAACTAGAGTAGGTTCCATATTTAATTACCATCATAATTAAAAATTAATTGGAATTACAGCCACCAATTTTGTAGTATAGTTCTGATCATATGTATTATCCTTAGTTTTTGGAGTGTTAAGATCCATAGAGGATCTTTTCTTAGTTCAAGGTATGCCTTAAAGCAATCTAAATATTTGTGACAAAAAATTTCCAAGATGAATAATTGGAGGGAATGCTGCCCTCAAATTCAACCTTATGCCAATAATCATTTGACATGAAACCAATCAAAATCTCCATGTCCAAAAAAATAGAGATGTTCATTTCAGCTAGCATCATAGCTGCAGTTGGCCTAGAGAATCCAATAGCAATAATATCAACTTGCAAAGATTTGTAAAAAATAGAGCCAAAAGAATATAAAGTGGATTGGATAATTTAGCAGACATAAAGACGAGCAAAAACTATCTAAATCAAAGTTATAAGAGGTTCCTTTGAAAAGTGAAAATAAGGAGACTATTGTAGCACACACATCGAAAAGCCATTGACATATAATGATCTTTGAAAGAAGACAAAAAAAAAATGCTTTTAGAGATATTTTGATAAGAACATGGCATAGATCAATTTCCCTAAAAGAGAAATCACCCATCAAGTTATTCATGAATCTACAAATAATCTCAAGACTAAGATGGCCCAAACAATACTTGAAATAATAAAAAATGTAAATGGAACCGCCAACTCTAAAAACTCATCATAATTAAAATGAAAGCATGCTTACCATGAAAAGTGGATAGTTTCAGCAGAGAGAGACATGAGACTTGTGTTGACCTACAACTATGTGCCACATTAAATTAAATAAATAAGGTGGATTTTAAAATCCCTTAAATCGCGATCGAACCGATCAAATTCGTTTTAATTGACGATTCGGCCTAATCGTCGAAAATATTAAAATAATCGAGAAAATTTTGAATTAAGGATCGATCGGATAATTAAAATCAAATTATCATGAAATGTCGCATATCGAAGTCGGCCGACGGCGTCTAAACAACCTCCGTTCGAAAATAAATCGCGTCGTCGCGAAATGTCGAAACCTATCAAGCGACATCTTGCGGTCATCGGCAAAGTATCGCGGTCAATTTAAGCGACGGCGCCAATTTAGACTTGAATTTCACCGGCCGTATGACGTTATTTAGCACGATCAGCGAAATTGATCCTTCGTTCATTGAAACAACTTAAATTGACACATATTGCTGGGGTTTGTCAAAGTAATAAAATCGCAATTAAAATGATTAATAGCGCTTAATCGCTAATTATCTCTTAATCGCATTAATTCCCTACAATCAGCACTCAACCAATCGAGATGTGCCAACTAAGCCTAAAAAAAAAAAAAGGGAAAAATCGTCGTTCAGCGATCGGCTCAAAAGAGCAAGCGAGGGTTATCCGCGTTGACCCTCATTTTTTTCACGATCCTCTCTGGTTTCCTGCTCTCGGCATCCTCTTGACTCTCCGTAGCGCCGAGCTCCCCTCTTCCCTCTCGGCATCTCTCGACCCTCGCAGCTCTGCTCTCTCTCCCTCGCATACGAGCTCCCTCTTGACGCGATTCTCTCCGTTAGGCATCTCTCCTGCCTTGACTCGATTCTCCTCTTGACGATTGACTCTCAGTTGACTCTCTCGTGGCATCTGACTCGACATTCTCCTCTTGACTTCTCAGTGGCGCCTGAGCTCCCTCTTCTCCTTCCTTTCGACTCTCCCGTGCATACGAGCTCCTCTCTCTCGGTCTTTAGAACTGCAGTAAGCCTTCTCCTTCTCCCGACACGGCTCCCCCTTTTTGTAGAAACTCCTCCTTCTCCCTCTCTTTTAGTAAATCGACACCTCCGGGTTGTTTCTCTAACCTAGCTTGTTTTATGCATTTTGAGCTTCTTTGGAATTAGGGCTTTTGCTAAACATGCTATGTCTTATCTCTTGGGATTATCTAGAGTTTCCTTTAAATTTGGGATGATGTATGGCAAATCTCATTTCTTATTGTCTTTATTCATGATTGTGTGATGCTTAGCCTACTAAAATTGCTTTGGGATAATGTATGGCCCAATGTTGTGTTGCATGCTATCTTAGGGATAGTTATGATCTTATTTTCTGAAATTGATTATACCTAAGGGAAACCAAAGCGATTTGCTTTCCGGTAAATGTGATGTTTGCTGAAATCATTTCTATGAGAGGGGGGAAATAATTAATTTGTTGTTTGAAGTGTGCTATTTGCTGAAATGTAGTGTTTGCAAAGGGAAATTGTTATGTCTACAAGATGGGAAAGCTATTAATTTGTTATCTATGCATTTATCTTTGAAAATATTTTATTAGAAGGAAATTGAATCGATTTTTCTTTGTGTGATACATCTTTGAAAGTATTTTTTTTGGAGGAAAATTATTAGCTTGTTATCAGAGGCATGAGGCTTGTTGAAATTTCTTTTTATCTAGAAGGAATTGCATTGTTTACTAGTAGGTGAGTGTGGTGCTACCTATCAAGGGAATGTGAAAATCTATCTAAATCATTGTATATTATTTGATGAATATAAAACTTTCTTATCTAAATATTAATATGATGCTCCTATTCTCTATGAATTGATTCTACTTTATTTCATATAAAGGGAATATATATATATCATCTTTCATATAGTTGAAATCTACAGAAATTATTATCTATGAGCTTCATTCTTGCATACTTGCATATGTGATCATAACGAAATCTAGTTATCAAAGTTTGTAGCGGTCTCCGACACCACCTGCCTTTCTTGGCGTGGTGGGCGACTCGATCTCTCATGGCAACCTGCGGAGGGAGGAGGCATTGTAAACTTCAATAAGCGGAGATAAGGATTAAGCTATGTATATTATCTTGCATGCACGCTTTTGGCGTGGTGGGAAAATAAACTTCGTAGGGTGTCTCTCACGACACACCATTCTTTCTTGGCGTGGTGGGAAAACAGTAGCCCTTAAGTGGGGATGGCCGGGGAGAAGTAAAAAAAAAAAAAAAAAGAGAGGAAAAATGCTTAAGTATTTTTTATGTGCATATCTTTATGTGTTCTAACTCACTTTTCATGTCATATGACAATGCAACTATTCATGCTTAGTTTGGTGAATGTTGAATATTCTAGTCTCTTTCTTAACATGTGTATGAAGTGTGACAAATAGAATACAAATGGATGCTTTGTACTTGTGACATGTATTTGTTGATGTTGGTTCTAATACCTACTTCTTGATATCTTTATTAGACATGCTTAGAACACATGCTTAAATACATGTTTAACATGTTATCTTTACTCAGTATATATTTTACATTGATCTACACACATGCATTGATTATAGCTGAAGCAGAACTCAAACTTCGTGAAATCAAGGGAGAAAAAAATGAGAAGAATGTAAGGATTTTATGAGAAGATTCCTTTATATGCTCTCCTCTCTTCTCATTCTCATGTGCATCACATGCATAAAAGTAATGCATCAGTAATATCACTCCTTTCTTTGAAAAAATAAAGTCTTTTCATACAGCTGATTAATTTAATGTATGTCACTTCATGAGTTTGCATGTGAAATTAATTAATCCACTCTCTTAAATGAAATATACATCAGTATTTTATATTCTCCTTTTAATATATTTATGGTATATGTCATATAAAAAGCAATTTTCACCCTTATTTTGTTACATTTTATTGAATGAAATCAATCAAATCTCAACTTTAGGCATTAATATATGGTGTATGGGCTATAAATCATTATTTTATTTTTTATCTTTGATTTTACATAGGGGAAAATTTATTAAATCAAATTACTAGCATTTTAGGCATTACATACTTATGATCATATGGCTCATCAATTATTTTCAATATGCTTTGCTGATTTTGTCATAGGGAGAATGATCTTAAATCAAATTACTGCTTTATTTTAGGCATTCTGCATATGGTCATATGGGCTTCAAATCAATTATTTTCAGCTTATGTTTCTGATTTTGTTACATAGGGAGGTGATCTTGAAACAACAAATCTAAATCACTTTAACTATTACTTTCGTATGATTATATGGGAATGATGATTTATTTGTATATCCTTTTCTTTATTTTGATTTAAAAGGTAAATCATTTAAAGCTATTTAGTATTCTGATAATCTTTATATCTATCTTGGTCTTGATCAACCTTGAATAAAACAAAAATGCCAATTACATGAAAGCAGATATTACATATCCGGTTTGGTCTTGGGGTAGTTAAGTTAACAACTTCAATTGAGCACATATTTATTGGAATTGATAATTACATATTTTAAAAAGCAGATACTTTGTATGTATGTTGAAGTGTTACAATAGGGCGCAAGTTAGGTATAAAACAAAAGAAACAGATGTTATCTCGGTTTGGTCTTGGAGAATTAAAAAACAATATCAGCTTGCTTGCATTCTGATCAAGTCCAAAAATCTTATATAATTGGTTTGGTCTTGAGGGTCGAGTTAACAAATGTCATATTGAAATCTAAAACTTGCAAATTGACTACGTTTTAGACATTTAATGTCATACATTTTAAAAGAGCAGAATCTTGTATGTATGTTGAAGTGTTAAATAGGGACATGTGCAGTTAGGTATAAAACAAAAGAGCAGTCTTCTCTTCCGGTTTGGTCTTGGGGCCGGTCAACTAAAAAAAAAATTTGACATGAAAACATTACATCTTAATCATGCAATTTTCAAACGATATATATGCGTGTTGGGGTATCTTAAATATCTGAAAGAACGAATGTTATATGTCGGTTTGGTCTTGGACGGGTTAGTTAAACCTAAAAATTTGATATTATAAAATTTCAAATTAATAATATCGAAAATTTAATTACATTAATATACTGAATATGAATCAGCCGACATAAACACAAATTCAAATCCTCGAAGAAAAGTCCAGCGATCATACATGTTGTAGAGTGGACAAGGTTTTGAAGGATTATCTTCGATGATGAATTTAGACGTCCTCTGAAAGCAGACGAGTATGATCTATCGATTGATATTAAGCCATGATCGAGAAGGGTAATTATAATTAAAATTTCAATGATAAATGATCATATATTGATCAAATCAATCATAAAATGATCAAAATTCAAAGAAAATAACAAAATATAAATAAAAAAATGAATTATTTAAATTAAAATAAAAAATAAAAAATAAATAAAATTAATCACCTCCATGATTGTTTGTCTTGGTGACAAATTAAGAAAACTTTCTTCCCTTGAAAATTCGATGTCATTAAATACATAATACCCATATTCACACAAAAGCGTGGGGCGTGGCGTGTCCACTCTGTCGGCGTGGTTTTCTTGATATCATAAATGGCGGTTCGACTGAGCCTCGGCCAGGGTTTCGCGATATGGCTAAATTACGGTCCGGCGGCCGTATGTTCCCCAACTTTGCTCTTTGGTACGTGAAATGTAGAATGTATTTGGTTGGGCAAAAGCCTATGTTAGTAAGGTTGACTTATATTTGTCCCTTAGACAAACTCACAATTCTGGCAGGCGGCGTAACCCGTGTTCTTACGAGGATCTTTTCGGTCGAGGTTGGGTGTCTACCTCCTCATTAGCGGACAGGGGCGGCGGGATAGGAACCATGGGATCTTGATGCGTCGTCGTTCCCCAAAAGTTTTAAGTTAAAAATAATGA
>CM038215.1:289152587-289507929 GCA_021442155.1 Cymbidium sinense
TTTAATTAATCCTAGATCTTCTAAAATTCATAACTCTTCATAAAAAAATTAGAAAAATAAAAGAAAAAAAATACTATGGATAGATAATTTTATTTAAAATATTTTAAAAATGGTTTTAATAGATTTTGAATTACCCTTTTCTCTGAATTTTGGTTTCTTTGGGAATTTTAATTAGCTAATTATTAGTTAATTAAGTCATAAATTAATCTCAAATTTCTAGGGTTCATTTTAGGGGATGACCTCTACCTCCCCTAATTCTCTTGAGATTTATTGAGGGCTTAATTGGGAAAATTGTTAGCTCATTCCATAATTACCCCTTCATGTAATTAAGGGTAATTAGGATGTGATTAGTGGATTTACCCTATGATTAAGTTTGATTAAGGTCAGATCAGTGAGTAGGGGATTTATGGAATAATTTTGGGGTATTCCCCCAAGCTATTCCCTAAACCACCTTCTCTCCTTAATCCCCTTTAATTAAGGGTTAATTCATTAATCACCCCTTTGAACAATTTTCAAAAATTCTAAAAGTTTTAGAACTTAATTAATCTACCTTGGGTAGATGCTTAGTGTTTAATAGCCTAAGTTCAATTAAGATTAAAACCCCTTTCATAAGTATGAAAGGGTGTTTTAAAAATACTTAAGCTAAACCCTTTGCTTAATTAACTTTTAATTGTGAGCCAAATTGCATTAGGCCTTTTCATTATTAGGTGCATTACAAATTTAAAATACCTGTGGGTTTTATGTCATCTCATTGGCTCATAATTACTAAGTTAAACTTTCTAAGGTGGTATAGGTAAGGGTTAATTAAGCCACTTAATTCATACCTTAACCTAATCAATGCTTAAAATGGATTTAATTATCTGAAAATTAAAAAAAAATACAAAACACATGTGGGAATGGGTTAGGAACAGCAAACTCATCTCACCTTTTAAAATTAAATCAAACTTCAAACTAAACAAAAATCATTTTGAAATTCACTTTGATTTATTCTATATTTTCTTATTCTTTAAGAATGTCTTTAGGATTTAAGTAAAGTGAGTTTGTTTGCTTTCATTGCTTTATATCTTTCCCAACATGTTAAGTTGTATGTCATGTAATTCATGCATTCATAAGTTCATGTTTCAAATTATAAAATGAAAATTGTTTACTTTATGTCAAATGTGCATGTGTTGGCTAAAGTAAAATATGAGTGGCTATTATCACTACTAAATCCAAAGTATTTTCAATATAAATGAAATATCAAATCTGAAAGTGTGCTATTCTTATATCTTAATTATTAGCTTGCATGTGATGGATTATAAAAACATGTTTAGCATAGCTTTCTTTTCTTCCTTACGTTAGCATATTTTTGAATAGGAGTTAGTAAGATGTAGGGTTCATTTGAAAAGAACCTAACACTTACTTAATTCCAAACCCTATTCTTCCCTATGCTCTCATCTAAGAAAGTTTTCCTATACTTGCATGCATAAATTGCATAAACAAAAATGAATCTATTAAGCAACTTTTGCATATTCCTTTTCCATTTCATTTCTTTTACATACATATTTAAGGAAAGTGGTATATTAGTGGACAACCCCAGATTGGGCTTTAAGTAGCCTAAGTAGGTCTTGTACACCTCTAGTTAACAATGGCTTTTACTCACTTATGCCTTTCTTACTTTCATGTA
The DNA here is from genome assembly GCA_021442155.1 of Cymbidium sinense. NCBI lineage: Eukaryota > Viridiplantae > Streptophyta > Magnoliopsida > Asparagales > Orchidaceae > Cymbidium > Cymbidium sinense. The sequence goes on from CM038215.1 coordinate 289,154,254, forward strand.
TGTATGTGAAATTTTGGATAAGGAAAACCTTTTCTACTTAAGAAAAATCATGCATATTCAACTTCTAAATTTTCTTAAATGGATTACTTAGCATGCATCATAAAGTGTGTTAACTATTCTCATTTGCATGTATAGATATGCTTAGGGTCCATCCATATGCATGTTATATATGTTGGGAAAGAAATGAAGTAATGTGTGTTATGTGAATTTTGATTCATTTTATTTAATCTTAAAATGCCTTTCTTTTGAATAGGTTTGTTTAGAGTTTATCTAAACTTAGGATTGATTAAAAGATGTAATCAAAACATTCACCTAAATGAAATTAAAATGTGAAATTACTTTAGAAATTACTTAAGGATTAGGAAGGAAAGAAAGAGAAGTTCTCTTTTCCCTCTCTTCATAACTTAGTAATTAATTATAGGTTTTCACTAAACCAAATTAAAATATGAAATAAAATAACCCAAAACACTTAAAACTTAAATGAAACCCTCTAAGTTGAACATGTTCTTCACACTTAGAAAATTTAACCTAAAGTCTAGCTAAGCATGCCACACAAACCTTCAAAGCACACACATTAGCCTAAGTCACCACTTCTAGCTTTAGGTTAGGTCGGTGCATGGTTTGATGTTATGTTTTATTTTGTGATGAATGTTTTAGACTGATGTTAGGGTGTATGCTCGTAGAATGAATGGTAGGATGTGCTTAATCTAACTATTCTTTTCTGCAGGGGATTGTGCTTAAGGGGTGCTATCATAAATAAAAATATAAATGCTTGCTTGCAGGTGCTTATACCCCTTTGCATAATCCATAGGCTAGGTGGACTTAGTCACCCATGTGTGGGGTGATAAGTCCAATATACATGCTTGGGATTTATGTGGTGTGATTTAGCTAACCTTTATTTTGCAGGTGTTAGTTAGATTTCTTTTCATTTTTTAAAATTTGTATATTTAGGATTTTGGAATGATTTGTTATGGGATTAGGATGAGCATTGGTCATAAGATCCCATCTTATGCACCATGTGAAGCCTTGAGCATCACCTTCCAACCATCCAAAGGAGGAAAGAAAGAAAAAGAAAAGAAGAAAGAAGAAAGAAGAAAGAAGAATAAAGCTTGAAGACCCCATAACAATGAATTCCTTTGCTTAATTGTAATTTAATTCATTTGTAATCCGGGTTGTATAAGGGTAGAGCTTCGGCTACCACATTTGATATTTTGGGGTGGTGCCCAACCACAAAATGACCATTTATTCTTTTGCGATTAGCTTTATAAATTGATTGATGATTTGTTTAGCTTTTGCATTAAGTGATTTTCTAGTTTCTTCCTTGCTTTATGTATGGCTGATGTGGATTAGGCTCTTTAGGAAAAAAATAAATCTTTTACCCAACTTAACTCAAATTAAACTTAAATAACTCATAACCTCACCTAAAGCTTAGATTAAAATCAAGATAAAAGAATTAGCTAATGGATGAGCATTTCTTTATAATATCATGCACAAATGCATCTTATTTCACTTGATTGGAGGGCTTCACCTTTGAGAAGCTTGACCTTTGAGGTGGAAACTCACCTCTCCTTCTCTTGATTTTGGCCAATAATCTTCTCATGCATTAGTCATAAAAATCCTATTAGCCTAAGTCAAAATTATTATCCAAAAATAAAAATAAAAATGAAATTTGAATTGCATTAGATTTAGGTAATTTGAAGCATGACCCTTTACATGATCTAGTCTCTTTAGGGAGTGAGTTTAAGGACTTAGTCTCTTTCTAAATAAAAATAGCCCAACTATCTTGCATTAGCATAAAGACTTGCCTACATGTATTTAAAATCATAGGAGGAGTTAGTTTGTGGCCACCCTGAGGCGATTATAAGTCCAAACTATCGGGTGATTTGTCCTCTCTTGTGGAGGCAAACCAATTACCCATTCTTGCCTTAGATTTAGGTTGTGCTTTTGACCCTCACTAAAGCTCCCTAAATTTAGGTTCTGAGGTTACTTCTCCCTTTGTGGGCCATAAGCATAATCCCTCTCCTCTTAGGCATTTCCTTAATCTTGTGTTATGGAATCTTAAGTCCTAATGAAAATACAACTCAAATAAACTAAATCAATTTCTAAAATGTACAACCCAATTTTAGGATAGTTTGAGATGCTCGCTAGGTTTCCTAGCATCATGGGCATCTCCTACTTATTTCCCATTTTGGCTTGATAATAACTCCTCTTTGATCAATCCCATTTGATCTTCAAATACAAACCAATCGATTGATAGTCCCTATTGAAATCTTTAGAGATATGATCATTTACCTTAATCGAGAGTTTTCCTAAGGGATCCATCCCTTAGGATGTAATTAACTATGGGGCTTGCCTGTAGGAACTTAATGAACCCTTTAAACTACTTTACTTTTCCATGTAAAAGGGGAAGAATCTCTGTACATATGGACCCATCATCCAAAGTCCTTATTGAGGTGATTGGTTCCATTAAAGGGTAGTGATTTCTGTCTTTCAAGATGATACACTATTCCTTGATGACGTACCCAATCACCTAAATAAGTACATCTGCGGATCTACATGGTGTCTTATCAAGATGAATTTTTATAAGGTCTCTTCTTTCTTTTCTCCATAGATTTGAAAGGCGAATCCCTAATAGGAATTTATTCACCACAGGTTGACCGAGAAATCTACTTCAAATCAAGGTCGAATCTTCTTAATAGGCTTCATCTCATGAGAAGCTATCTTCGATTTTTGGACATTAAGTGAATTTTGTAAAATGAGCTCCTAGAAAAATGTTGGTCCTTTATAAGTGAATGTATTTGAGTGAATCTTTCATTGATGTAAGGATCCCTTAAATGTGGGATCAATTTGTAACAATGAGTTTCAATGAGCAAAAGATGGACGACATCCATCTTTCACCATTCGTGAACAGGATGGATCATGGATTGTCCATTCCACATGATCAGAATAAATGGTTGTGATCTAATCATGTTAGATATGCTCTGATTTCACCTCTAAATTGTGGATTGAATCGTTTCAGGATCTTGATCATGATCTAAGAAAAATAATGCATCCATCGATAGCGTGGTGGATGTGATAACTTATCAATAATCACGCCAGGAAAGCATCTTGCTTGTTTAGTGGCCGATTAAGGCTTTAAACAATTAATCTATTTTTTTAAATGAATCTTCTAAAATCACTAATCTTAGAAAATCTAAAAAAATACAAATGTGGCTCTTTTGAAGATATTTCAGTAGAATCTAGGAAAATTATTATTAATTAATTTTTAAATAGTGATTTTCTAATTAAGGTTAATATAAAAATTAATTAGCTTAATTAATCACTCAATTATTCTCAAATTATTTTTTGGATGTTTAGGGACCTGCCTCCTATTTTTGATATTTTATTGGTTGCTTAATTAGGAAAATTAATTAATCACTCTCTTAAATTAGTGATAATTGGTGAATGAACATTAACTTAATTGATTTAAGCCTATTACTTTTGTTGAATAGTAAAGGAGCTTAGGCAATGTGATTGAGATATTTTTCCATTCCTTAAGTTTTCTTTACTTTTTGGAATCAAATTAATTGATGATTAATGAAGTAATTAATTGCTTAATTAATTAATTAATCTTCAAGATAAAATCAAAGCTTAAGTGATCAATTATAGGACTTAGGGATTGAGATTAAGGCCTCTTTCTTGATCTCTTTCCTTGAGTTAATTCCATTTATTAATTGAACATGGTGGCAAATAGATTAATGAGCTTAATCTCAATCTAAAATCCAATTCACATCTAATTACCTTTAATCAATTGGGTAGCCCTTTAGATATTTAATAGTCTAAAAGAATTTAATGAAATTTTGGTTAGCTTGCATGTGTAAAAAAACCATAAAAGTAATTAATGAAATCCCTTAAACCTAATTAACTATTAATCATGAGCCAATTGCATTAGGCCCCTTTCATTTCTTAAGATCATTGCTAATTTACTTTTCATGTGGTTGCATGTCATATTGGCTCAACATTAATTAGTTAATTAGCTTTAGCTGATGTAGGTAAGGGTTAATTAATTGACTTAATTCATATCCTAACCTAATTAAACCATAAAATCAACCTAACTGCTCTTCATTAAACCAAATTAATTCACACATGGGGGATGGGATTAGGATTAGCAAACCTCTTTCAAATTCCTTAACTCAAACCAAACATAAAGATCAAAAATGGCTTTAAGAACTTTGGTTTATTTTAAATAATCTTATTTAGTTTGATTGTCCTTAGGTATTAGTTGTAATTGAATGAAATCACATGCTTGTGTTTCTTTATTTCTTTTCAATCATGCTAAAATGTTGTATTCCACTTGTACTCATGCATTCATGTCTTTCAAATTAATCAAATAAAAATGATTTCCTTTATGTTAATTTGCATGTGTTGGAAAAAATATGTGTGGCTAGTATTATATTAAATCTCAAATATATTTTAAAAGTTTATTAATGAGAAATAACATTATATGTTATGACTTTAGTTATATATACATAGGGAATGCAAGTGAATATAAATTTAGTGTATGAAATAAAGTCTCTTCCTTACATTCATGTGTTGATTTGTATATGTAAGAATGTTAGTAGGAATATTAGTTTGGACATCCCAGAGACGCACGACTTTAAGTAGTCCTAAGGAGGTTCCTATCTCGTTCCCCTTAGTGCGAAACAATGGTGACATACCTGCTTGATTTCATTCTTTTGTATTTGGATATTATAATTTAGATAGAGCTTTAATTCATTTACACAAAATAAATTAATCAAATGAAAATACAATTTTTGCATGGCTTTCTATTCTTGTAGTTATGTATACATCCATATGTATCTAACGATAGTGAGTATATTAGTCTGGACATCCCAGGCATGTATGGCTTTAAATAGCCCTAAAGAGGTTCTTACTTCGTTCCCTTGGTGTAGAACAATGGCATCTTGCTTAAATACATATGAATGTGTACTTAGCTAATGAATGAAAACCCCTTTTCATTAAAGATATGCATTCATATTTTTTTGTGATTAGATGATTAGTCATGTGATTTAAGGCTCTTTCTTATGCTTTTCATAAGAATTTAGATAGAGCTTTAAAATTAATATGAAAAATCATTCAACCAAATGAAATATTAATTCAAATACATTTACTCACATTCATCATTTAAGTGTGCTAAGATACAAATTGCATGTATAGCTATGCTTAATTTAATCATATGCATGATATATACATGATGTAAAGAAATGAACAAACATGTGTTTTGTGATAGTAATTCATTACAACTAATCTTAAGATGCCTTTCTTATCGAGTGAGTTTATTTAAAGTAAACCTAAATTTAGGACTAATTAAAACATATAATAAGTCATTAGAAAGGAATTGATTAATTTGCAAGATATGACTTAAGGTAGGGATAAAGAGAGTGATTCTCTTTTCTTCTATTTATAACACTTAGTTGTTGAGTGTAAGTCAAATGAAACAAAAGAAAATATTAAGTAAAATTTGCAATAAACTATTTAAAGTGAAACCACCCTTCATAATTAAATGTCCTTCATACTTAGAAAATCTTAACTCTAAAGAAAATACATTTACTCACATTCATCATTTAAGTGTGCTAAGATACAAATTGCATGTATAGGTATGCTTAGGATTTAATCATATGCATGATATACATGATATACAAATGGAGATGCATGTGTTATTGATAGTAATTCATTACAACAATCTTAAGATGTTTCTTATTGAATGAGTTTATTTAAAGTGAATAAATTTACTAATTAAAACATATAATAAGTCATTGTTAGGTGATTAATTAACTTCACTTGATATGACTTAAGTTAGGGATAAAAGAGTGATCCTCTCTTTTCATTTATCATGGTGATTAGGTCAAATGAAACAAAAGGAATATTAAGTAAAATTTGCATCTATTTTAAAACCATTCATAATTAAATGTCCTTCATACTTAAAAATCTTAACTCTAAAATGGTAGACATACCACACAAGTTAACACATAATTAGATTAAGGCACTATTTAGCTTTATGTTAATATGGTTTGATGTAAATTTTATTTCATATATTATTTTTATGAATGTTAGTGTATTTTTAGACTAGATGTTAATGTATATTTTGTGATTTGATGTTTTATATTTTGTAATGTTATCTGAGTATTTAATCATGTTTTGTGAGATTAGTGATCTTAAAACAAATATAAATGCTCTCTTTTATAAGTTGTAACCCACAAAGCATAATCTACATAGAACATGGACTTTTAAATGTGCATCTTAAGTCAAATTATTCATCTCTTGGGTTGTATGGTGTATTTAGCAAACACTTATTTTATAGGATTATTTAGATTTCTTTTCCATTCATTTAATGTAATTGTGATTAAAATTTGTTTATGCTATGGATAAATATGAACATTCCTCATGATTTGATCTATCATGTGATGTGGCTTAATCAAATAAATCAAATAAAGAAATAAATCATGAAGACTTGATCATAACACTTATCATTTATAACTTGTAATTATTCTTTCATATTAGTTGTATAAATAATTATTTATCCATTTCTTTTTTGGGTTATATGTAGTGCATGATTAATTATTCTTTCACTTGTTTATATATTGTTTGATGATTTGTTTACATTATGCAATAAAAATGACATGCATTTTTCTAGTTTCTTCATGTAGAAAATGTGGACATCCTTTCTCTTTAAAAAAATAAATTTTCTATCTTGCAACTCATAATTAAATAAATAACTCATAACTTCACATAAAGCCTAGGAATTAAATCAATAATAAAATATTTATTTATTTGGATGTTGTATGTTCATGCATGCCATTTTATTCACTCTTGCTAGATTTCCATCTCATAGGCTTGACCTTTGAGATATGATGGAAAACACCATTCGTTTGATTTGTCATAATTTCACATGAATTTAACTATAAAATCCTATAGTATTCAAAATCAAATAAAATTTGCATTATACTAAGTCATTATTCATACCACTCCTCTAATCTCTTAGGAGTGAGTTTAAGGACTTTAGTTTTCTTTCTAATATAACAACAAGCCATCTTCAAAGCATATGACCACATGGTTTTTTTAAAACATAGGAGGTTATGCCATATAGTTATAAGTCTTGGTTTATCCTCTCTTTGAGGTAAATAATATACCCACTCACTTAGATTTAGATCATGCTTTGCCCTCACCAAAGTTCCTAGATTTAAGATGGTTACTATTTCTCTTTGGCTACAAGCATAAATCCTCCTCTTAGGCATTTCAATCTTATAGTGAATTATAGTCTGATTTCTAATAAAATTTCAACTCAAATATAATTCTCCTCCAATTCAAACATATAAGGCCAACCATAGGATAGTTTGGATACTCACAGCTTCTAATCATGAACATCTACTTATTTCCATTTGGCTTCAATAATAATCTCTCCTTGATCTATTTGATCTTAGTATAATAATTTATTGATAGTCCCTTTGAATTCTTTGGAATAATAATTGCCTACTTTAATGAGTATTCTAGACTCACCTTCATGGATGTAAATTAATTATGCTTCCTCATAAGGAACTTTAGAACTTTGTTTAAATAAACCCAACTTTATTCATAGATGTAAAGTAGGGAAAAAAAATCTCTGGTACATTGAAGATCATGCCTTAGTCCTTATTAGTGATTAGGTCCATGTAATTAGTGATTTTTTATCTTTCAGATAGTCTATTCTTTGATGTCATTGCACCCTCTTTCCCTCTGTATGTCCCTCCATATACACACACATCAAAAAATAAACACCATAGATTTTTCTAGCGACTCATGGGATGGTTCCTCTCTCCATCTTTAGTAGACAATTATTGTCTCCAAGCATCAATAGTGGACATGTATTTTATATGAGTCTTTCCTTTTCATAACTTTTTCTTAAGAAAAGAGCCAACATCCTCTATTTTAGGACCTCACTCCTATGAACTATTGTTTCCCATAGATGAAAAATAAAATTAATTCATAAGGAGGTGAAAAAAATTAAAACCTCCTTACCACTAGCTTGGTGAGGTAAGGTTCATCTTAATGATTAAATAAACTCTTTTGCAAGTTCACTTTCCAAAGCACCTTTAAAACTCATATAAGAGCCATTTAACAATCTATGATTGCTACATGGAGGTTTTCAAAAGTATATTTTGAAAATATATCATTCAATATACTCAAAATTGTTAAATGAGGGTATATTTTCAAATAAAATCATAGCATAAAATTGAAACTTCACTCAACATATTTCATATATTAGAGTTCTTTCATCTTTCAAAAGCACATTTTGAAAATGACCATATTCATTCAACATACTCAAAATTGTTGAATAAGTCTATTTTCAAATAAAATCATAATAAATTGAAACATCACTTAGCATATTTCACATATGTTAGAGTTGGGGTTTTCATCTTTTAAAAGAATATTTTTGAAAATGACCATATTTTCAACATACTCAAAATTGTTGAATGAGGGTACTCACATAAAATCATAGCATAAAATTGAAACTTCAATATTTCACATATGTTAGAATTGATTTCCATCTTTTCAAAAGCACATTCTTTGACCATATCCATTCAACATACTCAAAATTGTTGAATTAGGATTCTATTTTCAAATAAAATCATAGATAAATTGGATCTTCACTTAACATATTTCACATATATGTTAGAGTTGGTTTATCTTTTCAAAAGCACATTCTTGAAAATGACCATATTCATTCAACATACTCAAAATTGTTGAATGAGGGTTTTAAATAAAATCATAACATAAAATTTCACTTAACATATTTCACATATGCTAGAATTGAAGCTTCACTCTTTTCAAAAGCAAATCATGATATTTAATTCCCACCAACATACCAAATTCATTAGTGAGAATCTCATTTTCAAATCATATCACATTTGGTTCCAAACATACCAAATTTGTTAAGTGTGGATTATATTTTCAAATCATATTACATTTGATTCCCACTTAACATACCAAATTTATTAAGTGAGAATATATATGGTTCCACTTAACAAACCAAATTTATTAAGAATCACATAATCATGCTATATTTGATTCCCACTTAGCATACCAAATTTGTTAAGTGAGAATTTCATTTTCAAATCATGTCACATTTGGTTCCACTTAACATACCAAATTTGTTAAGTGAGAATCATATTTTCAAATCATATTACATTTGGTTCCCACTTAACATACCAAATTTATTAAAGAATCCATTCTTAAATCATATTATATTTGGTTCCCATACATACCAAATTTGTTAAGTGAGAATCATATTTTCAAATCATATCATTGGTTCTTACTTCATACCAAATTTGTTAAGTGGAGAGCCTCATTTTCAAATCAATCAAATGCATATCAATCACATTTGGTTCTTATTTTACCAAATTTGTTAAGTAAGAGCTCAACTTTCAAATCAAATCAACATATATCACACATAATCAATAACTACAGCATTTTTCACAAGATTTAAACATATTTTCCTTAGCATAAATTTGCTAAATAAAGTCTTTAAAAATCAAAATTTTCAAACAAGATAACAACACAAACATCTTCAAATATGGAAAACCTACTTAAATTGTTTGTATGGGTTCTAAATAAAATCAAATGGAGACTCTTCTCACAAATCAAAATCTCTCAATGAACCCACTTAACATATTTGAATTCTTGGGTGGTTCAAATTTCAAATATCTATTACTCTCTTGGGACAAGTATTAAAGTAGAGATCTAAAGTTACATTTCAACACATGCGATTACAATGCAACTATGGTAATTTATTTCATATATGGCCTCTGTGGTGAAAAATTCTTACAAGGAGTCACCTTTCAAATCTGTGGAGAGAAAAGAAAGATGAGCATCTTATAAAATTTGTCTTATTAGGATGCCACATAGATCCGCAGATGTACTTATTTAAGTGATCGAGTACGTCATCAAAATAGTGCACTATCTCGAAAGACAGAAGTTACTACCTTTTAATGGACCTAATCACCTCAATAAGGACTCTAAGGATGATGGGTCTACATATGTACGAGATTCTTCCCTACTTTACATGGAAAAGTAAAAGCGGGGTTTATTTTAAATGGGTTCATTAAGTTCCTGAGGGGCAAGCCCCATAGTTAATTACATCTAAGGAATGGATCCTTGGGAAAACTCTTGATTAAGGTAAATGATCATTGTCTTTGAAGATTTCAATAGGAAGGACTATCATCATCGATTAGTTATTTGAAGATCAAATGGGATTGATCAAAGAGGAGTTATTATCGAAGCCAAAATGGAAGATAAGTAGGAGATGCCCACATGCTTAAACTAGTGAGCATCTCAAACTATCTATAATTGGGCTTTACATTTTTGAAATTGATTTAGTTTGTTTGAGTTGTATTTTTGTTAGAAATTTAGGACTTAAGATTCCTTAACACAAGATTAAGGAAATGCCTAGAGGTGAGGAATTATGCTTATGGCCCCAAAGGGAGAAGCAATCTCAGACCTAAATCTAGGGAGCTTTGGCGAGAGCACAACCTAAATCTAAGGCAAAATGGGTAATTGGTTTTCCAAACCAACAAACGACTTGGACTTACAACCACTGGGGTGGCCAACTAACTCCTATGATTTTAAATACATGTAGGCAAGTCTTTATGCTTATGCAAGATAGCTAGGTTATTTTTAGAAAGAGATTAAGTCCTTAAACACACTCCCTAAAGAGACTAGATCATGTAGGGACATGCTTCTAATTTCAAATTTCATTTTTATTTATTTTTTTTGGCTTTTTTGATGCATGAGAAATAAGATTATTGGAAAAAATGGCCAAAAGTGGGAGGGTGAGTTTCCACCACCCTCAAAGGTCAAGCGTTCTCAAAAGCCCTCAATCAAGAGTGAAATAAGATACATTTGTGCATGATATTATAAAGAAATGCTATTCCAGCTAAAGGGTTGCTAATTCTTTTATCTTGATTTTAAACCTAAGCTTTAGATGAGATTATGAGTTATTAAGTTGGGTAAAAGATTTATTTTTTCCTAAAGAGCCTAATCCACATCCAGGCCATACATAAAGCAAGGAAGAAACTAGGAAAATCATGCCACTTAATGCAAAAGCTAAACAAATCATCAATCAATTTATAAAATTGCATAAAAGAAATGGTGTGTGGTGGCACCACCAAAAAAAATATCAAATTGGGTAGCGAGCTCTACCTTATACAACCAGTTACAAATGAATTAAATTACAATTAAGCAAGGAATTCATTGTTATGGGGTCTTCAAGCTTTATTCTTCTTTCTTCTTTTGGTTCTTCTTCTTTCTTTTTGGATGGTTGGAAGGTGATGCTCCATGCATGGTACATAAGATGGATCTTATGACCAATGTTCATCTAATCCCCATAACAAATCATTCCAAAATCTAATTATACAAATTTTTACATGAAAGGAAAAAAATCTAACTAACACACAAAAGGTTAGCTAAAACACACACAAATCCCAAGCATGTATATTGGACTTATCACCCCACACATGGGTGACTAAGTCCACACTATGGATTATGCTTAGGGGTATAAAGCAAACAAAAAATATTTATATTTTTATTTATGATAGCTTAAGCAATCCCACAGAAAAGAATAGTTAGACTAAGCATCCTACCATTCATTCTATGAGCATACACCTAACATCTAAAACATATCACAAATAAAACAAACATCAAACCATGCACCGACCTAACCTAAAGCTAGAAGTGGTGACTTAGGCTAATGTGTGCTTTGAAGGTTTGTGTGGTATGCTTAGCTTATGGCTTTAGGTTTAAATTTTCTAAGTGTGAAGAACATGTTCAACTTAGAGGAGGGTTTCATTTAAGTTGTTTTAATTTTTTTGGGTTATTTTATTTCATGTTTTATTTAAATGAACTACAATTAATTACTAAGTTATGAAGAGGGAAAGAGAAAGAACTTCTCTTTCCTTAAGTAATTTCTAAAGTAGATTCACATTTTAGTTTTATTTAGGTGAATGTTTTGATTAAATCTTTTAATTAATCCTAAGTTTAGATAAACTCTAAACAAACCTATTCAAAAGAAAGGCATTTTAAGATTAAATAAAATGAATCAAAATTCACATAACTTCATTTCTTTCCCAACATATATAACATGCATGGATGGATAAAGCATATCTATACATGCAAATGAGAGTATTTAACACACTTTATGATGCATACTAAGTAATCCATCTAAGAAAATGTAGAAGTTGAATATGCATGAGTTTTCTTAAGTAGAAAAGATTTTCCTTAATAAAAATTTTACATACATACATGAAAGTAAGAAAGGCATAATAAGTGAGTACATTGTTAACGGTGTAAGGTACAAGACCTACTTAGGGCTACTTAAAAGCCTCACAAGGGTTGTCAGACTAATATACCACTTTCCTTAAATACAAACATGTATATAAAGAAATGAAATGGAAAAGAAGATGCAAAAGTTGTTTAATAGATTTGTTTTATTTATGCAATTTATGTATGCAAGTATAGGTAACCCTTCTTAGATGATATGGATGAATAGGATATGAATTAAGTAAGTGTTGGGTTCTTTTCAAATGAAACATCTTACCAACTCTATTCAAAACTATGCCAACATAAGAAGAAAGGAAATATACTAAAGCATACCTTTATAATCTATCACATGCAAACTTATAATTAAATATAAGTAGCACACTTTCAGATTTGATATTTCATTTATATGTTTTGAAAATAATTTGATTTAGTAGTGATAATAGCCACTCATATTTCTACTTTAGCCAACACATGCAAATTTGACATAAAGTAAACAATTTCATTTTAAAATTTGAAAAAATGAAATTATGCATGAAATCACATGACATACAACTTAACATGTTGGGAAAGATCAAAGCAATGAAAAACAAACTCACTTTACTTAAATCCTAAAGACATTCTTATAGAATAAAATTTAGAATAAATCAAAGTGAATTTCAAATGATTTTGTTTAGTTTGAAGTTTGATTTAATTTTGAAAAGGTGAGATGAGTTTGTTCTAACCCATTCCACATGTGTTTTGATATTTTTTTATTTAATTTTTAGATTAATTAGATCCATTTTTTAATTGTTGATTAGGTTAAGGTATGAATTAAGTGGTTTAACCCTTACTACACCACCTTAGAAAAATTAACTAATAATTATGAGCCAATGAGATGACATAAAACTCACAAGGAATTTAAATTTCAATGCACCTAATAATGAAAAGGCCTAATGCAATTTGGCTCACAATTAAAGTTAATTAAGCTAAGGGGTTTAGCTTAAGTAATTTCAAAACACCCTTTCATACTTATGAAGGGTTTTGATTTCTTAATTGAACTTAGGCTATTAAACACCTAAGCATCTACCCAGTAGATTAATTAAGTTGAACTTTTAATTTTTTGAAAATTGATTAGGGGATAATTAATGAATTAACCCTTAATTAAGAGAGATTAAGGAGAGAGGGGTTTAGGGAATAGCTTAGGGAAATGCAAAATTATTCCATAAACCTCCTACTTACTGGATCAACCTTAATCAACTAATCATGGTAAAACACTAATCATCACCTTAATTACATTACATAAAGGGGTAATTAATGAAGAAATTTCCCAATTAGCCTCAATAAATCTTGAAAATTAGGGAGGTAGAGTCATCCCTAAAATGAACCCAAAATTTGAGATTAATGGTGACTAATTAAATAATTAGCTAATTAAAATTTCAAAAAAAATTTAGAGAAAATAATTCAAAATCTAAATTTTTTAAAATATTCTAGATGAATTATCTTTCCATAAAATTTTCCTTTTATTTTTAATTTTCTAGGGGTTATGAATTTTAGAAGTTCTAATTAATTAAAATTAATACTAATCCTTCCTTAGCTCACGGTGGCATGGTGGTGGCGCTTTAGCATGCGTGAGGGACAACTTAGTTATCACCTCAAAGGTGATGATGCATATTCTTGTCCAGATCAAAGATGGATGACAGATTCACCATGATTTAAAGGATAATTTCTAAATGTCTAAATAATCTCAGCATCCATCTAAAATGTGGATGGATGGATGAGAGACAAGTTCTTCCCTTGATCAGAGAGTCCATGATCAGGGAAGATCCTTCAGCATGGAATCACAAAATTTAACCCACACCATCTAGATATAGAGCACAAATCCATCCAAAATTGATGATGAAAATTTCTTTCACAAAGCTCCACACCACATTGAGTTTAGTGATGAAAATTCCATACCTCACGAGGTGATCACCCTCGAGATCGATGAGGTAGCTTTATCAGTGGAGGCGAAGCCAAATTGAGCCTTGGGTTGAGTGGATGGACCAACTCCTTCTTGCTTTGGCTTTGATCAATTGCTCTTTTCCTCAGAACTTTTGGAAGATGACTTGGATGTCAATGGATGCAAGAGTAATTTGATTAAAGTGAATGGAAGTTAGATTCAATTTCTCCCCCATTTTGCCTTGTGCAAAAGAGAAAGAAAATTCAAATCCCTCTAGAAGCTTGGGTGCTCACGGGTTCCTTGGCTTCAATTATGAGTGAATTCAATTTCATTGAATTGGGGAGTATATCTCCCCAGGATCGGATGGTGAATTACATTTTGATTGATCACATTGAGAGGTTGGATAGGTATTTTGGGTGGTGGTTTGATGAGTGGATTGCCAACTCCCATGTGCTTGAATTGAGCTTGAGGGAATTTGAAAATTCAATTTTTAATGGGGTGGGTTTGGTCTAGGGACCAAATGGGTTGACCAAACCCATTGGGTTGGTGCACCACTCATCACTAGTCCCCAGCTTTTAGGAAAGCCTCAGGGTGAAGAGGTATGACCAAATTACCCATGGTTAGGCAAAATTTGTTCTATGGCCTAGTAGAATGGTCATTTTGCTATTTTCACTTTGGACATGTTGGGTATGTGGAGAAACTAGGTTTGGCCAAGTTTCATTGATTTGGAATCCATTTGATAGGGTTTGGCTCATGTTGACCCATTTAGGTCAAAATGGGTCAACTTGGGTCAAGTTGACCAATTGGTCAAATTAGGTCAAACCAAGGGTTGGGTCAAGTTCATATGACCATTTGAAATGTTTTGGTGGCTTTGGTTTGATTCAATTTATAGTTGGTTTGGCTCATATGACTTCATTTAGGTCAAATGGGTCAAGTTGACCTATTTGACCCATTTGACCTATTTGAGGGTCAAGGTAGGTTAGTTATGGAGTGGATTGGTATCTTTGTTTCCAATCAATTTGGTTAAGTTCAATTTTGGCTCAACATTTAGGTCATATGTTGGGTCTAATTAGGCTAGGTTGGGTCTAGTTGGCCAATTGAGGCTTTGGTCAAGTTCAACAAGTGATTTGGAATGGAACTTGACCCATTGGTTTCAATCAATTTGGCTTAGATCAAGTTTTGACACATTTTGACCCTTTAGGTCAAAAAGGGTCAACTTGATCAAATCTGATTAGGCTCAAATGTTGGCTTGGTCAAGTTCAAACATAGTCATGAGTGAACTTAGATCAATGGTTTCAATCAATTTGGCCTATGGTGGAATTTGGCTATGTTAGGTTTCATTTTTTTAAGTGTTGACTTGGTCAACCCTTAGGTTTGACTTGGTTTGACCCAATTTGATTGATTGATCATCCATGATGATTGTTGATCATGATGAGAGGAATATGAGTTTGGTTCAATCCAATTTGGTTAGGATCAAAATTGGCTCATAAGGGTACTTTAGGTCACTTTGGGTCAAGTGAGCCTAAGTGGGTCAAATGGCTTGGTCAAAGCTTGATTTGAGTTGATTGATCTTGTATATGGACTTATGATTGAAATATAAATCCATTTACAAGTGGTTTGAAGTCAAATGGGTTTTGATCCATTTGAAAATTTCATATTCAAAGGAAGAATATGAAGGGTTTTGGGTTTGATTTTTTTTATTTGGGTTTTGATTGAATGATTGAAGTTTGGATTTATATATGATGATTGTAGGTTGATTGAACCATGAGAAAATCAAGTTTGGCATTTGAAATGATTTGGCTAAGTTCAAGATTTTGACTTGAAAGGCTTGGATTGATTTTGAGTGGATTTGAGTTTGATTTTGGAATTGGTTTTGATTGTTTGAATTTATATTTCATTTATATATGTGAATATAAATGAGAATATAAATGGATCATGAGAAAACTTCAAGGATTTGAAGTGGTTTAATCATGATTTGGGTTAAATTAAAGGAATTTAAAGGATTTAAAGAAATTTTAATTGAAATTTAATTTTGAATTTTTTGATTGATATATTTATATTTCATTTATATATGAGAATATAAATGAGAATACAAATAAGTTTTGAGAAAATCCCATGAGTTTTGAATGGTTTGATCAAAGATTTAGGTTAAATCCATTAAAGAAAATTAAGGATTTAAGGAATTTTAAATTTTAAATTTGGAATTTAATTTTTGTTGATTTGATTGATTTTATATTTATATTTCATTTATATATGAGAATATAAATGAGTTTTGAGAAAATCCCAAGTTTGAATTATTTGATCAAGTTTGATTGATTTTGGCTAAGTCCTTTAATGGAAAATTAAAGGGACTTAGAAAATTTTCATGAATTGATTTGGAATTTTGAGTTTAGTGATTTATTTGAGTTTATATTTCATTTATATATGTGAATATAAATGAGAATATAAATGATATGAGAAAATCTCAAAATTTGAATTGAATAGGTTTTGATCATGATTTTGGGTTAAGTCCTTTGAAAAAGGACTTAAATTTGAACTTAGAATTTTGATGGATTTTGATCATGGGTTTCAATCATGGATTTCAATCATGGATTTCAATCATGGATTTGAGTTTGGAAAAAATTAAATTGATTTGGAGTTTGACTTGAAGGAAAGTGAGAATGGTTTTAAGGGTAGGGGATTTTCCACACCTAAGGCATGACATCCTATGGCTAACTCTTCTAAGTCTTAGCTGGGTAGTGTCCACTAATCACTAGATGTGTCTTAAGACTAAGGAACTCTTAAAGTCTAAGAGGGTCTATGCAGATGGAGGGTTGAGAGCTCATTCTAAAATGAGGTCAAGAACAATAGGTGTGGTGTGGTGAGGAACACCACATGAGTGTTGACCAAAATGATCAACAACAGATCCAAAAGCAAATAATCTATCCTTAACCAAGGGAGAGAATCAGAGCTTAGTGCAATGTGGCTACTTATGTCCAAGACATAAGAGAGGGAAGAATCCACTAAGGGATAGAGTGTGAACCTTCCACTAGGCGGTTCAAATCATCCACAAGGGATGAAAGGTTTGATTTGATTGATCTCACGGGAAAAAGATTTGATTTGTTTAGTTTCAGGAAAAGGGTTGAATTTGTTTTAATTTTGTTAGGTTTGAATTTTTAGATGAATGGTTTGTGATGGGCATTAAAGAGCCAGAGGTACTCTCAAGGGGAGTCTACTAACACATAGGGTAGACCAAAGGGATGCCTTTATGCTCTAGGAACATCATCCTCCAAAGTAGAGACCGGTTCGTAATCTATTGGGATTGAACCTAGGCTTGAGTGAATGTGATGGGAGGCTTAGATCCTCAAAGATAGTCAAGATTAATTTCATTTTTTTATTTTTTGATGATGGATTAGGTTTGGATGAACTTTGAATAGGTAGGGGCCATGGAGCTACTAACTCAGAAATTCAAGGGTAGTCTACCAGGTGGGATATCCAAGGAGAATGCCTTTTGGTTTACAATGGTCAAGTCTTAGAAGAAAGCATGGGGACTCACATCTTTTAGAAACAAGGAACCACCAGGATGGTTGCTTTGGGCAATAGATCAAACCCGACCTAGACTATTGAGTGAATGGGACTTAGATCACTCAAGATAGTCAAAATAATTTCATTTTAGATTTGTTTATTTGTTTGATGGATTCATTGGTTTGATGGAATCAAGCGAAGGAACATGTGCCTATCTGATTCTTGAACCAAAGGGAGTAGCTTCCGATGGAGAACTATCCCAAAGGAGTGCCTTTCAATGATCAATTTAAAGGGCTGGGGACTCACATCTTCCACTAGAAAAGACCACTGGGGTGATTGGTTGCTTTGGGCAACTCAAAACGACTGGTGCCCGATTTGTGATAATCATCTAGAAAGAATGCATCATAGTCTTACATAGAATGGTATGAATCTTGTGGAAATAGATTGAACAACCTAAGGACTAGTGAGTGCAGGATTTATCTCAACTGTAGTGGGCAATTCCTATAGGGAGTTTCCCTAAAGATAGGATGCTTGGGAAAGGGGCCCTTTGGGGGCTTGAATTCTAATCCACAATTTATTTTATTTGTTTATTGGACCTGTTAGTTTGTGAGGATCAAACGAGAAGGCTTATATCACTTATCTCATTTACTAAACCAAGGAGAATTTGTGCATTGGTGAACAAATTCTCCAACCACAGTGGCTACTAGGAAAGGGGAATGTCCAATCCAAAAAAGTGTAGTGTCTAAATGGGGTCAAAGGACTTGATCCAAATAATAGGATGGGGCCACTAAGGGCTTTAATCCAACACCCGGAAGATGACATGGCTAGTCATATATATAGTATTGGTCCAACTCAAGGAGAAAGCGGACTCATATTGCAAGGTGTACTCACTGAGTCATTAGACATAACAACCAACAACCTAAGGTGCCATGGGTTTCAATCATAGGAAGAAAGCTTGACTCATCCTCCTATGGCCGCTGGGATACTGTCGACTAGGTGTCATCGACTAGGGGCTATTGAATGCCAGGGACTTATATCAACTCAAAAGTAGTCAAGAGGAAAGGAGCCTCAGGGGACTTATCTAAACCTCAAATATACTCAATTAGAGCATGATGGCTAGTTCAAGAGAAAGCATAGGACTCATCTTCTTAAGCAAAGTCAACATGAGGTAGCTTCTATTGGGCGGTAGTCATACTAAGGCACTCTTGGTTTGCAATGATCAAGTTAGGAAGAAAGCTGGGGACTCATCCTCCATAGTGACCAGGGGTGACATCGAGGTAGCATGTACCGACTAGACTAATGAGTGAGTGCCATGGGGGCTCCCACATCAAATAGCTTGAGATAAAAGATTTTTTTATTGTGTGCATGTGTTAAAGGAATAGGATGCCTGGGGACTCTTACACACCTTAAAAAACAGGGTTTGATGAAATGATGACAGATGGCAATTCCACTAAGAAAGGATGCTTGGGTTCTCTCACACTATTTATGCTAATCAATAGGATGCCTCTCGGGTTCTCTTTATTCTAATAGCATCGGAGATTGTGTTTGTGTTGTGAAAGAGGGATAGGATGCCTGGGGACTCTTACACCTACCCTAAACACGTCATGGATTTAAGACAAGCAAACAACTTTGAAAGAAGAAGATTTGATGAATGGAATCAGATTTTTTATTCTTTTATTAATGATTATTTTCAAACATGATTTGTTTCATGGGTAATATTTCTTTAGATAGAGCCCATTAATTGGAAGCATCGGTGTTCCCCTTTACAATCAATAAGTGATAAGATCCTCCTTGGTAGGCCTTCTCTATGACATAGGGGCCTTCCCAAGTGGGTTCAAACTTGCCTCCCATCTTTGATGGGCAATTGGTCTCCTTAGGACTAACACAAGTTCTCCTACTCAAAAGACCTAGGCGGACCCGACGCTTGTGAGCTTGAATCATTTTGGCCTTGAGGTTGGCACTTGTGGCGACTCTCCTCCAAACCTTTGAGCTCTTCTAACCATAACTTTGCATTTACTTTCGTAGTGATCTTGTTACCCAATGCTATCCTTAGTGATGAGTTGAACTTCTAAAGGAAGAATGGCTTGGACCCATACACTAAGGAAAATGGGGGGTGAGGAGTTGGTATGTGTGCGGTAGGCCCACAAAGGCTTCAACCAATGCTCGTTCCATCATTGTTTTATTGTCATCGAGTCTTCTTGATCTGGATGAGAGTTTTGTTGAATGCTTCTAAGCCATTTTCTAGGGGTAGTAGATGGTGGTCTATCTCCAATCTATCATGTCTTCGGAAGCTATTGATCTTCATGCTTTTGAATGCATTCATTATCGAGATATAATTCATCAAGCACCCAACCATATATATGGTTCTAATTGAAGCACATGGTATGACCTCTCGAGTGGGATGGCTTCACTTGGAAAAGTAGTATTGGTAAGATGAATCGATGCCCTTGGAAGAAGGAGGATCGTGGACCTATAAATTACCCCAACACTCAAATGGCCATGAAGTAGGGTGTAGAATGTTGGGTGGTTGGTGGAGGACCACTATGCACCCACGATGGCATCTCTAGCTATCCATGTGTGTGATCATGAAGGCGGTAGTATCCA
This sequence comes from Cymbidium sinense, assembly GCA_021442155.1. Taxonomy (NCBI): domain Eukaryota; kingdom Viridiplantae; phylum Streptophyta; class Magnoliopsida; order Asparagales; family Orchidaceae; genus Cymbidium; species Cymbidium sinense. The sequence continues at coordinate 289,174,610 of CM038215.1, forward strand.
AGTCTTTGATCTTCATCTTCATCTTTGACAGATTGATCTCCATAGACTGAAGTACCTGTTATAATGCCATGGGCTTCATGTTTGTCTAACATAACCACATTTGGTCAAGGAGGATGGTACAGGTGCCATCAACAAAGCATGGAGAGAGCTCTGTTTCACTGATGGGCTTGTGACTTTTCTTGAGGTAGTTTCGTGTTCAAGTAATCTATGAATGGTTGCCTCCAATCTAGCTCCTTGTCCATTTTTTGGCAATGACCTCCCTTCAAGAGAAAGTCTCGATGAGTTCAACATCAATAAGGGATAGACTTGTCTATTTTGGACCCTTATTGAAATGGACTCATCTTCGGACATGCCAACTCTTTGGCAAGTTTGGCCAAGGCATCTACTCGTTTGTTCTACTTGGGAACCTTGTAGATGGTGACTTGAGAATAGCCAAGACTTCATGGTATACTCATAGTAATGATGAAGCTTGGGTTTGAGAACTTGGTAGGACCCGACAATCGGTTGATGACCGAGAATCCCCAAAGATGTTGATGCTCTTGACATAGTGATGGCTAACTCTCCAGAAATCAAAGCCTCATACTGCTTCATTTTTTGGTGCTTGGAAAGATAGTATGAGAATCTCATCACATGTTTGGAGTTAGAAGAACTATTCCTACCCCACACTTTCTGGGAGAATAGATCGTGGTGCTTCACCTTTAAGAAAAGCACCATCAAAATACATCTCCCATCCATTGGTTGCCTCCTAAGTTCATGATTTGTTCATCGGGAGATCATCACTAAGCGAGAATCGGAAGTGGGTGTTGCTAAGAAATCTACTAGTGTCATCTTTTACCGGAGGAATGTGAATGATATCAATTGAGAAATATCATGGACTGCCAAACATCGATAGCATTGGGGTGTCATGAGATTATGGATTTGTTCTTGAGATCAAGTTCACCTTATGAGAAAGCATATAATGACGTAGCTTCTGAGATGCAAAGATCAAAGCTAAGCAATGTTTCTCAATAGGTGGATAGTTTGCTTGGTAAGAATGAGGGAGGTGAGGTAGTAGAGCACTTTCCTTTCATTGGCTTGGGCCAATAGCAAGAGTCATCCAATGCAGTGTAAAGGATGAGTGGCTTGGGATAGGTACTAAAATTGGGCTTCACCAAATCTTTGATGTCTTGAAGGCATCTGACACTTATCATCCCACTTGAACTTGGCATCCTTTTGACAAGTGTCTGAAAATGGCTTGCATCTCCGATAGGTTTGAGATAAAGCATCTTAGATACACCATCATCCTTGAAAGGATGAGTTGAGTTAAACTCTTAGGAGGTGGCATTTCTAAGATAGCTTTGATCTTTTCACTATTTCTATTCCCGGTGTGACAACAAACCCAAGGAATTTCACGAAGCTACTCGAATGCACACTTGGATTCATTTTTAAGGTTATATTATCTTAACCATTCAAAACTACTCTCAAGTCAAAGGTGGTCTTTTTTTTCTGCTCTTGACTACTAGATCATCAACATAGCACTCAACGATGATGGATGAGTTCATTGAAGATCTGGGTCATTGGTATGACATTTTTTAAGAAAGGCATGACCCTATAACATAAGATTTTGATCGAGATTTGGAAAATAGTGTTTCTTTCATCTTTAGGAGACATCTTGATTTGGTTATAGCCAAATGATCCATCCATGAAAGAGAATACAACATGAGATGAGACAATATCCACCATTAATTCTAGTATAGGAAGATGAAACTCATCCTAAGGATATTCCTTATTTAAGTCCCTAAAATTGATGTAAATGTGAATTTGGCCATTCTTCTTCTTAAATGACACTAGCTAACCGGGTAGATATTTTTTTCTTCCATGAAAACATCAAGTTTCTTGACTTAAAAATGACACATTGTTTTAATTTCTAATCGCATCTAGGAGCTTGATAGGGGGTAGCGTTATTGCTAGCTTGTGGGATACTAAGAGATAATCAGCATAACTCCATAATAGTCTTTAAACTTCATCAATAGCTAACTAAGTCATTGGTTTCTTCTTCATTTCAACAAATTGATGTATGGGTGGATTTTCTTCTATCAGGTTGATTTCTTTAAGCTTTGTTGAATGAATCTCCTCTTCAAATTTTGGCGGTGCCTCTTTGACTTGGAGATCATCTGGATCATTTGAAGTTTCTAAACACACATTCTCATAAGAGTTGGGGATGTGTGAGAAGAAACTATCAAACTCCAAATGGTTGGTAACAACTAGGCAATAATCTTCATCATCGATTGGACCACTATCAGAATCTAGTCTGCTCTTGATTGTGCTTCCTGTTCCATAGCTTTTTCAAATATTCTACTGTGGAGTGTGAGGAACTAAACTACGTATAAGATTTTGACACAAGGAGTAAAAATCAAAGGTAATTCCATTAATTCTTTAAAGTATCTCTCAAGCTCTACATCAACTTGACTTGAGGATGATGATCCCAAAAGAACTTTTACTTCATTGAAGACTTAGGGACTTCTTAACTATCAACCTTCAACTTTTTTGAGATGTAAGTGAGGTAAGAGCTAAGGTTCCCAACTTCTGCCTAATAGTTTCACATAAACTAGATTCGAATACTTTGCTTGGAGGCTGGTCTTCATCTATGCGGATCAAAGTCACCTCCAATGGAACTTGAGAGGGGTTGGTTACTATTAATCACATTAGACTCATCCTCATGGATTCCAAGTCTATGTGAATAGTAGGGTACTCCATGAGCTGGAACATGACCTGTTGGTGAGCCTAGGGGTCTCCCACCTCTACTCTATTTATTTCACCCTCTGTGGAGGTTGAGCCATCTACCCACATGTCCATATGATGGAATGAACTTTGGGTGGAATGTGATATATATCTATTTCTTCTCAATTCCCCTTTGTTCACTTGGACTTTATTTCTTTTCATTTTCTTTTTATTTTCTTTTTCTTCATTTCTTTTCTTTTTTATTTGCATTTGAATTTTGTCCAAGTTCATGAGAAAGGGTGTTTTGAGGAAGATAGTAGGTCACATCCTCATAAATCTCAACCTCTTTAACGAAATGGCTTTTCATCTCATTGACTTCAATTCCATCTTTCTAAACTTGATGCCATGAATGGAGGATGGAATGATCTTGTTCGATGTATCCAAGGCCTACCAAGTAGTGTGAAGTACAAATCAATGATGTAGAACTTGGCTTGGTCTTCGTCTCTCCAAAGGTAACATTATGGAACCTAAAGCCCACTCTTGATCATTGAATCCTCTCAACATCATTTATCTCCTCGAGTGTAGAGATGTCGATCTTCAAATAGGCAAGGTCTTTAGACTCATAATGTTCACCAATGCACGATCCAGAACCACAGAGTCAGAACTCCATGTCAATGATGTAGGGGGGGGGCTCCAAGTCCCCAAGAAGGTCTTCATCTGAAGGTGATCCCTTGAGCTTCTTTTGCATAATGTGCTTCCTCACTATATAGTGGTAGCTAAGCATATTTAGGATCAAGGAGAGCCTTGATTAGTGATTCCCTCATCTCTTTGGATGACAAGAGCATCATATATGCTTAGCTTAGATGACAACTTTCTTAGATGAGAAAGGACATTGTAGTCCACCTTGGTGATCTTCCAAGCATCCATAAGGGTGGAGCATCTTGTGGAAGGGCTTCTCATCTTGACCAATGACTTATTTCCTCTATCTTGAGGTGCTTCCCCTAGAGGTAGAACCTTGCCACTGGAGGTTGACTTGGTGATCTCTTGGCAAGGTGGTAATGGAAGGTTCTACACACTACCTCTCTCCTATGGGACCCTAGTCGGATGATTCCAAGTCTATCTCAAGAGGTGAACTTGTAGTTCAAAGTTGGAAAGTCCAACTAATCGAAGAGAAAGATCAAAATTGTTATAATTTTTTTGACTTGAAGACTTATCATTAGGAATAGAAGAAGACAATCCATCAGAGGAGACATAGATGTAATTAAAACTTGCTTTATTTCTTATTTCTTTAAGTTTTAGATGAGGTACATAGTAGAAGTCAAGTAAAGTAAGTGGGGGTAAGGGATTTGATGCCCTTATTCACTGATACAAGGGTTATACTAGTAAAAGAAATAGAGCTAGCTAAAATAGAAGAAGTCACTTATGTGGAAGCTGCAACTATAGGGTTTAGAGGACATGGTTATGCTAAGGGGCTATCTGGGCACACATGCTTTCTTTGAGCTCCCCCTTTCTAGAGTTGGCGGCAACTTGCAAACCTTCCTTGGTGTTGGAGGTTTGAGCTAACTCAGCACTGGAAAGCTTCTTGATCTTTGATGATCTTCTTAGAGGTTTTGGATAAAATATCCCAACCTTCTTTGGTTTTTTTGGTAGGATCACATGTATCCCCAAGGATTACCCTAATGGAACGGAAGGTTGTTCCACAAGGTATTCCTTTGGGATAACACAATCTTGAAACGTATGTTCAAGCCATCCTTGAATGTGAAGCAATCCTCCAAAATGTGGCATGTGATGGTAAGGGAAAAAGTTTGGATCATGACTTTTGCCTACTTTCAGTCTCCTAGGCTCGGTAGAAAATCAAGTTTCTTTAAGAGATTCTTAAAGATTTTCTTGATTACCTCCCTCTTAAAGAATAAGGTTTGTTTAACTTATCTAAAGAGTAGGTGGACCATAGCTACGGCGGCGGGTATGCATGCTTTGGTGGTGGTATGGTGAGGTGGTGTCTTGTGGTGGAGGCGGTGGAGGGTAGGGCTTCCTTGATGGTGGCAAAGGAGGTGGAGGCTGCCGAGGTTTTGGTCTCTGATCTCTCTAGGCGCTTCCCTTCAATACTGCCACTTTGGCTTTTCTCATAACCTTCTTTATGCTTAGGATGATCTTGAAAAGGAAACTATTTGGCCTCTCCTTGTAGACTAGCTATCTTGTTGATTAGCTTCTCAAATGTCTTGATAGTGAAGCCCTTAAGCATGAAGGTGATCGGGCCATGGATATTCTTCAAGAGAATCTCAATGGCATGTTGTTGGACATTTATGGTTCACTTCATACACGGGTTCATCGAGAATATAATCAATAAGGGACTCACTGGGTTGTTGCTACAACGAGATCACTGATAACCCTTTCTGAGCTCCAAACAAATCTCTTGATGAAGAGTTGCTCTAACTCACAAATGTCTTTAGAACTTGTTGGACAATTCACATATCAATCAAAAATACCTATACTAAAAAAGTAAAAAAAAAAAGGTGCGCCACTGTTGCAACAATAGCCCTAAAGTGTGCTATGCCTTGGGTTTCCACTGCCATCAAAGCTTTTGAAGGAAGAAGGAATGACCCTTGGGATATTGGATAACATCAAATTCCTCTGGGTAGGGTCTACCTTTGGGATGATCCTCCGGGCTTGAGCCAAGCTTCCTTCTTGCTCAACCATGGATTTTATGTCTTTTCTGTATGGAGGTACTTTCCACTACCTTCCTATACATGAGTGCTACCTTTCAATGAGAGGTAAAGTCTTGGGTCCAAGACATGCACTAACTCAGTGACGTGTGACTATAGTAGGATGAACTAGGGGTTGTCTGAAGTACTAAATTGCTAAAGTCCTCTAACTTGTCATGCCATCTATCTATCTGCTCATCCTTTTTTCCTCAAGATGTGAGGTGCTAGGCTGATGTGTCTTGATCAACCTCATCACCTTCCATGGCTTGTTCAGAAAGAGATCTCTAGTGTCAACCATGCACTCATGAGTCTCCCAGTCATCTTCATTTGATCTTACTTCTTCCTTCAATCATACCCCAAGATCTCCTTCTTTTCCATGAAATAATGTGCACTATCTCATCTAAGAATGATCTCAAGCGGTACAAATAATCTGGGGCTGTGTGATCACTATCGAAGGCGAGACCTCTTGCAGAGTCAATCCTATGTGGAATGTACTCACTAGATGATGACACTCACTTACTATGAGGTAATAATCCTAGGATGTTCCACTATTGTGTGTATCATCATAATATCTGAAACTATCACCATCTCCACTTCTGCATGTGGGGTTGGTGAAGGGATGACCATGATGCTTGAGTGCCACTCCACACCACCGGGGAAGAAGGTCGAGCGGGAGCTTCGACTCACCATGGGTGGTGTAGAAGGTAGGATCCCTCGATTATAGGATCACTGGGTGCATTCTCCGATATGGCCTTCATGGCCTTAGATGGAAGGAGATGCTATAACTGGGTGAGGCGAGGGTAGAGCGGGGTGGGGGAACACCATAACTCTTTATGCAGAGCTCATGATGGTGTCCCAATAAGAAGGATGATATGTATGGTGCACGGGTAGCGTCGAGCTAGAAAATCAATAAGAGCGGATGCTGTCGACTGACGGCTGAACCTTCGCCTCTCCCTGCTAGTAATATGTGTTGTATGGGCCTCTCGGCCCTCTCTTGGCATATATGCTTCCCCACTTTGTGAGGGATGATGGATCAGAGATCAAACTGGGTTCCAGACTCACATCCCTGCTCCTACGGCATATAGATGAGAAGAGCCGACCTCTACTCCTAGAACTATGGCGATGCACCACTAGAGGAGGTGATGAGCGATCCTCCTAACATCCTCCATCCCGAGAGAGGATGAAGTTTTGTAACAAGTGGTGAAGTGATAACTCACTCATCAACATGGCTTTGCCTCCATCTCCTTGCGATCCCGGTGTGGTACCACTTGATCATGAGTTCTTATTCTACATTTATGTAGTAGGATGGGAGGAGTGAGAGCTAGACCATACTCAAAGTAGGGAGGCAAGCTCACAGACCAGGGAGCCTTACCCTTAGAGGGTATATAGATGGTAGGGGTCTAGCCCACTAGGCGGCATGAGATGGGGCATATTGAAATGAGGACTGCTCTAGTCTATCATAATTGAAGCGGGCACTTTCCTCTTCGGTGAGGAGATATCGAGTCGAGGTAGTCAATCGATGGGACTACGGTCGTCCACCTGGCGTGGTGAGGGGAGTGCCTCACAAGTAATCCTCACTCCCTTGAATCCCCACACCAAAGTGGATCGATGTATGGTCCAGTAGGGGAAATTGTCTTGGTCCAAAGCCAAATCCATACCATGGGGGAAGGTGAAAATGAACTTCTGTGAACCGACCATTTTAGAACAACTGTAAAAGAATGAAAATTGAACTGTCACTGACTATAAGGATCTGCAATAGAAAATGAGTTTGTATCATATTTTTGTTTGTGTAGATTTTTTTGAATTTTGAATTTGAAAATTTGAACCCACATCCAACAAGTTGGAAGTGTTAAGTGGAGTTCAAATAGATTTGAGAATTTTTGATTGAAAGAGGAAATTTGAATATGAATCCAACTTCAACAAATTTGGGTATGTTGAAAGATGGATTCAAATACGTTGAAAAGGATGCTTCCATAGGTTCATGTTTGTTTGAATTTGAATTTTTTTATTTATTTGAGGACCCTTTCCTTTAACAAATTTGGGTATGTTAAAGTAAGGGTCAATTAATTTTGTTTTTGTTTGATGATTTTGGAATTTTACTTAGCAAATTTAGGTATGCTAAGTGAAGTATTTGAAAAGTGATTGTTTCTTTTTGAATCGTTGTTTGATTTTTTTTGAAATTTGGAATTCCTTCTTAGCAAATTTAGGTATGCTAAGTGAAGAACCCAAGTGTGTTTTGTTTGATTTTTTGAAAATAGGATTCTTAGCAAATTTAGGTATGCTAAGAAAATCCTAAGTGTTTCATTTTTTTTTGATGTTTTGATTTTTTGAAAAGGTAGGATCCTTAGCAAATTTAGGTATGCTAAGAAATCCTAAGTGTTTCATTTTTGTTTTGATGTTTTGATTTTGAAAGTAGACCTTTAGCAAATTTGGTATGCTAAGAAATCTAAGTGTTTCATTTTGTTTTATTTTGATGAAATGATTCGAAATTTAGGTATGCTAAAATCCTAAGTGTTTCATTTTTATTTTGATGTTTTGATTTTGAAATGGAAATCCTTAGCAAATTTGGTATGCTAAGGAAATCTAAGTGTTTCATTTTGTTTTGACATTTTGATTTTGAAGATCCTTAAATTTAGGTATGCTAAAATTGTGTTTCATTTTGTTTTGATTTTGATTTGAAAATATCCTTAGCAAATTTGGTATGCTAAGGAAATCCAAAGTGTTTCATTTTTTTTTTTGGTGATTTGGAGACTTCACTTAACAAATTTGGTATGTTAAGATGAAGTCAGTTTTTGAAATGGAAATTTTACTTAGAAAATTTGAGCATATAAATGAAACCAAATATGTTTTGTTTTGATTTTTTGATTGAAACTTACTTAACAAATTTGGTATGCTAAATGAAGTTCAAAATGTTTGAAATTTTTTTTTTGATTTTGATTTGGAGACTTCACTTAGCATTTGAATATGCTTAAATGAAGTTCCAAATATGTTTTAAAAATTTTGATTTTGGATTTGGAAACTTTACTTAGCAAATTTTTGGTATAAATGAAGTTCAAAATGTTTTTGAAAATTTTGATTTTGGATTTGGAAATTCACTTAACAAATTTGGTATGTTAAATGAAGTTCCAAATGTTTTTGAAAATTTTTTATTTTGATTTGGAACTACTTAACAAATTTGGGTATGTTATGAAGTTCCAAATGTTTAAAATTTTTTGATTTTGATTTGGAAACTACTTAACAAATTTGGGTATGTTAAATGAAGTTCAAATGTGTTTGAAAATTTTTGATTTTGGATTTGGAGACTTCACTTAACAAATTTGGGTATGTTAAATGAAGTTCCAAATGTGTTTGAATTTTGAAAATATGATTGTTGATTTTTGATTTTGGTTGGAAACTTCATTACAAATTTGGTATGTAAATGAAGTTCAAATATGTTTGAAAATTTTTGGTTTTGATTTGAGACTTCACTTAATAAATTTAAGTATGCTAAATGAAGTTCATGTTTTTAAAATTTTGAAATATGATTGTTTAAGTTTTAATTTTTTAAAAGAGACTATTCAACAAATTTTTTAGAATGGGAATCAATTTTATTTTAATGTAATTTATTTTATGTGATTATTATTTTTTAAATGAATTATATATGAGATATGTTTAAGTGGGATTTCCAAATATCATTTTTAGTTGGGAATGAAATCTTCATTATATATTTTTGAGTATATTAAATGAAGATGTTCATGTGTGCTTTTGAAAATTTTATTTTTAATTTTGATTTTGATTTTAATTTTTGGAAAGATGATTGTTCATTTTATTTGAAAATGAGATCTTCATCAAAATGAATTGAATGAAGATGTTCATTTGTTCTTTTGAAAATTTTATTTTTATTTGAAAATGAAACTTCCATTCAATATATATTGAATGGAAATTCATGTTCTTTGAAAATTTTATTTTTGATTTTAGAAATATGATTGTTCATTTTATTTTGAAAATGAAATCTTCATCAAAATGAATTGTAAGAAGATGTTCATTTGTGCTTTTGAAAAAAATTTGTTAGTTTTATTTTTGAAATTCCTACATGTAAATAATTAGAATTGTTAAATGAGGGTGATAAAATTTTGGAAAATATTTTATTAAGTGCATTTTTGAAAGGTGCTTTTTTGAAAAGCAAAGTTCTTATGAAAAATTTATTTTGTCTTTATTATTTTAGGATGAACCTTTCCTTATCATAAAAATGATAAGGAGGAAGTCTTTAAAATGTTTTCTTTTTTGTTTAGATCTTTTTATTTTTACCCATTGGAGAACCCAATGAGGTTTTTAAGACCAACAAGGAATGCGATCCTAAAATCTAAAGATGTTGGCTAACTCAACTTAAGAATGAGTAAGTGCCAGAAAGAAAGATAGTCTTGAATTCACCAAAGTACAAACCACTATCGATACTCAAATGATCATTTACCAAGATGGAGAGAGGAACCATCCCAGTGAGTCACAGAAAATTTGTTGGTTAGAAAATTCTATAGAATGCCTCAAATGTGGGGAGAAAGGCGAATATATAGAAATTCATCTTTTGGGATGCCACAGATTTAGATGTTATTATTGGTGATATGCATCATCAGGAATAGTGTACTATCTCAAGATAGAAGTCACTACCCTTTAATGGACCTAATCACCTCAATAAGGACTCTAAGGATGATGGGTCTTCATATACGAGATTCTTCCCTACTTTACATGGAAAAGTAAAACAGGGTTTATTTTAAATCGGGTTCATTAAGTTTCCTATAGGAGCAATCCCTCATAGTTAATTACATCCTAAGGAATGAGGATTCTTTAGGAAAACTCTCGATTAAGGTAAATGATCATTATCTTCAAAGATTTTAATAGGAAGAACTATCAATTGATTAGTTCATTTTTTTTAAAGAACAAATGGGATTGATCAAAGAGATAGAGTTATTATCGAAGCCAAAAGAAAGATAAGTAGGAGATGTGATCTAGGAAACTAGTGAGCATCTTTATCTATGGTTGAGCTTTACATTTTGAAATTGATTTAGTTTGTTTGAGTTGCATTTTTTATTAGAAATTTAGGACTTATGATTCATTAATACAAGATTACGGAAATGCCTAAGAGGTGAGGAATTATGCTTATGGTCCACAAATAGGAGAAACAACCTTAGAACCTAAATCCAGGGAGCTTCAGCGAGGGCCGGAAGCACAGCCTAAATCTAAGGTGAAAATGGGTAATTGGTTTGACTCTACAAGAGAGGACAAACCACGGCTGGACTTAGCCTTTGGGGGTGGCCAACTAACTCCTCCTACAATTTTAAACACATATAGGCAAGTCATATGCTTATGCAAGATAGCTAGGCTGTTATTTATTTAGAAAGAGACTAAGTCCTTAAACTCACTCCTAAAAGTGACTAGATCATATAAGGGCATGCTTCAAATGACCTAAATCTAATACAATTCAAATTTCATTTTATTTTCATTTTTGGACAATTATCTTGACTCAGACTAATAGGATTCAATGACTAATGCATGAGAAATTAAGTTATTGGCCAAAATCAGAAGGGAGGTGTGTTTCCACCATGGTTCTCAAAGGTCAAGCCAAGTTTCTTTAGCAAAGGTGGAAGCCCTCAAATCAAGAGTGAAATAAGATGCAGTTGTGCATGATATTATAAAAGAAAGTACTTATCCTAATAATTCTTTTATCTTGATTTTAAAATTTAAGCTTTAGGTGAGGTTATGAGTTCTTTATTTTAATTTTGAGTTGTTAAGTTGGGTAAAAAAAAGATTTTTTTTCCTAAGAGCCTAATCCATCATGCCATACATAAAGTAAGGAAGAAACTAGGAAAAGGATGCCACCTAAACAAATCATCAATCAGTTTATAAAGCTAATAGCCAAAAAAATAAAAAGTCATTGTGGTGCACCACCCTCAAACAAATATCAAATTGGCTCTACCCTTATACAACTCAGATTACAAATGAATTAAATTACAATCAAGCAAGGAATTCATTATTATGGGGGTCTTCAAGCTTCATTTTTTCTATCTTCTTTTCTTCTTTTCTTCTTCTTCTTCTTCTTCTCCTTTATTCTTTGGATCCTCTTTTTTCTTCTTTTGGATGGTTGGAAGGTGGATGCTCCAAGGTCTCATATGGTGCATAAGATAGATCTTATGACCAATGTTCATCTTAATACATATAACAATCATTCTAAAATCCTAATTGCACAAATTTACAAAAAAGAAAAGTGGAAATCTAATTGACACCTACAAAATAGCTAAAATCACCCCAAGCATACTAAGCTATTGGATTATGCTTAGGGGTATAAAGCACCTACAAGCAAAATCATTTATATTTTTATTTATGATAGCATCCCTTAAGCACAATCCCCCACATAAAATAATGGTTAGACTAAGATTGCCCTATCATTCATTCTACGAGCATACATCCTAACATCCGGTCTAAAACATATATCACAAAACAAAATAAACATCAAACCATGCACCACCCTAACCTAAAGCTAGAAGTGGTGACTTAGGCTAATATGTGTGCTTTGAAGGTTTGTGTGGTATGCTTAGCTATGGCTTTAAGTTAGAATTTTCTAAGTGTGCAAACATGTTCAACTTAGAGGAGGGTTTCATTTAAGTTGTTTAATTAATTTGGGTTGATTTTATTTCATGTTTTGATTTGGTTCAAGTGAATCCTACAATTAATTACTAAGTTATGAAGAGAGGGAAAGAGAAGAGAACTTCTCTATCCTTCCTTAGCCTATGTAATTTCTAAAGTGGATTCACATTTTTAGTTTTGTTTAGTGAATGTTTTGATTAAGTCTTTTAATTAATCCTAAGTTTAGATAAACTCTAAACAAACCCATTCAAAAAGAAAGGCATTTTAAGATTAAATAAAATGAACCAAATTCACAAAGCTCACATTATTTCATTTCTTTCCCAACATGTATAACATGCATATGAATGAATCCTAAGCATATCTATACACAAATGAGAATATTTAACATACTTTATGATTCATGCTAAGTAGTTCATTTAAGGAAATTTATAAGTTTAAGATGCATGATTTTCCTTAGGTAGAAAAGGTATTTCTTATCCAATTTTCACATGCACGCATGATAGTAAGAAAGACATATGTGAGTACAACGCCATTGTTAACCAGAGGTGTAAGGTACAAGACCTACTTAAGGCTACTTAAAGCCTTGCAATCTTGAGGTTGTCCAGACTAATATAACTTTCCTTAAATACAAACATGTGTACAAAAGAAAGGAAATGGAAGAATGCAAAAGTTGTATTAGTTGATTTATTTTGTTTATGCAATTTATATGTACAAGCATAGATAACCCTTCTTAAATGATAGCATAGGAATGAATAAGATATGGAATTAGGTAAGTGTTAGGTTCTTTTCAAATGAACCATACATCTTACCAACTCCTATTCAAAACTATACTAACATAAAAGAGAAGGGAAATATATGCTATGCACATCCTTATATTTTCTTCACATGCAAGCTTATAATTAAAATATAAGTAGAACACTTTCAGGTTTGATAATTGATTTATATGTTTTGAAAATAATTCGAATTTAGTAGTGATAGTAGCGACTCATATTTCTACTTTAGCCAACACATACAAATTTGACATAAAGTAAACAATTTCAATTTTAAATTTGAATTTAAAAAATATGGATGAATGAAACCACATGACATACAAATTTAACATGTTGGGGAAAGAATCAAAGCAATGAAAGCATGTAAACACATTCACTTTAATTAAATCCAAAATACATTCTTATGAAATAGGAAAGTTTAAAATAAATCAAAGTGTATTCAATGTGTTTTTGTTTGAGTTTGAGTTTGAGTTTGATTTAATTTTAAAAATGTGAATTGAGTTTGTTGTTCCTAACCCATTCCTACATGTGTTTGATATTTTTGTTTAATTTTTAGATGATTAGATTCATTTTGATATATTAATTAGGTTAAGGTATGAATTAAGCAAGTTAATGAACCCTTACCTATACCACCTTAGCATAATTAACCAAATAATTATGAGCCAATGAGATGACATAAAAAATCATAAGAAATTTAAACTTGCAATGCACCTAGGAAGAAATGGGCCTAATGCAATTTGGCTCATGATTAATGGTTAATTAAGCTAAGGGGTTTAGCTTAAGTAATTTCAAAACACCCCTTCACACATATGAATTGGGTTTTGATTTTCTTAATTGAACTTAGGTTCTTAAACACCTAAGCATCTACCCAAAGTAGATTAATTAAGTTATGGAAGTTTTTTAGAATTTTTATAAATTAATTAAGGGGATAATTAATGAATTAACCCTTAATTAAGAGAGGATTAAGGAAAGAAAAGGGGATTTAGGAAATAACTTGGGGGAAAACACCCCAAAATTTTTTCATAAGTCTTTTATTCATTGGATCTAACCTTAATCAACCCTAATAATAGATTAAAACACTAATCCAACCTTAATTATCTTTAATTATATTAAGGGAGTAATTAGAAAACATATTTGTAATTCCCCTAATTAAGACTTAAATAAATCCCAAGAAAATTGTCAGAGGTCATCCCCTAAAACATACCCAAGAAGTTTGGGATTAATCAGGGCATTAATTAAGAGGTAATTAACAAAATGAGATTTCCATTAAAATTTCAAAATTAGAGAAAGGATATTTCAAAATCCATTGAAATTATTTTTAAAATATTCTAGGTTGCATTATCTTTCCAAAGAATGTTATCTTATATTTTTCTAAATTTTATTGAAGGAGATATAAATTTTAGAAGATCAAGAGATTAATTAATTAATTAAACTAATCCCTTAGCTCATTGACGTGGTGGAGTGTTACACTTTACACGCATCACATGGTGAGTATCCCACTTAAACGTCCCATCCAAATAGGAGCACGGTGATTGGATGCGCTTTGATCGCTACCATTCGATCAAAGATCGGATGGCCAAGGATCATCCCACAGTTTATAAAAGGGATAATTAATTCTAAAATGTGGGAATAATCATGGCCATCCATCCAAAATGCTCGAATGGATGGCTATGATCACCCAAATTCTTCCCTTAAGATTAATAGAGGCCATCCATGATCCTAGGGAAGTTTCAAGTTTGATTGAGCTTGGATTGGAACAAGATTGTTCCCATACCATCTAAAGCTACTAAGGAGCATATCCAATGGTGGATTTTGCATGACTTAAAAATTCCTTTCACAAAAGACCAACACCTCCTATGCTAGGTGGTCAAAAAATTCCATACCTTGAGGTGATCACTCGAGCTCGATGAGGTGCTTGTCTAGTGGAGATGAAGCCTTGAAAATCATTTAGGCCTTGAGGTTGAGTGGATCTTCCAATGGACCAACACCACTTGATCTCCCTTGCTTTGATCCAATTGGGGCTCTCCTTACTATGGGAACTTAAAATGGATGCTTGGGTGCACTTGGATTGATCCTTAGAGGAAGTGTGCAAGAGGAATTCAAGTAATTATGAGTGTGGAGAAAGTTGAAGATTCAAAGGAGCTCCCCTATTTTTCAATGGAGAAAACTGAGAAGAACCAATTTTAAATCCTCCTTAGAAGGCTTGTGAGGGCTCTCTGATCTTTCCTAACACTCTGTATGCTTCAATCAAATGAGTGAATGATAATTTCAAATTGAATTAGGGGGCGTATATCTCCCCCTATAGCAATCGGATGACCAACACCTCCTTTGCCATTTTGATCCAATTGCCCATATTGGAGGGGTTGTTTAATCTATTAACTCTTTGCACATGGTCAGTTTGAGGCCTTGAGTGGATTGCCAACCTCCCATGTGCATTAAATTGAGTGGAAGGAGGATTTGAAATGAGCCAATTGGATCCATGGGGTCGGGTTTGGCCTTGGGTCTATTTGGGCTGACCCAAACTCATTGGGTTGGGTGCACCACTCTTCATTAAGTCCCCTTGAGCTATTAGGAAGGCATTAAGTTGATATGAAGAGGCATGACCAAATTACCCATGGTTTAGTTCATAATTTTTTTATGGACTAGGGTAGAATGGTCATTTTGCTAATTTTAAAATTTGGATATGTTGGGCATGTGGAGAAACTAGGTTTGGCCAAGTTTCATGAGATTTGGAATCCATTTGATAAGGTTTGGCTCATGTTGACAAAATGGGTCAAGTTGATAATTAGCCAAATTGGGTCAAACTAAGGGCTTGGACAAGTTCATATGATAATTTGAAATATTTTGGTGGCTTTGGTTTGATTCAATTTGGATTAGTTTTGAATTTGGCTCATATGACTTCATTTAGGTCAAATGGGTCAAGTTGACCAATTTGACCCATTTGACCTATTTAGGCTAGGTCAAGGGTAGGTTTAGGTTTGGTTAGTCATATGGAGTGGATTGTATCTTTATTTCCAATCAATTTTGGTTAAGTTCAGATTTGGCTCAACATGACCCTTTAGGTCAAGTTGGGTCTAAGGTCAATTGGGCTAGGTTAGGTCTAGTTGGCCAATTGAGACTTTAGTCAAGTTCAACAAGTGATTTGGAATGAACTTGATCCATTGGTTTCAATCAATTTGGCTTAGATCAAGTTTTGACACATTTTGACTTTTTAGGTCAAGTTGGATCAACTTGGGTCAAGTGGCCAATTGGGCTAGGTTAGGCTCAAATGTTGACTCGGTCAAGTTCAAACATAGGTCATGAATGAACTTAGATCAATGGTTTCAATCAATTTGGCCTATGGTGGATTTTGGCTATGTTGGATTTCATTTTGGGCTAAGTGTTGACTTGGTCAACCCTAAGGTTTGACTTGGTTTGTCCCAATTTGATTGATTGATCATCCTATGATGATTGTTGATCATGATGAGAGGCATAGGTGAGTTTGGTCAAATCTAATTTGGTTAGGATTAGAATTTAGCTCATAAGGGAACTTTAGGTCACTTCGGGTCAAGTGCCTAAGTGGGTTTAATGGCTTGATCAAAGCTTGATTTGAGTTTGATTCATCTTGTTTATGGACTTATGATTGAAATATAAATCCATTTGCAAGTGGTTTGAAGTCAAATGGGTTTTGATTTATTTGACAATTTCATATTCAAAGGAGGAATATGAAAGGATTTTGGCTTTGATTTTTGAATTAATTTTAATTTGGTGATTGAAGTTTGTATTTATATTTGGATTCATGATTGTAGGGTTGATTGAATCATGAAGGAAAATCAAGAGTTTCGTTTGATTTGAAGTTGATTTGGCTAAGTTCAAGATTTTGACTTGAAAGCTTAGGTTGGATTTTGAGTGGATTTTAGTTTGATTTTTTTTTGAATTTGTTTTGATTGATTTGAATTTATATTTCATTTATATATGTGAATATAAATGAGAATATAAATGGATCATGAGAAAATTTCAAGGATTTGAAGTGATTTGATCATGATTTAGGCTAAATCCATTGAAAGGAAATTTAAAGGACTTAGAAAATTTTGGAGTAGGGATCTTGAATTTTTGAATTTGGTTTGATTATTTTATATTTATATTTCATTTATATATGTGAATATAAATGAAAATATAAATGAGTTATGAAAAATCCATGAATTTGAATTGATTTGAAGATGATTTAGGCTAAGTCTATTAAAGGGAATTAAAGGACTTAGAAAATTTTGAAGGATTTGGAGCTTGAATTTTCTTTCGAGTTTAGATTTGATTGATTTATATTTATATCTCATTTATATATGTGAATATAAATGAGAATATAAATGAGTTATGAGAAAATCCCATGAATTCGAGATGATTTTGATTTGATTTTGGCTAAGTCCATTAAAAATGAATTAAAGGACTTAAGAAAATCTCATGGATTGATTTTGAATTTCGAGTTTAGTTTGATTGGTTTGAATTTATATTTCATTTATATATGTGAATATAAATGAGAATATAAAAGAATCATGAGAAAATCTCAAGGGTTTGATTTGGTTTTGATCATGATTTTGGCTAAGTCCTTAAGGGAAGATTAAGACTTAAGAAAGATTTGGACTTAGGAATTTCATGCATGAGTTTCAATCATAAATTTCAATCATGAATTTAAATCACATGGAATTGATTTGAATTTGGATAAAATCAAATGACTTGAGTGAGGAATGGTATTCTGTATATTTAACTCTTCTAAGTCTCTAGGGTTAGTAGGCGTCTAATCACTAGATGTGTCTTAAGACTAAGGAACTCTTAAAGTCTAAGACAAGTCCTATGCCTAAGGTGGAGGGGTTGAGAGCTCATTCTAAAAATGAGTTCAACAGGTTTTAAACCAGGTTCGTTAAGTTCCCTATGGAGGCAAGCCCCTATAGTTAATTACATCTTAAAGAATGATATTTCTTAAGAATACTCTTGATTAAGATAAATGATTATTGTATCTAAAGATTTCAAAGATAGGACTATCAACAAATTGATTATTTTTAGAAAATCAAGTGGGATTGATCAAGAGGAGAGAGTTATTATCAAAAGCAAAGGGAGATAAGTAGGGGATACTTATGATGCTAGGAAACATAGCGAGCATCTAAACTATCATATGGTTGGGCTTTATATTTTAAAATTTGAGGAGAGTTAATTCTGTTTGAGTTAAATTTTTATTAAAAATCTAGGGCTTACAATTCCATAACACAAGATCGTGGAAATGCCTAAGAGGTGAGGATTTTTACTATAGCCCACAAAGGAAAACAACAATCTCAGAACCTAAATATAGGGAGCTTTTGGCGAGGGCCAAGGCACAACCTAAATCTAAGGTGAAAATGTGTATATGGTTTACCTCCACAAGAGAGGATAAACCAGTGAACTTATGGGGTGGGCCAACTAACTCCTCCTACGATTTTAAATACATGTAAGCAAGTCTTATGCTTTGTTTAAAAAGGAGACTAAGTCCTTAAACACACTCCCTAAGAGACTAGATCATGAAGGGCATGAATAATGACTTAATCTAATGCAAATTTTGTTAAGTTTTATTTTGATTTTTGGACATTTTTATTTGACATTAGCTATGGTATTTTATACCTAATGCATGAGAACTTAGTTATGGGCTAAAATCAGAAATAAGGAGGTGTGTTTTCACCATGGCTCTCAAAGGTCAAGCCATTTTCTCTAGCAAAGCTGGAAGCCCTCCATTAGCAAGAGTGAATCAATATGATTTATGCATGATGTGAGACATACAACATCCAGCTAAGGGGTTGCTAAATCTTTTATTATCTTGATTTATGACTAAGAATTTAGGTGAGGTTATGAGTTATTTAATTTTAATTTTGAGTTAATTAATTGGATAGAAAATTTATTTTTTCCTAAGAGTCTAATCACATCCAGGCCATTCAACAATCATCAAGCAATTAAGAAACTAGAAAAATCATGCCATTTCTAATGAACAAGCTAAATAAACATCAAACAATTATATAAAACTAGTGTAAAAGAATAAGAGATCAATGTGGTCGGACTCCACCACACAAACCTGAAAAGAAATGTGGGTAGTCGAGCTCTACCCTTATATAACCCGGATTACAAATGAATAATTATAATTAAAATGAATTCATGTTATGGGGGTCTTCATTCTTCATTTCTTCATTTCTTTCTTTCTTCACTTCTTTCTTCCTTTTGATTTGACTTGAGATGTAGTTTGCTCCAAGGCTTCACATGGTACATAAGACATGGTCTTATGACAATGTTCACCTTAATTTCCCCATAACATTCATTCCAAATTTCAATTACAAAATTTACATCAAAATGGAAAAAAATAAATTTAACTAAACTTGCAAAATAGAGATTAGCTAAACATACTACACAACCCAAGCAGTTATATGAATAATTTAGACTTAGCACCCCACACATGGGTAACCAAGTCCACCTATCCTAGTTCGGATCATGCTTAGGGGTATAAACAACCGCAAAAAAGTGTTTTATTTTATTACAACGCCCTTAAGCACAACCTAAAAGTATATAGACTAAGATCATCTATCATCCAATCTAAAATATTACATCACAAAATAAAATCGCATCAAACCATGCAATAGAAATGGTGACTTAGCCTAATGTGTGTGTATTTAAGGCTTGCATGGCATGTCTTAGTAGGCTTTAAAGTTGAAATTTTCTAAAGTATGAAGGATTCAACTTAGAGGGTGGTTTCATGATTTAGTTGATTTGTCAATTTTATTTAATGATTTGATTTGGTTTGAATGAACTTACATTTAGTTACTAAATGTTATAAAGAGAAGGAAAAAAGAAGGGAACTTCTCCTTCATCCCTACCTTAAGTAATTTCTAAGGTAGCTTCTTTAGTGAATGTTTTGTGTTTTAATTAATCCTAAGTTTGTTTTCTCTAAATAAACATCTTAAGATTAATTATGGTGGGTTACTACCACATGACACATAATAATTTATTTCTTTCCATCATGTATACCATGCATATGAATGATCCTAAGCATAGCTATACATGCAATACAAATTTTAGCACACTTTGATAATGAATGCTAAGAGATATGATTTGAAAATTTGGATGTCCCATTGATGCATGTTTTTATTATGTAGAAAAAGGGGGATTTTCCATCCTTTAACATAATGCTCATCCACATTTATAAAAGACATAAGTGAGTATGACACCATTATTTTCTACACTAGGAGCATAAGGTATAAAATCTACTTAGGGCTACTTAAATCCTCGCAACCCTGGGATGTCCAGACTAATATACCACTTTTCTTAAATACATGTAAATGTACAAAAAGAAATAAATGGATGAAGAATCATGCAAAAGATTTTTGTGTTTGATTTGGTTGTATAATTTACATGTGTAATGTGAGGATCCTTCTTAAGTCATAACATAGGAGTGTGTAGGAATAGATTTAAGCAAGTGTTGTGTTTTTTTCAAATGAACTATACACTTTACAAATTCTATACAAGTCCATGTTAAGAGAAGAAAAGAAAACAACATAAAAACACATCTTATGCTATAATCACATGCAAGCTTATAAGTACTTATAAGTTGCATCACTTCATTTATAATCTTTAATTTATAGGTTTTGAAAATAATTTTTTGGTTTAATAGTGATAATAGCCATTCATATTCTTAACTTTAGCCAAAACATGCAATTTGACATAAAAGAAAATATTTTATTTAATTGATTTTTCAAAAGATATGAATGCATGATTTCACATGGCAAACTACATTTAGCATGCTTGGAAAGAAATAAAGTGATCTATGCATATGAATTCATTCACACTAATTAATTCTTAAAGACAATCTTATAAAATAAGATCATTTAAAGTGAATCAAAATTCTTTAAGAAGATTTTTATTTTTGGATTTGATTTGACTTAGGAAATGTGAAAAGAGTTTGCTGGTCCTAACCCATTTCCCCCATGTGTAAATTGGTTTAGTTTAATTTTTAGAATAATTAGGTTGATTTTATGTTTTGTTTAAGTTAAGAAGTGAATTAAATCCATTAATTACCCTTTACCAACACCATTTTCACATAAGTAACCAAACAATTATGAGCCAACATATGATATGCAATCACATGGAATTTAAATCAACAATGCACCAAAGAAATAAAGGGGCCTAATGCAATTGGTTTATAATTATTGATTAATTAAGCTAAACGGTTTAATTAAGTACTTTCATAACCATCCTACACATGTAGTTTGATTATAATTTTATTTGAAGTCTCTTAGGCTATTGAACACTAGGAATCTACCCAAGATTAAGTGATTAAGTTTTGGAATAATTTGATTTTAAGTTTGGTTAATTAAGCCATTTAATAAAGTGATTAAGTCATTAATCAATTTGCAAATTAATTAATTATTTATCCAAATGAAATGAACTTAGGGGAAAAGATTGGAAAAGAAATCCTAATATCATTCCCTAAGTCCATTAACTATTTCATGATGATTAGCAAGCTTATTTAAATGAATTTATCATTGTTTAATAAGTTAAATTAATCATTTAATTGATTAAGAAAGTGATTATGGATGAAATAAGTAATTCCCCTAATTAATCCAATAATAAATTCCAAGAAAATCATGGGAGGCAGAGGTAATCCCACTAATTAACCTTAGGAAGTTTGGAATTAATCACTGATGTAATTAAGGAGTAATTAGCCTAATTAGATTTCCAATAAAATCCAAACTTAGTGAAAGTCACTATTCAAAATCAACTGATTTTAATTTTATATTATTTCTCACTAAATTATCTTTAAAATGAACTTGAGTTTGTATTTTTTAGATTTTTCTATAATTAGTTATAAATTTTGGAAGTTTCAACATTAAAAATGAATTAATTAGAGCTAATTCACCACTTAATCTGCCGATGTGGCGGTGCGATCGGCGTGATGCTTTCCACATGTGCAATGGGATATGTTATTTAAGTTGTCACATGTGGCTGGGTTAGTCGTGATCACAATCGATGTTGATCATTCATTTTCGATCGAACTCACCCAAGCTCAGGATGGGTTCAAACTCACCCCACACCTTTGGAGAAGCACAAGTAAGGGATCCAACGGTTAAGATCTAATGGGATTACAATTCCCTTCAAAGGACTAAGCAATTTTTATCCTAAGATTGGTTTTGAGCAATACCTCATTGAGGCTATCATTGGTGCTTCCAACGAAGAGGTAGCTTCATTTAGTAGAGATGAAGCCCTGTTGAAGGTATCAAGTCTTGATTTGAAGTAGATGATGGTTGACCAAGCTCCCCTTCAATGGCAATTGACTTTGATCGAAGTCGCCTTCTTGGCTTGGTGACTTGGGAAACAACTTGATTGAGCTCGATGAGGTCCCTTGATGATGCTAGTAAGATTAATTTGAGTTTGGTGGAGAATTGGATGGATTGGATCTTTACTTCACCTCCCCTATTTTGGCCTTGAGCAAAATCGAGAAGGAGAAATTAAGAAGAAAAGCTTGAAGCTTAGGAATGCTTGGTTTTGATTCCTAGAGCTCAATCAAATTCAGTGCTTCTGATTTGAGTGGGAATGAGGGGGAGTATATCTCCCCCTCCTTAGATCGGATGGAAAAGAGAAATTGTGCCATTTTTGATCAATGGAGGATATTGAGTGATCAGTTTTGGCTGTTTAGCATCCCATGTGATTCATTTTAGGTAGTGGAGGGAAAGAGAGTGAGTGCCCATGTGCTAGGTGAGTGCATTGGGTGATCAAAGTGTCCAATTCTCATTGGAGGGGTCGGTTTGGCCTTGGGTTATGTCATGGCTGACCCAAGGTCATTGGGTCATGTTCACCACCTCCCTTAGTGTCCATGTGGACCACATGGAGGATGTCAAGTGGTCTTGAGAAAGAAATGACTAAATTAGAAGTGAATTTGGTCATAAGATACCCTTTGACCTAAGGGTAAAATGGTCATTTGGCCTTGATTTTGATTTGGACAGATTTAAAATGATTCAAAAAGGGTTAGGCCAAATTTAAAGTGGTTTGGAGTTTATTTGGTCTGAATTTGTTCAACTTGACCCATTTAGGTCAAAGCTGGGTCAAATTGGGTTAGGTAGACCAATTGGTCAAATTGGGTCAAACCATGGGTTAGGTCAAGTTCAAATGATCATTTGGAGCCTATGGGTATCATTGATTTGGTTTATATTTGGTTTTGGTTCATTAAGATTCATTTAAGTCAAATGGGTCAAGTTGACCAATTTGACCCATTTGACCCAATTGGGTTAGGTCATGGGTTAGTTTAGGCTTGGTTGATCATTTGAAATGTATTGCAAGCTTTAGTTTCAGTCAATTTTGGTTTGGTTTGATTTCAAGTTGATTTGACCTTTTAGGTCAAGTTGGGTTCATGGTCAATTAGGCTAGGTTGTGTTTAGTTGGCCAATTGAAGCTTTGGTCAAGTTCAACAAGTGATTTAGAATGAATTTGACCCATTGGTTGCAATCAATTTGGCTTAGATCAAGATTTGACCCATTTTGACTTTTTAGGCCAATTTTGACCAACTTAGGTCAAGTGGCCAATTAGGCTAGGTTTAGCTTGGTCAAGTTCAGTCATAGATTATGGGTTGGTTTAGATCAATGGTTTCAATCAATTTGGCTTATAGTGAATTTTGGCTTATTTGGGTTTCATTTGGGCTAAATATTGACTTGGTCAAAGGCTAGGTTTGACTTGGTTTGACCCAATTTGAGTGATTGATCATCCTAAGATGATTGTTGCTCACAATGTGATGCTTAGATGGGCTTAGTTCAATCTAATTTGGGTTGGAATTGAACTTGGCTAAAAAAGGTCCTTTATGTCACTTTGGGTCAAGTGAGCCTAAATGAACCAATTAGCTTGATCAAGGCTTGATTCAAGTTTGGTTGAACTCACATATGGACTTATGATTGAAATATAAATCCAATTGCAAGTGATTTGGAGTCAAATGGGTTTTGATTCATTTGTTAATTTCTAGTCAAAAGGGTGAACATAGGTTTGATTTGGGTTAGTTTGATTTTGGTCTGATGATTGAAGTTTATGTTTATATTTGGGAATATGATTGAAGGAATGATTGTTTGAAGAGAAAATGTAAAGGTTTGGATTGATTTGAGAATGATTTGGCTAAGTTCAAGGAATTGACTTGAAAGAGTATAAGTTTGATTTAAGTTGGATTTGGATTTGAGTTTTAAATTTAGTTTTGGTTATTTGAATTTATATTTCATTTATATTTGTGAATATAAATGAGAATATAAATGGGTTATGAGAAAATCTTTTGAGTTTGGAGTGATTTGGATTTGATTTGAACTAAGTCCATAAGATGGAATCAAATGGGCTTAGGAAAGATTTTGGATTTGGAATTCAATCATGGGTTTCAATTATTTGATTTGAAATTGATTCATGATTTGGATTTTTGGAATTGATTTATGGTTTGAGAAAATCAATTGAATTGGAATTCATTTAAGATTTGATTTATGATTTGGATTTTGGCATTGATTTGAAGGAGGAAATCAAGGATTGTGTTTAAGCTATAGGGTAGGCAAGTCCTCCTAATACCCTTAAGGCATAACCTATTCCTATGGCTAACTCTTCAAAGTCTCTAGGGTTAGGTTAAGTGTTCTCCTAATCACTTGAAGTGTCTTAAGACTAAGGAACTCTTAGTGTCTAGAGGAGTCCTATGCCTAAGATGGAGAAGTTAAAAGCTCACTCCAAAAGTGAGGTCAACAATGACCTTCTGGAGGACTCGGTCGAGATCCACTTGGTCGATACTAGGAGATCCATCCATATAGACCAGTAGAGTCAGGAAGGTATTATAGTTGAAGAAGATGACGATGTCCATTCAACTCAACACCTCCTCCACCAGCTTAGACAGAGAGATGATCATATTGACAAGATGGGGAAGAAAAATGAGGAGTTGATGGCAGTGGTTTCAATATTGTAGAACTCAGCCCCAGTTTCACAACCTTCTCCCATAGTGGCTGACAGAACAGATTTGGCACATATCTCAGATCATCCTAGGTTCATTCTTGCTAAGAAAGATAGTGGTTGCTTGTATAGGAAGGTGGTGGATAGCACCTCATGCATGAGAAAAATATAAAGCACATGGTGGAGCAATAAGTGAGAGAAGTGCTAGTACAAGCCCAAGGTGGCTCATCTGTTCCAAAGGGTAGACCCCACTCGGAGAAATTTGATGCAGTCCAATATCCTAAGGGTTTTGTACCTCCTTTCAAAATCTTTGATGGCAGTGGGAACCCTCGCCAACACATTGCACTTTTTAGGGTCGACAACTACAATGCTGGAGGTAGTGACGCCTTTCTTTTTAGATTGTTTGTTAGCAATTTAGCGAGTGTTGCATTTGACTGGTATGTTGAATTGTCTAACGGTTCAGTAAAGATATTTACTGAGTTGGAGTACTTCTTTATCAAGAGGTTTGTTGTAGCTCATTAAAGAGTTACTGTAGGCGATCTTGTTGTAGCATCACAAGTCCCCAACGAGTTCTTTATTGATTACATTCTCACGTAGTGAAACCTGAGTATGAAATACGAACTATAACTATTTGAATAGCATGCCATAGAGATTCTCCTAAAGAACATCCATGGCATGATTACTTTCATGCTCAAGGGGTTTACAATCAAAACCTTCAAGAAACTAATCAATAAGGCAGCTAGTCTACAAGAAGAAGCCAAATAGTTGTCTTTCCAGGACTAGTGAGCCAAGCCCAAACTTCAAAGGGCATTTAAGAAAAGCTAGGGGTAGTCACTACAGTTGACAAGGAGAAGACTAGGTTTAGTCGATAGGCCGAGTCGTAGCCTCCTCGGCCTTGGTCATCGTACTGTCCACCTCAATTGTCACAGTGACTTCCACCACCGCCTCCTCATCAGCATCATAGCAGCAATATTCTTACCCGCCACCATGTAGCTATTACTTACCTACTTTTACCAACAGATTGAATAAACCTTATTCATTCAAGAGGGAGGTAGTAAAGAAGATCTTTAAGAATCTATTAAAGAAGTTTGATTTCCAGTTACTAGAGCCTAAGAGGCTGGAGGAAGTGGGCAAGAGTCATGGTCCAAACTATTAACCCTACCACCGCATGTTAGGCCACATCTTAGAAGATTGCATTACCTTTAAGGGCTGGCTTGAGCGTAACTTCAAGTCAGGTGCCATCATCATCCCCAAGGAATATCTATTAGAATAACCTTCTAGTTTTGTTAGAGTAATCCTTGGGGATACATGCAATCCTCTTAAGACAAAGGAAGGTTGGGATAATGCTATGCCAAACCTCCAAGAAAAATTATTTCTAAGATCAAAAAATTACCCTTATAGGTACCTGAAGCAGCTCAAACCTCCAAATCTAAGGAAGATTTGTAAATTGTTAAGGATAGCTTGAGGTGTTAGAGCCCAAGAAGAGTACGATAACCTCCACTTGCAGATAGTAAGAGTAAACCACCAATGATTCTAGCACTCCTTCCACAGTTGCAACTATAGTTCCTCCAATTAGCTCTTCTTCTAATAGTCGTATTGTATCAGCTGAGGGTGGTGCCAAATCCCTCACTCTGCTTACTTTACTTGATTTTCATTTTGTGCCTCTATCCAAATCTAAGAAATCAATGAAGCGAGCTGATTTCACTTATATTTATGTCACTTTTGATGATCTGTCTGATTTTATTCTTATAGATAACTCTCTAAGTCTAATTAATAATAACTTTAGTTCTGATCACTCTTCTTTTTTTTATTTAGAAATGGATTACCCATTCCTGAATCATTTGGGTTCCCCCATTGAGATTGATTTGGAGTCATCCAACTCTGATGATCCCATAGGAGAAGCTATATGTGAACCTGATGAGTAGGTAAAACTTTTCATTAAACCATCTTATGAAGTCCCTGAAGTCAACCTTGATAGTGGAAAAGTTCTACCTCCTAGGGTAGCATCTCAAGATAAGGGTAAGCAAGTCATTGGTTATAGCGATCAAGTAACCCCTCCACAGGATGCTTTTCCTATGGATATGCTTGTGGAGAACTAGCCTAGAGTTGACTTCAATGTCCTCGCACACTTGAGAAAGTTGCCAGCTAAGCTAAACATATATGATGCCCTTGTCTGATCTAAAGAGATGAGGGAGTCATTGATCAAAGCCCTTCTCGATCCAGAAATATGCTTAGCTCAACTGACCGCTATTAGAGAGGAGGCATGTTATTCAAGAGAAGCTCGTAGAGTTATATTCACCATTGAAGACCTTCTTTTGGGGATAACCGAGCACAACCGTCCCCTCTACATCATAGTGGATATGGTCAGATTCAGACTCTCCAGGGTATTAGTTGATCCAGGTGCATCGATGAACATTATGAGTCTAAAGACCCTTGCCTACCTTAGGATTGACATCTCTAAACTCTGAGGAGATCAGATGATGTTGAGAGGATTCAATAAGCAAGGAGAGAGGGCTTTAGGCTCCATAGTGTTGCCATTAGAGATAGATGACTGGAAGATAGAAGCCAAGTTCTACATAATTGATTCAGATACATCATTCGCTGCTTTGCTCAGTAGGTCTTAGATGCATGGAAACAACACGGTTCCATCCTCTTTACATAAGTGCATCAAATTTCAAAGAGGTGGAATCATGTATTGTGTTAAAGGAGACTTGAAGTCATTTTCAGTTAGAGAGGTCGAGATATATGAGGACACAACCTACTACCTTCCTCAAAATCAAAAAGTATATTCTTGCAAACTTGGTCAATGTTCAAAAACAAAAGAAAAAGATGAAGAAGAAAAAGAAAATGAAAATGCAAGTGAGCAAGAATCAGATACTAAGGAAGAAGTAGAACCAGATGCTAGATTCTGATCACAGTTTGTTCATCCATATGAACACATGGGAAGGATGACTAGACCCCACCAGGTAGAGGAAGAGGTAGATCTAGAGGTAGTTATAGAGGTGGAGGACCTCCTTGCTGGTGGCCAGCTAGAGGAATTATGTTCCAGCTCACAGGAGTACCCCCGCTATCCACATAAACTTAAAGTGCAGTTTGGAGGATGAGTATCATGTGGTTAGCATGCCAACCAACTCCTCTCAATGGGTCCCTTTGAAGATGACATTCAAGCTAGACAGCGATAAAAACTAGGCCTCCAAGCAAAGCTTGAATGTATCTAAATCAATATTATGTAGAATAATCAGGCAGTAGTTGGGAACCTTAGTTCTAACCACACTTTCTTCCCGGAAGTTGAGGGTTTGGTAGTTAAAAGCCCAAAGTCATCCACGATGTCAAGCCAAAGAGGTTTTGTTAGTGTCTTGACCTCATTTTAGAATGAGCTCTCAATCTCTCCATCTTAGACATAGGGTTTCTCTCAAACACTAAGAGTTTCCTTTGTCTTAAGACACTTCTAGTTAGGTGAACACTTAACCTAACCCTAAAGACTTGAAGAGTTATCCATAGGTGTTAGGAAAATTTGCCTACCCTATAGCTTGAACCAAATTCCTTCTTTCAAGTCAAACTCCAAACTCAAATTTACCTTGAACTTAAATCAACTTCAATTCCAAAACAAATCTCAAATCAATTCCAACGAATTTTCTCAAATCATGAATCAATTCTAAATGATTGAAACCCATGATTGAATTCAAAATTCTAAAATCTTTTCTAAGTCACTTTGATCCCATCTTATGGACTTAGCTCAAATCAAATTCAAATCACTTCAAACTCAAGAAATTTTCTCATAACCCATTTATATTCTCGTTTATATTCACAAATATAAATGAAATATAAATTTAAATAACCAAAACTAAATTCAAAACTCAAATCCAAATTCAACCAAAATTCAACCTAAGCCTTTCAAGTCAAATTCTTAAACTTAGCCAAATCAAACTCCAATCAAGCCAAACCCTTGATTTTTCTTCATGATTTAATCAATCCTTCAATCATGAATCCAAATATAAGCATAAGCTTAAATCATCAAACCAAAACTAAATTTAAAATGCAAATCCAAATTCGACCCAAATGTAACCTAAGCCTTTCAAGTCAAATTCTTGAACTTATCCAAATCAAACTCAAATAAAGCCAAACCCTTGATTTTTCTCCATGGTTCATTCAATCCTTCAATCTTGAATCCAAATATAAAATAAACTTCAATCATCAAGCCAAAACTAAATCAAAAAATCAAACCCAAGTCAAACTCATGTTCACCCTTTGAACTTGAAATTGTCAAGTGAATCAAAACCCATTTGACTTCAAATCACTTGAAAATGGATTTATATTTCAATCATAAGTCCATATGTGAGTTCAACCAAACTTGAATCAAGCCTTGATCAGGCCAATTGCCCCACTTAGGCTCACTTGACCCAAAGTGACATAAAGTACCCTTTATGAGCCAAATTCTAATCCTACCCAAATTGGATTGAACTAAGCCCACCTAAGCCTCACATTGTGAGCAACAATCATCATGAGATAATCAATCACTCAAATTAGGTCAAACCTAAGAGTTGACTAAGTCAACACTTAGCCAAAATGAAACCTAAACTAGCCAAAATCCACCATTGATCAAAACCAATTCATGATCATGTTTGAACTTGACCAAGTCACCATTTGAGCCTAATGTAGCCTAATTGGCCACTTGACCTAAAAAGTAAAATTATGTCAAATCTTGATTTAAGCCAAATTGATTGCAACCAATGGGTCAAATTCATTATAAACTATTTGTTGAACTTGACCAAAGCCTCAATTGGCCAACTAGACCCAACCTAGCCCAATTGGCCATGAACCCAACTTGACCTAAAATGTTATATTGAGCTAAAATCAAATCAAACCAAAATTAATTGAAACCAAAGCTTACAAAATATTTTAAATGACTAACCAAACATAAACCAACCCATGACCTAATTTTAAGGTCAAATAATCAAAGTCAACTTGATCTATTTGACCTAAATGAAATCAAATGAACCAAAACCAAATATAAACCAAATTAAACCAAACTAATGGTGCCAACACATTTCAAATAGTCATATGAACTTGACCCAATCTTTAGTTTGACCCAATTTGACCAATTAGTCAACTTGACCCAAGTTGACCCATTTTGACCTAAATGGGTCAACATGAGCCAAATGACATCAAATGAACTCCAAATTCTTTAAAATTTGGACCAACCCAATTTCAAACTATTCTAAATCTGCCAAAAAATCAAAGCAAAATGACCATTTTACCCCTAGGTCAAGGGGTAACCTATGGCCAATTCCACTTGGAATTTGGTCATATCCTTTCCATGGCCACTTGGCACTCTTTTAGTGGACCAAGTGGACACTAGTGGGTGTGGTGCACATGACCCAATAGGTTTGGGTCAGCCAAACACAACCCAATGGCCAAACTGACCATCCACTTGAAAATGAGCACATGGATCACCTCAATACTCTCATTCTCCACATGTGCAACTTCTCCACTACCTCCCTCTGCCAAAACTGAACCATGTGCCACCTCAAACGACCAAAACAACCCACTCAAGGTGGTCAATTTGATCAAAATGGAATCTACACTCTCGGTCATCCAATCCTTCTAGGGGGAGATATATTCCCCCTAAGTTCATTTGATTTTCACTGACTCACACTCGATTGAAGCTAGGGAACTCAGCGCAAGCATCCTCAAGCTTCTCCAAGGTTCCCAAGGCTCATTTGATTTCTCCATTTTTTGGTTTTCCTTAAGTCAAAAATAAGGGAGCTCAAGGCAAATTCTATCTTACTCAATACTCAATTTCAGCTCAATTCATCCTTCAAGCACCTTGAGGGAACCCAATCGAGCTCACACAAGTCTTCATCCAAGTTCTCAAGGCACGGGAGAGGGGAATTTGATCAAGGCCATAAGCAATTGAAGCCCACTTTGGTTCATAGGAAGATCCACTCAACCTCCAGCCCTCAAATCTTTAACAAAGTTTCATCTCCACTAGATGAAGCTACCTCGATGATTGGGAGCGCCGGTGATAGCCTCCATTGAGGTATGCCTTCAAACCGAGCCTAGAATAGGAAGTGTTTGGTCCTTTGTGAAAGAAACTTTCACTCCATTGTAAATTAACAGCTGGATGTCTTGCTCCTTGTTTGATGATGGTGTGGGTTAAGTTTGAGCTCAATCAAGCTCAGATCAAGCCCTAAGGAGTGGACGAATGCCCTCTCCCACAGGCGAGCTCAGTGATAGATCATGGACCGTCCATCCACTCATTTTGGATGGACAATTTTGATTAATCCACATAGGATCCATGTATTTATCCCTTAAGAATTGCGGGCATAATCTTGACCATCTGATCTTTGATCGGACGGTCGAGGAGAAAGAGTGTAGCACCACCGGTTGACGTGACATCGGATGTGACTACTTAAATAGAGAACCCCGTGGCACCACGTGGAAGGCACGCATCTCGTCAGTGGCCCATGTGGCACCGACGAGATTAATTATATAATTAGGCTATTTAATTAAGTTTTAATACATAATTAAATGTAGAAAAATAAAAAGAATACAAAATAAAATGCATTGTGAAGATAATTCAAAGGGGAATAATCTAAAATTAGGTTTGATTGATTTTGAACAGCAATTTTCCATAATCAGAGTTTTATTGGGAATGTAATTATGTTAATTACTCCCTAATCATTCCATTGATTAATTCCAAACTTCTTAGGTAAGTTTAGTGGGATGACTTCTACATCTCCTAATTTTCTTAGAATTTATTAATAGTTTAATTAGGGGAATTGCTCAATTCATCTCTAATCACTCCCTTAATCAATTAAAAAATTAATTAACCAATTAAATGATGATAAATTCATTAATTAAATTTTTTAATCACCTTGGAATAGTGGATAGACTTAGGGAATGAGATTAGGATGCCTTATCTAAATTTCTTCCCCTTAGTCTATTTTTTTTTAATAAAAACTTAATTAATCTACAAATTAGTTAATGATTTCATCATTTCATTTAATAGCTTAATTAACCAAATTAAAATTTGAAAATTAATCCAAAAACTTAATCACTTAATATTTTTCTTCTTGGGTAGATGCTTAGGTGTTCAATAACCTAAGTAAACTTAAGGAAATCATACTTAACCCATATGTGTGGGAAGGTTATGAAAGTACTTAAATTAAACCCTTTAGCTTAATTAATCATTAATTGTGAGCCAAATGCATTAGCCCTTTCTTTCTTAGGTGCATTGCTAATTTAAATTTCTTGTGGTTTTATGTCATACATTGGCTCATAATTATTTGGTTAAATATGTTAAAGTAGTGTAGGTAAGGGGTAATTAATGAACTTAATAAACATCTTAACCTAAGTAAAACATAAAATCCACTTAAGGGTTCTAAAAATTAAACTAAAATAACATACACATGTGGGAGATGGGTTAGGACCAGCAAACGCTTTTCACATTCCTTAAATTCAAATCAAATTCAAAACTAAATAAAAATTTTCTTAAACCAACTTTGATTCACTTTAAATAATATTATTCCATAAGATTATCTTTAGGAATTAAGTAGAGTGAATGAAATTATATTCTTGCATCATGTTATTTCTTTCCTAGCATGCTAAATGTGTATGTCATATTAAAATCATGCATTCATGTCTTTTAAAAATAAAATTAAAAATGAAATATTTCCTCGATGTCAAATTGCATACTTTGGCTAAAGTAAGAATATGAATGGTTATTATCACTATTAAATCCAAAGTTATTTTCAAAACTTATAAATCAAACACTACAAATGAAGGGTATGCTATTTACAATTGCTTATAAGCTTGCATATGATTATAAAATGTGTTATGTGATTCCCTCCTCTTTTCTTAACATAGGTTTGTATAGGATTAGCAAAGTGTATAGTCCATTTGAAAAAGACATAACACTTGCTTAAATCCATTCCTATATACTCATATGGCATGACTTAAGAAGGGATTCCACATCATACATATAAATTAAATAATCAAGATCAAGCAAACAAACATAAACCTTTGCATGACTCTCTTTCCATTCATTTCTTTTTGTACATGCACATGTATTTAAGAAAAGTGGCATATTAGTCTGGACATCTTGGGTTTGTGAGGCTTTAAATAGCCCAAGTAGGTCTTGTACCTTACACCCCTGGTGTTAACGATGATGCCGTACTCACTTATGTCTTTTATACTTGTAAATGTGCATATGAAAAATGGATAAAAGAATCACTCTCTTCCACTTAACAAAATCATGCATACATGAAACATCCCAAATTTTCTTAAGCAATGTCTCTTAGCATTCATCATTAAGGTGTGCTAAGTACTTGTATTGTATGTATAGATATGCTTAGGATTCATCCAGATGCATGCTACACATGTTGGAAAGAAATAAAGTGTTGTGTATTTTGTTAACTCACTTTACTTAATCTTAAAATATCTTTCTCTTTGAATAGGTTTATTTAGAGTTGCTCTAAACTTAGGACTAATTAAAACACATAATAAAACATTCACTAAACAAAAGTAATTAATGAATCTACCTTACAAATTACTTAAGGTGGGGAGGAAAGAGAAGTACTCTTCTCATTTCCTCTCTTTACAACACTTAATAATTAAGTGTAGGTTCATTCAAACCAAATCAAATCATAAAATAAAACTTAACCAAATTAACTAAACCACTTAAATGAAACCTCCCTCTAAGTTGAACCTTTCATACTTAAAAAAGTTTAACCTTAAAGCTTAGTTAAGACATACCACACCAACCTTAAATGGCACACACATTAGGCTAAGTCACCACTTCTAGTCTGATGTTAGGGCATTGCATGGTTTGATATTTGCTTTTATTTTGTGATGTGATATTTTAGTCTAGATGCTAGGGTGTATGCGTAGACTGAATGGTAGGATGATCTTAGTCTAATCATTATCTTCTGCTAGGGATTGTGCTTAAGGGGCACTGTAATAAAAATATAACTGCTTTTCCTGTGCAGGTTGCTTATACCCCTAAGCATAATCCAAAATATGCCAGGTGGATTTGGTTACCCATGTGTGGGGTGCTAAGTCCAATACATGCTTGGGATGTATGGTTTATTTAGTTAATCTCTATTTTACAGGTTTTAGTTAGATTTCCTTTCCCTTTTTCATGTAATTTTGTGAATTAGGATTTGGAATGATTGTTATGGGGGATTAGGATGAACATTGGTCATAAGACTATGTCTTATGTACCATGTGAAGCCTTTGGAGCAAACCACATTCCAACCAAGTCAAAAGGAAGAAAGAACCAAATGAAGAAAAGAAGAATAAAGAATGAAGACCCCCATAACATGAATTCATTTTTGTAATTAATTCATTTGTAATCCGGGTTGTATAAGGGTAGAACCTAACTATCTAATTTGTTTTTGGGTTTGTGCAGTGGAGCCCGACCACACTTGGCCACTTATTCTTTTACTCTAGCTTTATAAATGGTTTGATGTTTGTTTAGCTTGTGCATTAAGATAGCATGTTTTCCAAGTTTCTTCCTTGGTTTGATGTATGGCCTGGATGACGATTAGGCTCTTAGGGAAAAATAAATTTTCTATCAAATTATTCAACTTAAAACTAAAAATTAACAACTCATTACCTCACCTAAAGCTTAGGCTATAAATCAAGATAAAAGAATTAGCAACCCCTTAGCTAGATGTTATATTTTCTTTCTCACATCATGCATAAAAAAATATATTGCTTCACTCTTGATTTGGAGGGATTCCACCTATGCCAAAGAATTTGGCTTGACCTTTGAGAGCCATGGTGGAAACACACCTTCTTTCTTGCTGATTTTGGCCCATAATCTAATTTCTCATGCATTAGACATATGGATCCTATAAGCCTGTGTCAAATGAATTATCCAAAATGAAAATAAAATGTAATAAAGTTTGCATTATATTTAGGTCATTAAATTATGCCCTATATGATCTAGTCTCTTAGGGAGTGTGTTTAAGGACTTAGTCTCTTTCTAAATAAACAACAGCTTAGCTATCTTGCAAAAGCATATGACTTGCCTACATGTATTTAAAACCATAGGAGGAGTTAGTTGGAGGCCACCCCAGGTGGTTGTAAGTCCAAATAGTCGGGTGGTTTATCTTCTCTTGTGGAGGTAAACCAAATACCCATTTTTGTCTTAGATTTAGGTCATGCTTCGGCCCTCGCCAAAGCTCCCTAGATTTAGGTTCAGAGGTTGCTACTTCCCTTTGCAGGACATGAGCATAAATCCTCACCTCTTAGGCTTTTCCATGATCTTGTGTCATGGAATTGTAAGCCCTAGATTTCTAATAAAAATTTAACTCAAATGAATAATTCACTTTGATTTCAAAAATATAAAGCCTAACCATAGGATAGTTTGGGATGCTTACTAGGCTTCCTAGTATCATAAGTATCCCCTACTTATCTTCATTTAGCTTGATAATAACTCCCTCCTCTTGATCAATCTCACTTGATCTTCTAAAAA
The DNA here is from genome assembly GCA_021442155.1 of Cymbidium sinense. Taxonomy (NCBI): domain Eukaryota; kingdom Viridiplantae; phylum Streptophyta; class Magnoliopsida; order Asparagales; family Orchidaceae; genus Cymbidium; species Cymbidium sinense. Next base: position 289,209,823 of record CM038215.1, read on the forward strand.
TAAACCAAATGATTGATAGTCCTATCTTTGAAATCTTTGGAGACATCAATCATTTACCTTAATAGAGAGTATTCTAAGGAATCCTACCTTAGGATGTAATTAACTATGGGGGCTTGCCTCCATAGGAAACTTAATGAACTCGATTTAAAATAAACCCTCCTTTACTTTGCCATGTAAAGTAGGGGAAGAATCTCTAAAACATTTGAAGACCCATAGTCCTTAGGAGTCCTTATTCAGGTGATTAGGTCCATTGTAGGGTGGCGACTTCTATCTTTCAAGATAGTACATATTTTCTCAATGTCGTATCCGATCACCCTAATAAGAATATCTACAGATCTACGTGGTGTCCCAACAAAAGACATTATATTTCTATTTTCATTTATCCTTTTTCCAAAGGGATAGATGAAGGCGGGGAATATAAAAATTTCACCACAGATTTTTTCTGGCGACTTAGGGGATGGTTTCTCTCTCCATCTTTATTAAATGATCATTGCCTCCAAGTATCAATAGTGGATTTATACTTTGTATAAGTCTGAGACTATCTTTCCTTTCATTGGCACTTAGTTTATTTCATCCTTAAGCTAAGTTAGACAACATCCTTTAGGTTTTAGGACCTCATTCCATGTATATCTTAAAACCCCTATTGGGTTTCCCAATAGGTGAAAATAAAAATTTAATAAAAGATAAATAACTAAATACTTCCTTCTTACCATGTCTATGGTAAGGTAAGGTTCATCCCAAAAATAAGGAAGAATCAATCCTTTATGAAAATATCAATTTCCAAAAAAGCATTTTTTCAAAATGCACATAATAAAATGTTTGCACAAAAAATTTGCTAAATCATCCTCATCTAACAATCTTCATGATTGTTATATGTTGGATCCTTTCAAAAAAACATCAAGAATCATATTTTTTTCAAAAATACAAGTGAACATCTTCACTGAATTCACTTTGATGAAGATTTCATTTTCAAAAATAAAATCCATAATCATCCTTTTCAAAAGCACAGAACTTCCTCATTCAATTTATTGAATGAGGATTTCATTTCAAAATAAAAAATTAACAATCATATTTTCAAAAAATACAAGCGAACATCTTCACTCAATTCACTTTGATGAAGATTTTATTTTCAAAAATAAAATCCATAATCATCCTTTTCAAAAAGCACAAGTGAACTTCTTCATTCAATTTATTGAATGAGGATTTCACCTTTCAAAAATAAAAATCAACAATCATATTTTCCAAAAAATACAAGTGAACATCTTCATTAAATTCACTTTGATGAAGATTTCATTTTCAAAAATAAAATCCATAATCATCCTTTTTTTAAAAAAAAAGCACAAGTGAACTTCCTCATTCAATTTATTAAATGAGATTTCACTTTTCAAAATAAAATAAACAATCATATTTTCTAAAAGCACAAATGAACATTTTTCAATTTATTTTGATGAAGATTTCATTTCAAAATAAAATTCAAAGTCATGTTTTCTGAATAAATGAACATCCTCATTCAATTTATTGAATGAAGATTTCATTTTCAAAACAAAACCAATAACCATCTTTTCAAAAATTCAAAATAACATTTGGATATTTCATTTAGCATACCCAAATTTGCTAAGTGAAGATCCACCTTTTAAAATCAAAATCACAAACATGAAACACATTTGGATCTTTCATTTAGCATATTCAAACTTGCTAAGTGAAGATCCATGTTTCAAAATCAAAACAACAAAAATCAAAACACATTTGGATTCCTTTAGTATACATAAATTTGTTAAGAATCCTATTTTCAAACAAAAATCAAAACATGAATCACATTTGGATTTTCTATTTAGCATACCTAAATTGCTAAGTAGAAATCCTCTTTTCAAAAACAAAAGAACAAAATTAATGACATTTGGATTCCCTTAGCATACCTAAATTTGCTAAGAATCCTCTTTTCAAACAAAAATCAAAACATGAATGACATTTAGATTTCCTATTTATCATACTTAAATTTGCTAAGTAGAAATCCTCTTTTCAAAAACAAAAGAACAAAATTAATCGAATTTGTATTTCCTATTTAGCATACCTAAATTTGCTAAGTAGAAATCCTCTTTTCAAAAATAAAAAAAAAAAACAAAATCAATCACATTTAGATTCCCTTAACATACCTAAATTTGGTAAGAATCCTCTTTTCAAAAAAAAATTAAAACATGAATCACATTTGAATTTCCTATTTAGCATACCTAAATTTGCTAAGTAGAAATCCTCTTTTCAAAAATAAAAGAACAAAATCAATCACATTTGGATTTCCTTAGCATACCTAAATTTGCTAAGAATCCACTTTTCAAAATCATCAAAACATGAAACACTTTTGATTTCTTATTCAACATACCTAAATTTGCTAAATAGAAATCTTCTTCAAAATCAAAAGAACAAAAACAATCACATTTGGATTTTCATAACATACTTAAATTTGCTAAGAATCCTCTTTTAAAAAATCACAAAATCAACACAAAACACATGGATCCTTTACTTAGCATACCTAAATTTGCTAAGTAGAGATCCTCTTTTCAAAAAAAAAAAAACAACAAACACTTGGATTCTTCATTTAGCATACTCAAATTTGCTAAGTGAGAATTCCATTCTCAAATTCACACATGATTCAAAAAATAAGCAAACAAAAGAAGAAATTGTTTTCAAACACCTCACTAGCATACTTAAATTTGCTAAGTGAGCAAATTCCAAAAAATCATAATTCAATCAAATCAATTGACCCATTACTTCAATATACTCAAATTTGTTAAATGAAGGGTCATCAAACTCAAAAAATCAAATTCAAAAATAAACTTATGGAAGCATCAAACTCTAAAATCTATGAACCCATTTTTTAACATACTCAAATTTGTTGGAAATAGATTTTACATTCAAAAATCCCCTTTTCAATCAATCAAAAAATCTCTCTTCCAAATTCGTTTAAGCCCCACTTAACACTTTCAAGTTGTTGAGTGTGGGTTCAAATTCAAAATTCAAATAAAAAAATCAATAAAATATAAATCTGATTGAAGTTTGTTTTTCAACATTATAGACTTTCAGTTAGCTTCAGTCAATTTCAGTTTCAATTTTAGTTCAGTTAGCTCAGTTTTCAATGGAAGCACAGAAATATGTCTTCACTTTTCCTCATGGGATGGATTTGGCCTTGGATCAGTTCAACCTCCCACACTCTGACTATGCCCACCTCATCCACTTTGGCCAAGGCTTTGAGGGTGCTCAGATTACATGTGAGAGGACAACCTCACAACTGTCAGTAAGAGCATAGTGACCGGGCAAGAGCTGGTCATCTAGGTTGAGTTACCATCTGATTCTAAGATTCCCTCATTGAAGAGGAAGGTTGTCCTCCACAAGAGTAGCGAAGCGCCAGCACCCATTATTCCCTTTACCCCAGTTAGGGCTAGCACCCACTCTTTGGCACCTTCCAAAGGGAAGGCTCCCTTAATTCCATTTATTGTCTCCTCTACCTTCGAGATTGGGTCTAGTTTCTATACCGCCACCTATCGTGACCCAAAGACAAATAAGAATCGCATGATCAAGCGTATCACACTCAGATAGCAAGAGAGTTAGAGGTGTTGTCTCAGTGGTAGGAGTCACCTATAGTGTCTCCTCTACAGAAGTTTCACCCCTCTCTAATTTTGATAGAGAGGATGTTAGAGGATTTCTTCACCTCCACCGGTTCATTTCTGGATCCCATCAGAGGAGGGATGTCATACATAAGGATAGTTCTTGAGTGGAGCCTATGGATGAGTAGGCTCAATTGACTGAGATCAATATTCCCCACTACATGGGTGAGCATTATGAGAGGGCTAGAGAGTGTACATCTTCATTTTACTAGCTAGAGTGTTGAGGTATAAGACAAGAAGTGGCCTTCGACTTATGGACTTTCGACGCTACCCATGTTGATCATACTAACAACATCCTACAAACATGACTACTCTTCAGGAGGGGCTCCTGAGAGAGCGGGTGCCTCCACCACATCGCTACCCCACGTCCACCATCTCTTGTACATGTTCCAAAGATCTTTATTCCAAAGAAAGGCCATGAAGGCCACATCCGGGGAGAAGAGGACCCAACTAGTGTTCCAGCTATGGACAAGAGATCCCGTTCCATCCACACCGCCAACTATGGCAAGGATGAGCTCTCCTGCTCAACCTTCTGCCTCAATTATGGTGAGGAAGGAATGGCAACCTCAAAGTATCATAGTCGCCCCATCACCACTGCCACCTCAGCAGGCTATGGAGATTACAATAGTAGAAGGAGGAAGAGACAGTTCAATTGCCCCCATGGTGGTAGATCCTCCTAGGAGTACTACTCCATCCCAATCTAGTGGTAGCTACAAGCATCTTTCTTCTAGTGAGCACACCCCTCATAGGGTTAGCTCTCCACCAGCAGTAGAGGTCAGATGCATTTTAGTTCATGACAAGGATCCTACTACCACAACCCCATCTTTTATACATGTTGTAGGATCATCCTGATGACATTGTAGCCAATTCATGGAGAAGAGAGATCTTGATATGCCTAGTCTGATTTAGAGGATGAGAAGATCAACTTTGATCCTAACGAGGATGATTGATTAGAGGCAGGAGTTCACATGGTAGACACAAGGGGTTCTTTTCTATGTAATCAGCAGACTTTGGAAGGTGATGCAAAGATACAAACCTACTGACCCAACACCTCCATCAAGAATAAAGCAAAAAGGATGAAAAAAATATAGATGGGGAAAGCAAAGGATTTGCAGCCTATAGCACTCAAAACCAATCACCGATAGTTCATCCTACCATAGTAGAGACTAGTCAGCCATAGTTAGTGCATGTCTTGGATCCAGCCAAGACTTTACTTCCAGTAGAGTAGGGAAGCACCAATTTGTATAAGAAGGTAGTGGACAGTACAAATAGGAAAAGGATATCAAAACCATGGTTGAGCAGCAAGTGAGAGAAGCATTGGCTCAAGCCTGAGAAGGATCATCGATTTCAAAGGGTAGACCCTACCCAGAGGAATTTGATGTCATCCTGTATCCTGAGGGTTTCTTGCTACCTTCTTTCAAGAGCTTCGATGGCAGCAGAAACCTGAGGCAGCATATAGCACCTTTTAGGGAAAGTTATTGCAATGCTGGTGGTAGTGACGCTTTACTATTTTGACTCTTTATTAGTAGCTTAGAAGCTGATAAGGCTGAACTCCAAATCAGAAGACATTTGTCGAGTTGGAGCAACTCTTCAAGAGGTTTGTAGCAAAGAAGGACTAAGTGATCTCATTGTGGTTCAACAACACCACGGTGAGTCCCTCATTGATTACATTCTCAAATGGAATAATTTGAGTATGAAATGTGAACCACAGCTATCTGAATAGCATGCCATTAAGATTCTGCTTAAGAATATCCATTGCCTGGTCACCTTAATGCTCAAAGATTTCACCATCTGAGAAACTAATCAAAAGGTGGCTAGCTTACAAGGGGAAGCCAAATAGTTGCCTTTTCTTGATCAATCTACAAATCCAAAGCTATGGAAAGCTTATGAGAAGAAACCAAGGGTAGTGACAGTAGTAGACAAGGGAAAGCAGCTGGCCAAAGGGCAGTATGAGGGACCTCATGCTCCACAGCCATCACTTCCACCTCCTCTACCGCTAGATAGCTATGGTCTACCTATTCTTTTGGATAAACTTAACAAACCATATTCATTTAAGAGGGAGGTAATCATGAAGATCTTTAAGAATCTCTTAAAGAAGCCTAATTTTTAGCTACCCAAACCTAGAAGGTCGGAGGAAGTGGACAAAAGCAATGATTCTAAATTTTTCCCCAACCACTGCATGCTGGGTCATGTTTTGGAAGATTGCTTTACCATCAAGGATTGGCATGAACATAGCTTCAAGACCAGTGCTATAGTTATCCCAAAGGAATACCTTGTGGAACAACCATCCAATTCCATTAGGGTTATCCTTGGGGATACTTGCTATCCTTCCAAAACCAAAGAAGGTTGGGATATCTCCTTATCTTGAACCTCTTAAAAAATTATTTTCAAAATCAAGAAACTTTCCCTGCATGTGCCTAAGCCAGATCGAACCTCCAACATCAAGGAAGGTTTGCAAGTTATCCAGGACAACTTAGGAAAGGTAGGAGCTCAGAGCAGCAGCAGTTAGAAAGATAGCCAAATGCAACCACCATTGAGTCTAGCCTTTCACCCACATATGCTTACCCTCAAATACTCTACTTCAAATAGCTTCCTTTAGTAGACATCTTGTATCAGCATATGAGGGCATCAAATCCCTCACCCCACTTACTTTGCTTGACTTCTACTATGTACCTCCTTCAAAATCCAAGAAATCAAGGAATTAAGCTAGTTTGAATTATATATATGTCATTTCTGATGGGTTGTCTAACTCTATTCTTTTAGAATACTCTTCAAGTCTAAACAACAATTATAACAACTCTAATCTTCCTCTTTCTTATTCATAGTTGGACTTTCCTTCTCTAAATATTATGGGTTCGCCTCTTGAGATAGACTTGGAATCATCTAATTTTGAGGGTCCCATAGGAGAAGCTGTAAGTGAGCCTGACGAGCAGGTAGAACCATGCACTAACTTGTCACAAGAGATCACCAAAGTCAACCTCCATAGTAGAAAGGTTCTACCTCCCAGGGCAGCACCTCAAGATAGAAGAAAATAAGTCATTAGTTCAGATGATTGAGAAGCCCCTCCACAGGATGCTCCACCCTTAGATATGCTTATGGAGGATCAGCCCAGAGTGGATTACAATGTACTCTCTCACCTAAGAAAGTTGCCATCTAAGCTAAGCATATATGATGCCCTAGTCTTATTCAAAAAAATGAGGGAGTCATTGATCAAGGCTCTTCTTGATCATAAAATATGCTTAGCTCAGCTGACCGTAGTTGCAGAAGAGACACATTATTCTAGAGAAGCTGAAGGAGTCACTTTCACTGATGAAGACCTTCTTCTAGGGGATATGGAGCACAACCGTCCCCTCTACATTAGAATGGACATGGGTCAATTCAAACTTTCCAGGGTTCTTATTGATCCAAGTGCATCGGTGAACATTATGAGTGTAAAGACCCTTGCCTATTTGAGGATCGACATCTCCACACTCTGGTGAGATCGGATGATGTTGAGAGGATTCAATGAACAAGGCGAGAGGGCTTTAGGTTCCATAGTGTTACCTTTGGAGATAGGTGAATGGAAGACTGAAGTCAAGTTTTACATAATTGATTCAAATACTTCATTCACTGCTTTGCTCGATAGGCCTTGGATACATCAGAATAAGATGATTATATCCTCTCTTCATCAGTGCATCAAGTTCAGAAAGGATAGAATTAAATATTGTGTCAAAGCTAAGGAAAAGCCATTTTCAATCAGGGAGGTTGAGATATTTGAAGATGCAACCTATTATCTTCCTCAAAACACCTCTCCTCGTGAACTTGGTCAAAACTCAACAAAAAGAAAGAGAAAAGAAAAATGAAAGTTCAAGTGAACAAGAAAAGGATATTAAAGAAGAAATAGAGCCACATATCATATTCCACTCACAGTTCATTCCATCATATGGATACATAGGTAGGATGACTCGACCTCCACCAGGCAGAGGCAAAGGCATAAATAGAGGCAGTCCCAGAGGTGGAAGATCCCCTGGTTGGCATCCAGTGAATAGGGGTTATGTTCTAGTTCATAGGAGTACCCCCATTAATCACATAGACTTGGAATCCAGCTCAGAGGATGAGTCTCATGTGATTAGTATACCAGCCAACCCCTCTCAACGGGTTTCATTTGCTTGAGCCAGACAGCAACGAAGACCAGGCCTTCAGATAAATCAAAGTATTCGAATCGAGCTTATGTGAAACTATCAGACAATAGTTGGGAACCTTAGCTCTAGCCTCACTTTCATCTCAAAAAGGATTGTATAATGGTTGTATAAGGGTAGAGCTCAGCTATCATTTTGTAACTTGTAATTATTTGTTCATATACCAAGTTGTATAAGGGTAGAGCTCGACTACTCTTTTTTTTTTTTTCAGTTGTATAGTAACCACATCCCGTTATTCTTTCACATTGAGTTTATAAATTATTTGATGATTTGTTTACATTATGCAATAGAAATGGCATATATTTTTCTAGTTTCTTCATGTGTGGCCTAGATCCATTTAAGATTTTAAGGAAAAATAAATTTTTTACCCCAACTACAACTCATAATTAATTTTCTAAAATAATTCATAACCTCACTGTGGTGAATTTTTATTATTATCTTCATCTAAAATTAATTAAATGAAAACAAAAAAAATCTTCTTTTATTGGACACCACGTTGATTTGTAGATGTTCTTATTAGGGTGATCGGGTACGACATTGAGGAATGGTGTACTATATCGAGAGACAGAAGTCACCATCCTATAATGGACCTAATCACTTAATAAGGACTCCTAAGGACAATGGGTCTTCAAATGTACTATTGATTCTTCTCCTACTTTACATGGAAAAGTAAAGTAGGGTTTATTTCAAATCAAGTTCATTAAGTTCCCTATGGAGGCAAGCCCTCATAGTTAATTACATCTTAAGGAATGAGATTCTTTAAGAATACTCTTAATTAAGGTAAATGATCATTGTCTCCTAAGATTTTAAAGATAGGACTATCAATCAATTGGTTATTTTTGGAAGATCAAATGGGATTGATCAAAAGGATTGAGTTATTATTGAAACCAAAAGGGATATAAATAGAAGATGCTCACGATGCTAGGAAGCATAGTGAGCATCCCAAACTATCCTATGGTTGGGCTTTATATTATTGAATTTGAAGAGAATTATTTGTTTGAGTTGAATTTTTATTAGAAATCTAGGACTTATAATTCCATGATATAAGATCAAGGAAATACCTAAGAGGTGAGAATTTATGCTTGTAGCCCACAAAGAGAAAAAATAATCTCAGATCATAAATCTAGGGAGCTTTGGCGAGGGCCAAAGCATGACTTAAATCTAAAGCAATAATGGGCATATGGTTTACCTCCATAAGAGAGGATAAACAACTCAATTGTTAGACTTACAATGGCCTGGGGGTGGCCACCAACTAACTCCTCTTATGATTTTAAATACATGTAGGAAAGTCTTATGCCTTTGCAAGATAGCTAGGTTGTTGTTTATTTATAAATAAGATTAAGTCCTTAAACTCACTCCCTAAGAGACTAGATCATGTAGGGCATGAACTCATGACTTAATCTAATGCAAATTTTGTTAAGTTTATTTTTATTTTTTGGACAATTAATTTGACACAGGCAATGGGATTCATATGCCTAATGCATGAGAAGTTGGTTATGGGTCAAAATTAGCAAGAAGAAGGTGTGTTTTCACCACGGATCTCAAAGGTCAAGCCATGTTCTTTGGTAAAGGTGGAAGCCCTCCATAAGCAAGAGTGAAGCAAGATGATTTTATGCATGATGTGAAACATACAACATCCAGCTAAGGGGTTGCTAAATCTTTTGTTATTTTGATTTATGTCCTAGGTTTTAGGTGAGGTTATGAGCTATTTTAATTTTAATTTTGGTTTATTTAATTGGATAGAAAATTTATTTTTTTCTAGGAGCCTAATCGCATCCAAGCCATTTAGCAAAACAAGGAAGAAACTAGGAAAAATATGTCATCTTAATGCACAAGCTAAACAAACATCAAATAATTTTATAAAGCTAGCACAAAAGATTAAATGGCCTTTATGGTCAAGCTCCACTGCACAAACCCAAAAAGAAATATGGGTAGCCAAGCTCTACCCTTATCAACCCAGATTATCAAATTACAATTTAGAAGGAATTCATGTTATGGGGGTCTTCATTCTTTTTTTCTTCATTTCTTCTTTCTTCATATTGGATTTGCTTCTCCTTTCTTCCTTTTGACTTGGTTGGAATATGGTCACTCCAAAGGCTTCACTTGGTACATAAGATAAAGTCTTATGACCAATGTTCACCTCCACTTTTCCATAACACTTATTCCAAATCCTAATTGTAAAATTTACATGAAAATAAAAAAGTAAAATCTAACTAAAACTTACAAAATAAAGATTAGCTAAGCACACCACACATCCCAAGCATGTATATGAATAAATTGGACTTAGCACCCCACACATGGATAACCAAGTGCACCTGGCCTATTTTAAGATTATGCTTACGGGTATAAGCAACCTACACAGCAAAAAGTATTTATATTTTTATTACAGTGCCCCTTAAGCATAATCCCCTATACAAGATAATGATTATACTAAGATCACCCAACCATTCAGTCTACGCACATATACCCTAACATCTAATCTAAAACATTACATCACAAAATAAAATCAGGCATCAAACCATGCACCAATCTAACATAGAACTATAAATGGTGACTTAGCCTAATGTGTGTGCCATTTAAGCTTGTGTGGTATGTCTTAGCTAGGCTTTAAGGTTGAAGTTTTCTAAGTGTGAGAAGTTTCAACTTAGAGGGTGGTTTCATTTTAAGTGATTTAGTTGATTTGTCAATTTTATTTGATGATTTGATTTGGTTTGAATGAACCTACAATTACTAAAAGTTTTAAAGAGAAGAAAAGAGAGGAAAACTTCTCTTTCATCCCTACCTTAAGTAATTTCTAAGGTAGATTCATTAGTTATTTTTCTTTAGTGAATGTTTTATCATGTGTTTTAATTAACCCTAAGTTTAGATTTTCTCTAAATAAACCTATTCAATAAGAAAGGAATCTTAGGACTAATAAAAGTGAATTACTATCATAAAACACACAACCATTTATTTCTCTCTAACATGTGTATCATGCATATGAATGTATCCTAAGCATAGCTATACATACAAATGTAAAGTATTAGCACACCTTAATGATGAATGTAAAGAGATGTTGTTTAAGAAAAATTGGATATTTCATGAATCCATGATTTTATTAAGGATAAAAGAGAGGGTTTCTTTTATCCATTAATCAAATGCACATTTATGTGTATGAAAGACATAAGTGAGTATGGCGCCATTGTTTTCTACACCAAGGTGTAAGGTACAAGACCTACTTGGGGCTACTTAAAGCCTCGCAATCCCAGGATGTCCAAACTAATATACCACTTTTCTTAAATGCATGTGCATGTACAAAAGCAAATGAATGGATGAAGAATCATGCAAAAGATTTTTGATTATTTGCTTTGGTTATGCAATTTACATATGTAAATGTGAAGATCCTTCTTAAGTCATAACATAGAAGTGTATAGAAATGAATTTAAGCAAGTGTTATGTTCTTTTCAAATGAACTATACACTTTGCAAATCCTATACAAACCCATGTCAATAAAAGAGAGGGAAATTGCATAGCACATTTTATGCTATAATCACATGCAAGCTTATAGGTATTTATAAGTAGCATACTTTCATTTATGATCTTTGATTTATATATTTTAAAAATAATTTTTGATTTAGTAGTGATAATAGCCATTCATATCCTTACTTAGCCAAAACATGCAATTTGACATAAAGGAAACATTTCATTTTAATTTGATTTTTCAAAAGGCATGAATGCATGAGTTCACATGGAAAACAACATTTAATATATTTGGAAAGATATGATGTCATGTAAGTATATAATTTCATTCACCGTAATTAATTCCTAAAGACAATCCTATGAAATAAAATTATTTTAAGTGAACCGAAATTGCTTAAAGAGATTTTTGTTCTAGTTTTAAATTTGATTTAGGCAATGTGAGATGAATTTGCTGGTCCTAACCTATTCCCCCATGTGTGAATTGATTTAGTTTAATTTTTAGAATAATTAAGTTGATTTTATGTTTTATTTAGGTTAAGGTGTAAATTAAATCCATTAATTATCCCTTACCTATACCTCTTTAACATAATTAACCTAACAATTATGAGCCAACATATGATATGCAACCACATGGAATTTAAATCAGCAATGCACCTAAGAAAAAAGGGGCCTAATGCAATTGGCTCATAATTATTGATTAATTAAGCTAAAGGGTTTTCATTAAGTACTTTCATAATCCTTCCCACACCTATAGGTTGGATTTGATTTCCTTAAGCTTACCTTAGGCTTTTGAACACCCAAGGATCTACCCAAGATTGGGATTGATTAAGTGATTAATTTTCTAGATTAATTTTTGCTTTTGGGTTTGGTTAATTAAGCTATTTAATGAAATGATTAAATCATTAATCAATTTCTAAATTAATTAAGTCTTCATTCAAATGAAATAGACTTAGGGAAAAAGATTTGGAAAAGGCATCCTAATCTCATACCCTAAGTCTACCCACTATTTCAAGATGAATAATAAGCTTAATTAATGAATTCATCACCATTTAATAGGTTAATTAATCATTTAATTGATTAAGGGAGTGATTAGAGATGAAAAAATAATTACCTAAATTAATCAAATAATAAATTCCAAGAAAATCATAGGAGGCAGAGGTCATCCACTAATTAACCCTAGAGAATTTGGAATTAATTATTGAAATAATTAATGAGTAATTAACATAATTACATCCCAATAAAAAACACAAATTGAGTAAATGTTGATGTTCAAAATTAATTAAACTTAATTTTATTTTTATTCCCCTTTGAATTATCTTTAAAATGAAGTTGAGTTTGCATTTTTTGGATTTTTCTACATTTAGTTATGAATTTTTGAAGTTTTTGTGATTAATAGGTCATTAAATAATATATAACTAATCCCGTCGCTCCACACAATACACGATATGTGCTTTCCATGTGGCATAGATTGGTTAAGTTGTCAAATTGAATCACGCCACCGACAAGGTTTCCGGACCGTCTAATCAAAGATTGGATGGTCAGGATTAAACCCATGATTTTGAAGGGATCATTGGATCTATGCAGATTAATCAGGACTGTCCATTCAAAACATGCAGGATGGACAGTCCATTATTCATCGCTTCCCTCGCCTGTGGGAGACGGAGATTTGGCAGGGATTCAACCCACACCATGGCTTGATCCGAGCACTTGAGCTTGGAATGGGCAGGGATTCAACCCACACCATCAAGAAGTAAGGAGAAGCACATCTAACAGTGGAAATTCAATAGGATTACACTTCCCTTCACAAAGGACCACAAAATTTTTAATGGGAGCTCAGTTTTGAAGCGTACCTTGCCAGAGGCTATCACCGATGCTTCTAACCATTGAGGTAGCTTCGTCTAGTGGAGACGAAGCCCTGTTAAAAGTTTGAAGGTTCAATTTGCATTGGATCTTCCAATTGACCAAAGCTTGCATTAATGGCTTGTGACTTTGATCAAACTCCTCCTTCTCATGGCTTGGATGCTTGGAAAATGATTTGGGTGAGCTTGATTAGGTCTCTTGAGGGTGCTTGCAAGAGGAATTTGGATTCTATGGAGAATTGGGTGAGTTTGAATTTTGGTTTTCTTCCCCTATTTTGACTTGAGTAAAATAGAGAAGAAGAAAAATGGAGAGAGCTTGGAAATACTTGGGAGAGCTTATTTCTGGTTCTTGGGCTCAATCAAGTGCACATGTCATGAATTAGAATAGAATGAGGGGGAGTATATCTCCCAACTTGATCATGGTGAGCCTTTACATGTACTATCAATTTCTCTCCTTTTAGGTTGATCATTTAATTTGTTAGGGTGCCATGTGGCTTTTTTGGCGAGAGTGAGTGTGGAGGTGCACATGTGCTAAAATGAGTGTGGGAGGTGATCCGTGTGGAGAAATTTTAGTGGAGGGGTTGATTTTGGCTTTGGGTTGGGTTTGGATGACCCAAACATTGGGTCATGTGCATCCCTTGGTGTCCAAATGGTCCACTATGAGGGTGTTAAGTGGTCTTGAGTTGGAATATGATCAAATTCCAAGTGAATTTGATCATAGGTTACCCTTTGACTTAGGGGTAAAATGGTCATTTGGCTTTGATTTTGATTTGGGCATATTTGGAATGATTGAAATTGGGTTGTGTCAATTTTCAATGAATTTAGAGTTTATTTGATATGATTTGGCTCATGTTGACCCATTTAGGTCAAATTGACCAATAGGTCAAATTTGGTCAAACCAAGGGTTTGGTCAAGTTCATATGACCATTTGGAGTGCCTTGGTATCATTGGTTTGGTTCAATTTGGTTTTGGTTCATTTGAGTTCACTTAGGTCAAATGGGTCAAGTTGACCAATTTGGCCCAATTGGATTAGGTCATGGGTTGGTTTAGGTTCGGTTGGTCATTTAAAATATTTTGCAAGCTTTGGTTTCAATCAATTTTGGTTTGATTTACTTTTGGCTTGATTTGACCTTTTAGGTCAAGTTGGGTTTATGGTCAATTGGGCTAGGTTGGGTCTAGTTGGGTGAGGCTTTGGTCAAGTTCAAAGTGATTTAGAATGAATTTGACCCATTGGTTTATCAATTTGGCTTAGATCAAGATTTGACATATTTTGACTTTTAGGTCAACTTTGGTCAAGTGGCCAATTGTGCTAGGTTTGGCTCAAATGATGACTTGGTCATGTTCAATCATTGATCAAAATTGGTTTAGATCAATGGTTTCAATCAATTTTGCCTATTGGATTTTGGCTAGTTTAGGTTTCATTTGGGTTAAGTGTTGACTTGGTCAAAGGCTAGGTTTGACTTGGTTTGATGATTGAAGTTTGTCTTTATATTTGGCTTGTGATTGAAGGATTGATTATTTGGAGAGAAAATCCAAAGGCTTGGGTTGATTTGAGGTTGATTTGGCTAAGTTCAAGAATTTGACTTGAAAGGGTATAGGTTGGTTTTAGGCTTAGGAAAGATTTTAGATTTGGACTTGAGTTTTGGATTTGGTTTTGGTTACTTAAATTTATATTTCATTTATATTTGTGAATATAAATGAGAATATAAATGAGTTATGAGAAAATCTTTTGAGTTTGAATTGATTTGGATTTTGGAATTGATTTGAATGATTTGAGAAAAGTCATTTAAGTTGGAATTTGATTTGAATTTGGAGTTGGTTTAGATTTGAAGTTTGATTTGTAAGAAAAAGTTGAGTATTGGGTTTAAGATATAGGGTAGGCAAGTTTTCCTAACACCCCTAAGGCATAACCTATTCCTATGGCTAACTCTTCTAAGTCTCTAGGGTTAGGTTAAGTGTTCACCTAATCACTAGAAGTGTCTTAAGACTAAGGAACTCTTAATGTCTAAGAGGGTCCTATGTCTAAGATGGAGAAGATGAGAGCTCACTCCAAAGTGAGGTCAACAAAGGGTGGTAGGTGTGGTGTGGCAGGTACCTTTGCGTGTATTGGTGTTGACAGATGATCAACAACGCTCGAACGATTGCAAGCACTAAAAGAAATGATCTACACCCAAATCGAAGGTGTAGAAGGAATCAAGAGCTTAGTGCAATGCAACTCTACTTATATCTAAGTCATAAGAAAGTGAAGGAGGAATCCACTAGGGATTGAGTATATGAACCTTCCATTGAGGAAAAAAAGGGTTCAAGTCATCCATTGGGGGATGAAAGGTTTGATTTGATTTGCATCTTGCTGAGAAGATATTTTCTTTGATTTGTTGATTTGTGATTTGGTGTTTCACTAGGGATGAAAATGTGAACTCTCCACTAGGGGAGCAAGTTCAAGTCATCCACTGGAGGAAAAAGAGGTTGTGAAATCCATTGAGGGATTAGAATTTGGGATCCGCTGGGGAACCAAAAAGACTTGCATCTCACTAAGGAGAAGCAGATTGATTTTATTTATTTGATTGGTTTGACTCCACTAGGGAGTTGAAGTTGATTTGTTTGTTTAGTTTAACCCCACTAAAGAGGAAGGTTGATTTTACTTCAAATTTTGAATTTTGAATTTTGAGATGGACCTGTTGGTTTGTGATGGATCATACTGAGTAGGGACCATGTCGGGCTTGATTTAGCTCAGTTACTAATCCAAATGGGTAGTCTACCAACCACATAGTAGGACTATCCAACCAAAGGGGTTGCCTTTCGGTGTGCAGCAACTGTACTAGGAAGAAAGCATAGTGGGCTTACATTTTATAAAGTAAGGATCAATCGTTGAGGTGATCGGTTGGTAACATAATGAATCAAACCTAACATAAGGCTGAATACTGAGTGAATGCTGTTGGGGGACTTAAATCGCCTCAAAGATAGTCAAAATTAATTTCATTTTTTTAAATATTTTGTATGGATCCCATCGGTTTGCGATGGACTGCACTGAGTAGGGGACATGGTGCCTTGATCTACCTCAGATTTATCAATCCAAAGGGAGTAGCTTCCCGACCGAGGGAAGAACTATCCAACCAAAGGAGTGCCTTTTTTTTAGTTTTGAGGTGATTGAAAGCTGGGGACTCACATCTTTCTACATAAAGACCTGGGGTGACATATTAGCGAGGTAACATGTCAACGACTGCCATCAATTTCAAAGTCATGCTAAAAAGAATGCATAGTAGACTTATATCTTCCAAAGTAAAATGACCACCGGGACAACCTATTTGTGGTGAAATAGATTGAACCCAACCTAAGGGCGAATATGGAGAGAGTGCTGACCCGGGAACTTATCTCAACTCTGGCAGTTATGTTATTCTTATAGGGAGTTCTGTTGACACTACCCTAAAGATAGGATGCTTGCTTGGGAAAGGGGTCGTTGGGGGCTTAAATTCCTAATCTATAAGTGAATTAATTTATTTGTTTTATTTATTTATTTATCGTGGACCTGGTTGGTTTGCGAGGGATCATACTGAGAAGGAGTTTATATTAGCCTAGACATATCTCAATTTTACTGAACCAATGGAGAATCTGTGCATCCGTTGAACAAATTCTCCAACCATAGGGGTGGCTACTAGGAAAGGGGGATTGTCCAATCCAAGAGTAACCCGGGTAGTGTCTAAATGGGGTCATGAAATGAGTGATCCAAATAGAGTGCCACTTGCATGAGGAGGGACCCTTAAGGGATTTATCAAAACCAGGCGATAATTTACATAGGTATTTGGTGGCCAACTCAAGGAGAAAGCGGGGACTCACATCAGAGTGGTGTATCCAGGGTGAGTTCTTCGACATAGCGAACATCAACCAACCTAAGGTGCGGATTTGTGACAATCGAGAAGAAAGCATTGGGACTCACATCCTCTATGGGAATTATTGTCGGGATAGTCTATCTTTGGCTTGACAGATGTTATCCGACCTAGGGCGACTACTAAGTGAATGCCACTAGGGGACTTATATCAACTCAAGAGTAGTCGAGAGGAAAGGAGTCACTAGGGGACTTATGCTAAACCTCAAATATACTCAACCTAGTCAGTACATGATGACTAGTTCAAGAAGAAATCTTGTAGACTTACTTCCTCTTAAAATGGAGTTAACATGCGGTAGCTTACTGGCTGCACAATGAAGTCTACCAAATTAACAAGGCACTCTTTGGTTTGTAATGGTCAAGTCAGGAAGATAGGGCGGGGACTCACATCCGACAAGTGACCCCTGGGGGGATGTACTAACAATATAGTATGTCGGCGACTAGGTGATGAGTGAGTGAGGGCTTGCTCCCACATCAAAATATCCTGAGATAAAAGATATATGTTTATTTTTGTTCTTGTGTTAAAGGGAATAGGATGCCTCTTGGGTTATCTCACACCTACCCTAAACACGTTGGAGATTTTGATGAAATGGTGCCCCATATGGCAGTTGGGATTCCACCATGAAAGGATGCCACTTGGGTTCTCTCACACCTATTCTAGTAGCATTGGGAAATCATGTTCAACTTGTGTTTGTGTTGGAAGGATAGGATGCCTCTTGGGTTCTCTTACACCTATCCTAAAACACATGGTGGATTCTGAACAAGTAAACAATGTTTTGAAAGAAGAGAATATTTTGATGAATTGGAATAGAATTTTTGATGATAATTATTTTCAAACATATTTTTATGGGTAATATTTCTTCAAATAGAGCCCATTAATTGGAAGCATTGGGTGTTCCCCTTTATAATCAATAAGCTGATAAGATCCTCCTTGGTAGGCCTTCTCTATGGCAAAAGGGCCCTCCAAGTGGGTTCAAACTTGCCTGCCATCTTTCGACAGGCAACAATTGGTCTCCGTAGAACTAAAATAAGCTCTCCTACTTGGAAAGCTCTAGGGTATACTAGCTTGTTGTGATTTTAAATCATTTTGGCTTTGTACAACTTGAGGTTCTAGCACGCCCATAGGGGTCTCTCCTCCAAACCTTCGAGCTTTTCTAATCGTAACTTGGCATTCTGCTCTGTAGTGATTTTACTACCCAATGTTATTCTTAGTGATAGAAGTTAAACTTCTAATAGTAGAACAACTTCAAACCCATACACTAAATGAGAATAGGGTAGATCTTGTTAGAGTTATGTATGTGGTGCGGTATGACCACAATGCTTCAACTAGCTGCTCATGCCACTATCTTTTGTTGTTGTCAAGTGTTTTCTTTTTATATGGATAAGAGTTTTGTTGAATGCTTATGCTAGGTCATTTGCCTGGGGTAGTAGATGGTGGAGTATCTCTAATCTATATTGTGTCTTCTAGCTATTTGATCTTGGTGCTCTTGAATGCGTACCATTATCGATATAATTTCGAGGCACCGAACCTATATGATATGATTCTGAAAAAAATTGGAGCACATGATGTTTGTGACCTCTCTAGGATTGCCTTGCCCACTTCGAAAAGTAGGTGGTGGCAGCTAGATTGAATCGATGACCTTTAAAAGAAGGAGGATCGATAGGACCCACAATGTTGGTACCCCAACACTCAAATGGCAATGAGGCCAAGGTAGAGTGTAGAATATTGGGTGGTTGATGTAGGATCACACTGTGTACCTAATACTGATGGCATCTCTTAGCTACATTCATATAGTCTGTAATCATCAAAGGCTAGTAGTATCCTAGTCTCTTGATCTTTGCTTTCATCTTTGGACCAGATTGATGCACTTCGCATAAACTTGAGTGTACCTCATCATGATGCTAGCTTCATGTTTGTCTAAACAACATAACCACATTTGATCGAAAGATCACCGGTACAAGGTGCCATCCACTTGAGTATTGGAGAGAGCTCTCTATTTCATGATGGGCTTGTGATTTCTCTTGAGGTAGTTTATCCTCTAGTCAGGTAATCCATGAATGGTTGCCTCCAATCTAGTTCCTTGTCCTTTTCAACAATGGTAACCTCCCCTTCAAGAGAAAGTCTCTCGATGAGTTCAGCATCAATAAGGGATAGGACTTATCTATTTTGAATCCTTATTGATATGGACTCAACTTCCAGACATTCCAATTCTTTGGCAAGTTTGGCCAAAGCATCTGCTATTTGTGTTCTCTCCTCAAGGACCTTGTAGATGGTGACCTCAGGGATTTGGGCCAATAGCTTCATGGTATACTCATGGTAATGACGAAGCTTAGGTTTTAGAACCTTATAGAACCCGACAACCTGGTTGATGACCAACTGAGAATCCCATAGATGTTGTTGCATTTGACACACACTGTAATGGCTAACTCCATACCAGTAATCAAAGCCTCATACTCAACTTTATTGTTGGTGCATGGATTGGAGAGATAGTATGAGAATCTCATCACATCACGATCTGGAGTTAAGAGAACTATTCCTACCCTACCTTTCCTAGAAGAGTATATCGTGATTCTTCTCCTTTATGAAAGTAAGATGCGCCATCAAAATACATTTCCCAATGATGATTGTCAACCTCCCCTAAGTTCATGATTTATTCGTCAGGGAGATCATCACTAAGTCGTGAAGAAAATGGGTGTGTTGTTAAGAAATCCTCTAGTGCTTATCCTTTCAACACACGGAGGGGTACGAATGTGAAATTGAACTATGAGAGAATCATGGACCAACGTGCCAACCGTCTGAATAACATCGGTCATCTTATGAGATACTGCAGTGGATTGATTCTTGAAATCAAGTTCACTTATGAGAAAGCATATAGTGTCATAGCTTTTGGGATGCAAAGATTAAAGCTAGGCATTGTTTCTCAATAGGTGGGTAGTTTGCTTCAGTAGGGATCAGACGCCGGTTGAGATAGTAGAGAGTGTTCTCCTTCCCCTCATCCTTAGTTTGAGCCAACAAAGTGTCAAAGTAGTCAGCCAATGCAATAGTGTAGAGGATGAGTGGCCTGCCTGGGATAGAGGCTAGTAGAACTGGCGACTTCACCAAATACTGCTTGATATCTTCAAAGGCATCGGCACTATCATCACTTGAACTTGGCATCCTTTTTGACAAGTGCTAAAAATGGCTTGCATCTCCTTGATAGGTTAGAGATAAAGCATCTTAGATATGACAACTGCCCTTGGAAAGATCTGAGTTGAGTTAGACTTTTAGGGGGGGTCATTTCTAAGATAGCTTTGATCTTCTCTAGATCTATTTTTAATCCCCGGTATCGAACAACAAACCCAAGGAACTTCTTTGAAGCTACTCTGAATGCACACAACATGGGGTTCATTTTGAGGTTAAATTATCTTAATCATTCAAAAACTACTCTCAAGCCAAAGAGATGGTCTTCTTTTTCTTTACTCTTGACTTCTAGATCATCAACATAGCATTCAACTTGATGATGAATGAGCTCATTGAAGATCTGAGTCATGGCTTGTTGGTATGTAGCACCAACATTTTTAAGGCTGAATGGCATGACCTTCTAATAATAGATTCTGATCGAGATTCAAAAAGTCGTGTTTCTTTCATCCTCGGGGCCATCTTGATTTGTAGCTATATGACCCATCCATGAAGGAGAATTACATGAGATGAGCAATGTCCACATTAATTCTAGTATAGGAAGTGGAAATTCATCCTTAGGACATGCCTTATTTAAGTCCTGAAATCGCAATGCAAATTTGGCCATTCTTTTCTTAAGCAACTAATGAGGTAGGGTATTTTTTTCCATGATGAAACTAGCATCGATTAGTTTCTTGACTTCAGAAATGACCCATTGTTAGATTTCTAATCGGATGCGTCTAGGAGCTTGCTTGATAAGGTTGGCGTTATGATCTATTACTAATTTGTAGACTGCTACATCAGAAGATAATTCGACCATCTTTTCATAGCTCCATGCAAAGCAGTCCTTAAACTCAATCAATAGCCTAACTAAGTCATTGGTTTCTTCTTTGTTCAGTAAAGAACTGATGTACGTCGGGCTTGGATCTTCTTTTATCCTGAGGTTGATTTCTTTAAGCTTGTCAATTGTTGAATGGATTTTGTTCTTTCAATTCTCATGTTCCATCTTTGATTTGAAGATCATCTGGATCATTGAAGTTTCTAAACACACTTCCTTGTAAGAGTTAGTGTGGTTTGAAAAGATTCTATCAGACTCCAGATGATTAGTGAAAACTAACCAATAACCATTATCGTCAATTACCACTATCTCTGTTATCTTAATTGTGCATCCCTACCTTTATTATTCCATAGCTTTTCGAAGTACTCTGACCTGTGTTTAGACTATGTATAAGGAATCAAACATTTCTTTGCAAGATTAAGAATGCAAGGCGAGTACCAATCAAAAGGCAATTCCATTAAATCTTTATATAAATTATCCTCAAGTTCTACATCAACTTCTGGACTTAAGGATGATGATCCCAATAGGAATCTCTTTGGCTTGGAATCATTAGAAGACCTAGAGGCTTTCTTAACTACTAAACCTTCATCTTTTTGAGAAGAAAGTGAGGTTAGACCTAAAGTTCCCAGCTACTACCTGATGGTTTTTCATAAACTTGATTTGAATACATTCATGCTTTGCTTGGAGGCCTGGTCTTCATCTATCGGCAAGTGTCACCTCAATAAAACCCACTAGAGGGTTGGTGGTATGCTAATCACATGAGACTCATCCTCTAAGGATTCTAAGTCTATGAATAGTAGAGGCTCATGTGGAACATAACCCTATTGGTGGTGGCCAACCAAGGGTCTTCCACCCTGAACTACCTCATGTTTGCCTCACCTCACTTTGGTGGAGGTCAGTCATCCCCCATATGTCATATGATGGAATGAACTATGGGTGGAATGTGATATGCGGCTCTACTTCTTCCTTGATGTCCTTTTCTCATTCAATTGTATTTTCCTTCTTCTTTTCATTTCCATTTTCTTTTTCTTTTTCTTTTTCTTCTTTTTTCTTTTGAATTTGAATTTTGACCAAGTTCATGAGAAAAGGTGTTTTAAGGAAGATAATAGGTTGCATCTTCATATATCTCAACCTCTATAATTGAAAATGGCTTTTCATCTCCTTTGACATAGTATTCGATTCCATCCTTCTAGAACTTGATGCATTGATGGAGGGAGGATAGAATCATCTTATTTTGGTGTATCCAAGGCCTACCGAGCAAAGCAATGAATGAAGTATTCAAATCAATTATGTAGAACTTGACTTCAATCCTCTAGACACCTATTTCAAAAGGTAACACTATGGAGCCTAGAGCCCTCTCGCTCTGTTCATTGAACCCTCTCAACATCATCCAATCTCCTTGAAGTGTAGAGATGTCAATTTTTAGATAGGCGAGGGTCTTTAGACTCATAATATTTACCAATGCACCTGGATCAACCAAAACTCTAGAAAGTCTGCATCTTCCCCTATCCATTATGATGTAGAGGGGATGGTTGTGCTCCATGTCCCCCAATAGAAGGTCTTCATCGATGAAGGTAACTTCCTGGGCTTCTCTTGAGTAATGTGCCTTCTCTCCAACAACGGTCAGCTGAGCTAAGCATATCTCGAAATCAAGAATATCCTTGATTAATGATTCCCTCATGTCTTTGGATAAGACGAGGGCATCATATATGCTTAGTTTATCTGACAACTTTCTTAGGTGAGCGAGAACATTGTAATCCACTTTGGGCTAATCCTCCATAAGCATATCCATGGGTGGAGCATCCCGGAGGGCTTCTTGCTCATTAGTACCAATGACTTATTTTCCCTTATCTTGAGGTGCCATGGAGGTAGAACCTTGCCGGAGGTTAACTTGGTGATCTCTTATGGCAATTTAGTGGAAGATTCTACACATTGCTCTATAGCTTCTCCTATGGGACCCTCGAAATCAGATGATTCCAAGTCTATCTCAAGAGGTAAACTCATATTATTTAGAGAAGGAAAGTCCATCTCTGAACCAGAAAGAGGAAGATCCGAGTTGTTATAATTATTATTTAGACTTTAAGAGTTTTCTAAAGAGTAGAGTTAGACAACCCATCAGAAGTGACATAGATGTAATTCAAACTAGCTTTATTCCATGATTTCTTGGATTTAGAAAGAGGTACATAGTAGAAATCTAGTAAAGTAAGTGGGGTGAGGGATTTGATGCCCTCATCCTAAGATGTCTAGATAGAAGAAGAGCTGAAGTAAAAGTGCTCAGTAATCTACAATGGTGGGGGAGGCTGGGCTGGGTGGTGGTTACTTGGCTATCTGGTGCATGGGCTTCTCTATTGAGCTCCCACTTTCCCAAGTTATCTTTGGTAACTTGCAAATCTTCCTTGAATTTGGAGGTTTGAGCTATCTCAGACAGCTGCAAGGAAAGTTTCTTGATTTTTGAAATAATCTTTTTTAGAGGTTTGGGATAAGGAGATATATCCCAGTTTTGAGAGGATCACATGTATCCCAAGGATTACCTAATCTGGATGGTTGTTCCACAAGATATTCTTTTGGGATAACTATAACTTGTCTTGTAGCTATGCTCAAGCCAGTCCTTGAATGTAAAGAAATCCTCCAAAATATGGGGGAAAAAGTTAGGGTCATTGCTCCACTTCACTTCCCCTAGGCTCGGGTAGCTGAAAGTTTTCTTTAAGGTTCTTAAAGATTTTTCTAACTACCTCCCTCTTAAATGAATAAGGCTTGTTTAAGTTTATCCAAAAGAGTAGGTGGATGGTAGCTACCTGATGGTGGGTATGTGTATCACTGTTGTTATGAGTATGGCTGAGGAGGAGGTGACAAAGGCCAAGGAGGCTATTATGGCAGCCTATAAGATGGCCTAGGCGGTGGTTGAAGAGGTGGAAGTGACAGTTGTGGAGCCTGAGATCTCTCATATTGCTCTCTGGCCCATTATTTCCCCTTGTCCACTACTATTACTACCCCTAGCTTCTTCTCATAAGCTTTTAGTAGCTTTGGCTTTGTTGATTGATCCGGAAAGGCAACTGTTTGGCTTCTCCTTATAAGCTAGCTACCTTATTAATTAGCTTCTCAAATGTCTTGATGGTAAAACCTTTGAGCATGAAGGCGATTGGGCCAAGAATATTCTTTAGTAGAATTTCAATGATGTATTGTTCAAATAGTCGCGGTTCACATTTCATACTCAAATTGTGCCATTTGAGAATATAATCAATGAGGGACTCACTAGGGTGCTGTTGAGCCACAAAGAGATTGCCTATAGTCACTCTTTGTTGAGCTCCATAATGAAGAGTTACTCCAACTCAAAAAAAATCTTCAATGAGCTGTTGAAGAGTTAAACATACCAATCAAAGGCTATGTCTGCTAAGTGGCTAATAAAAAGATATAACAAAAGAGCATCACCCACATTTATAACTACACGAAATGCGCTATATCTGTGGGTTCCCCATCAAAACTCTTGAAAGAAGGTGGCAAAACCCTTAGGATATTGGATGGCATCAAATTCCTGGTAGGGTCTACCCTTTGGGATCTCTGCTTGCTTCTCTCATTGCTCAACCATGAGTTTAATTTCCTTTTCTTGTATGGAGGTACTATCCACTACCTTCTTATACAAGCTTGTGCTACCCTACTCTACTGGAGGTAAACTCTTAGCTGATCAAGACATGCAACAACTCAGGCTGGCCTATTTCTGTAATAGTAGGATGTACTACCGGGGCTTGGTTTTGAAGTGCCAAAATTGCTGCTAGCATGTCTTCAAGCCTCTTTCCCATCCTATCAATTTGTTCATCCTTTTGTTTAAGTTGTTGAAGGAGGTGTTGGGTAGAGTGGGTAGTATCATCCTGCTCAGCCTTAGCGCCTTCCAATGATCATGAAGGAGAGAACCCCTGGTATCAACCATGTGCACTCCCACTGAATCTTCTAATAAATCATCTTCATTGGGCTCAAACCTTTCTCCTCTAGTCAAACCATATCCTAGGATCTCCTTTTCTACCGAATCTTGTCTACAAATCATCGAGGGAACGGCCCAACAACATGGGCATAAATGATCATGGCTAACCGGTGGTAGGATCACTATCATGAACAGAGAGACATCTAACCTCTACTAGAGCTAATCTTGTGGAATTCACTGGAGGATAGATGCTCACTACTAGATCTGGGTGGAGTGGTACTTCTAGGAGGGTTTATGTCTAAGGGGACAGTGGTATTGTCTCCTTTCCCCTTGGTTGTTGCTATCTTTATACTCTACTGCGGTGGTGGTAGTATGATGGCACATACTATGAGTCACCATTCCCTCTTCACCACCTAGGTAGAAGGTCGGGGAGAGCTTCACCTCCCTCGGTGGTCTAGATGGAATGGGTTCTCTTGGCTATAGTCGGATCACCAATGAGGCTTCTCTTTTCCCGGTCTGCCTTCATGGCCTTTTTGGAAAGTGGATGATGGAACTTGTCGAGATGGTAGGCATGGAGTAGAGTGTGGTGGAGGCACCGACTCTCGTAGGAGCTCCTCTTATGGTGGGTACAAGTAAGATGTTATCGGTATGTGACCGCATGGGTAGTGATCTAAAATTGATGAGGTTGAAACTGGCCTACTTACCTTCACTCCTTGTAATCTATGATACGGCCTCCCTCACCTCTCCTTGTGCTCCCTACACATGTTGTAAATCAAATTAAATCGACTCGTCATAGCTCCACTAACTTGATGCATAATTGATCTAAGGCCACCATATGACCTTCTCCTATCTCTGATAGGAGCCTCATGTTGTACTACAAGTGAAGGTGAAACTGGGATCCTCCTAATGTCTTCTTCTCTGTCATATCCAGAGAGAGGATGGAACTTATTTTCTATGATCAAAGGGGAAACCATCCTAGGTAACTCCTCTGAGAAGCTCTCGCTCCTTAACTATATGAGTGATGCCACTTGATCTTGCTCTTTGCGTTATGTCTATGGGAGGAGCAGAACTAGACCCCACAGTAGGTGGGGAGACTATCCATGAAGATAAGGTAGGCTTCCCCTTGGAGGAAGCCAACGAATGGGCTAGCCCATGTGGGGTGAAGGAGAACCACGAGCACTGGGCTACTATGTGGGACTATCACAACCTTCCTCTTCAGTGAGGGAAACTCTGAGTCAGATGGCATCTCAACCTAGATGATCGCTTTTGCCCGGTCACCACACTCCTGCTGATGGTTGTGAGGGTGGTCCCCTCACAAGTGATCCTAGCCCCCATGAAATCTCAGCCAAAATGAATGAGGTGGGCAAAGTCAGTTTATGGGAGGCTGGCCCAATCCAAGGCCAATTCCATCCCAAAAGGAAAAAGTAAACACGTACTTGTGGGCATTATCTTGAATTGGCTGACTAACATTGAAATTTTGGAAAACAAACCCAAATCAAATTTCTTCTTTTGTCAGCTTTTTGAATTTTGATTTTAGAATTTTGAACCCACACTCAATAATTTGAATATGTTAAATGGGGTTCATTGACTTTGGAGAGAGATTTTGAATTAATTGGAAAGGAGATTTCTGAATGTAGAATCCATTTTCAACAAATTTGTGTATGTTGAAAATGGGTTCAAAAATATTTTTGAAGAGATTGATGCTTCCATTGATACATATTTGAATTTAATTTTTGTGTTAAAAGACCCTTCATTTAACAAATTTGAGTATGTCAAGTAAAGGGTCAATTGATTTTGTTTGGATTTGTGATTTTGGAATTTACTTAGCAAATTTGGGTATGCTAACTGAGGTGTTTGAAAACAATTTTCTTTTGTTTGCTTGTTTGTGAATTATATGTGAATTTGAGAATGGAATCTTCACTTAGCAAATTTGGGTATGCTAAATGAAGAATCTAAATGTGTTCTTTTGTTTTGGAATTTGAAAGTAAGGGATCTTTACTTAGCAAATTTGTGTATACTAAATAAAGTCCAAAATGTGTTTTGTTTGATTTTTGAAAAGAGGATTCTTTACTTAGCAAATTTAGGTATGCTAAATAGAAGAAATCCTAATGTGTTTTATTTTGTTTTTTTGAAAAG
This sequence comes from Cymbidium sinense, assembly GCA_021442155.1. Classification (NCBI taxonomy): domain Eukaryota; kingdom Viridiplantae; phylum Streptophyta; class Magnoliopsida; order Asparagales; family Orchidaceae; genus Cymbidium; species Cymbidium sinense. The sequence continues at coordinate 289,236,908 of CM038215.1, forward strand.
TGGATTCTTTTCTTAGCAAATTTAGGTATGTTAAATAAAAGAAATCCAAATGTGTTGGATATTTATGATGTTTTGAAAGAGGATCTTTACTTAGCAAATTTGGGTATGCTAAATAAAGGATCCATGTGTGTTTTGAGTTTTGATTTTCAACTTTGAAAATGAGAACTTTACTTAGCAAATTTGTGTGTGAGGTTCAAATGTATTTTTGATTTTGATGTTTTGATTTTGAAAGGAGGGAAATTTACTTAGCAAATTTGGGTATGCTAAATAAAGGATCCATATGTGTTTTGAGTTTTGATTTTGAACTCTGAAAATGAGAACTTTACTTAGCAAATTTGTGTATGCTAAATAAGATTCAAATGCATTTTTGATTTTGATATTTTGATTTTGAAATGAGGGATCTTTACTTAGCAAATTTGGGTATGATAAATAAAGGATCCATATGTGATTCATTTTGTTATTTTGAAAAGAGGATCTTTACTTAGAAAATTTGGGTGTGCTAAATAAAGAATCCAAATGTGATTGATTTTTATAATTTTGAAATGAGAATTTCCATTTAATAAATTTGGGTATGTAAAAATGGAAGTCAATTTAATTTTTGAAAGATGAAATTTTTAGGTGTGATTATTTCTTTTTGAAAGGAAGGAAATTCTAACTTAGCACATGTGGTATGTGTTGAGTAGAATTTCAAATGTTGTGATTTTGCTTGAAAATGGAACCTTCATTCAACATATTTGGATGTATTGAATGGAAAGGCTCATCTTCAAATTTTGTACTTTTGAAAAGAAAGAAATTCTAACTTCAACATATGTGAGATATGTTGAAATGGAATTTCAATGTTATGATGTGATCCTATTTGGAAATGAAATCTTCATTCAATAAATTTGGGTATGTTGAATAAGGGTATTCATTTTCAAATATGTCCTTTTGGAAATATGACTTTGGTTTTATTTGGAGGTGAAATCTTCATTCAATAAATTTGGGCATATTGAATGAGGATTTTCCTAAGTGCTTTTTGAAAAGATGATTGTTGATTTTATTTGGAAATGAAAACCTTCATCAATAAATTTGGGTATATTGAATGTGGATGTTCATAAGTGCTTTTTGAAAGGATCATTGTTGATTTTGTTTGAAAATGAAAACCTTCATTCAATAAATTTGGGTATATTGAATGAAGATGTTTATAAGTGCTTTTTAAAAATATGATTGTTGATTTTGATTTTTGAAAAGGTCCCACATATAACAATCTTGAAGATTATTAGATGAGGCGAAATATTTTATTATGAGAATTTCTTTTTGAAAGTTCTTTTGGAAAGCGATATTTTTATAAAGGATTTATTTTTCTTTATTATTATTTTTTTAATGAACCTTTCCTTACCATAGAAATGGTAAGGATGAAGTCTTTAGTTCTTTTATTTATTTTATTTTTTACTATTGGGAAAAAAGAGATTTTAAGACCTACATGGAGTAAGGTCCTAAAACCTAAAGGATGTTGGCTAGCTTAGCTTAAGAATGAAATAAACTAAGTGCCGATGGAAGAGAAAGATAGTCTTGGATTCATATAAAATACAAACCCACTATTGATAGTTGGAGACAACGATCATTTACCAAAGATGGAGAAAGGAACCCTCACCAGCATAATCGCTAAAAAAATTTGTGGTGAATTATTATTTTTATCTTCATCCAAAATGAATTAAATGAAAACAAAAATAAAATCTTATTTTGTTGACATGACACAAATCTGCAGATGTTTCTATTAGGGTGATCGGGTATGACATTGAAGAATGGTGTACTATCTCGAGAGATAGAAGTCACCATCCTATAATGGACCTAATCACCTTAATAAGGACTCCTAAAGACAATGGGTCTTCGAATGTACCAGAGATTCTTCCCCTACTTTACATGGAAAAGTAAAGTAAGATTTATTTTAAACTAGGTTCATTAAGTTCCCTATAAAGGCAAGCCCCCATAGTTAATTACATCTTAAGGAATGAGATTCTTTAAGAATACTGTCGATTAAGGTAAATGATCATTGTCTCCAAAGATTTCAAAGATAGGACTATGAATCAATTTGTTATTTTTGGAAGATCAAATGGGATTGATCAAAAGGAGGGAGTTATTATAGAAACCAAAGGGAGATAAGTAGAAGATGCTTACGATGCTAGGAAGCCTAGCAAGCATCCCAAATTATCCTATGGTTGGGATTTATTTTTTGAATTTGAAGAGAATTATTTGTTTGAGTTAAATTTTTATTAGAAATCTAGGACTTACAATTCCATGATACAAGATCATGAAAATACCTAAGAGGTGAGGATTTATGCTTGTAAAAAAGAAACAACAACCTAGATCTTAAATTTATGGAGCTTTGATGAGGGCCAAAGCGTGACTTAAATCTAAGGCGACAATGGGCATATGGTTTACCTCCAGAGGATAAACCCATTGGACTTACCACTGGGGTGGCTACCAAGTCATCCTACAATTTTAAATACATGTAGGCAAGCCTTATGCTTTTGCAAGATATCTAGGCTATTATAAGTTTATTTTTATTTTTTAGACAATTAATTTGACACAGGCTATGGGATTCATATGCCTAATGCATGAGAAGTTGGTTAATCAGTAAGAAGGAGGTGTGTTTCCACCATGGCTCTCAAAGATCAAGCCATGTTCTCTAGCAAGGTGGAAGCCCTCCATAAGCAAGTGAAGCAAGATGATTTTATGCATGATGTGATACAACACCCAACTAAGGGTTGCTAAATCTTTTATTATCTTGATTTATGTTCTAGGCTTTAGGTGAGGTTATGAGTTATTTTAATTTTAATTTTGAGTTGTTTAATTGGATAGAAAATTTATTTTTTCCTAGGAGTCTAATAGCATCTAATCCATTCAGCAAAGCAAGGAAGAAACTAGAAAAAATATGTCATCTTAATGCACAAGCTAAACAAACATCAAAAAATTTTATAAACAAAAGAATAAAGGCCTGGTAGGCCCCACCAAAAAAAAAGAAATATGGGTAGCAGAGCTCAACCCTTATACAAATTTATAAATTAGAAGGAATTCATGTTATGGGGTCTTCATTCTTTATTTCTTCATTCTTCTTTCTTCATGTTGGATTTGTTTCTCCTTTCTTCTTTTGACTTGGTTGGGTTGGTCACATGGCTTACATAGATATAGTCTTATGACCAATGTTTTCCACTTCCCCATAGCATTTATTCCAAATACAAATTACAAAATTTACATGAAAATAGAAAAGTAAATTTAATTAAAACTTTCAAAATAGAGATTAGCTAAACACACCACACATCTCAAGCATGTGTTAACCTCATTTTTAGAATGAGCTCTCATCCCCTCCACCTTAGATATAGGACTTCTCTTAGACACTAAGAGTTTTCTTAGTCTTAAGACACTTCTAATAATTAGGAGAACATTCCTAGCCCAGACTTAAAGAGTTAGCCATAGAATAGGTCATGCGGGTGTTAGGAAATCCCTATGGCAACCTCACTTCCTACTTCATGTCAAACTCCAAATCAAGTCAACTTCAAACTCAAATCAATTCCAAATAATTGAAACCCATGATTGAATTTCAAATTCCAAAAAATCTTTCCTAAGTCACTTTGATTCTATCTCATGGACTTAGCCTAAACTAAATCCAAATCAACTCAAACTCAAGAAATTTTCTCATAACCATTTATATTCTCATTTATATTCACAAGTATAAATGAAATATAAATCTAAATATCCAAAACTAAACTCAAAAATTAAATCCAAATTTAACCAAAATTCAACCAAAGCCTTTCAGGTCAAATTCTTGAACTTAGCCAAATCAAACTCAAATCGAGCCAAACTCTTGAATTTTATTCATGATTCAATCAACCCTTCAATCATGAATCCAAATATAAACACAAACTTCAATCATCAATCCAAAACTAAATTCAAAAATCTAACCCAAATCAAATTCATGTTCACCCTTTGAAATTGAAATTATCAAATGAATCAAAACCCATTTGACTCCAAATCACTGATGGATTTATATTTCAATCATAAGTCCATATGTGAGTTCAATCAAACTTGATTCAAGCCTTGATCAAGTCAATTGACCTCTTATCATTTGAGCGATAAAGTACCCTTTGAGCCAAATTCTAATCCTACCCGAATTGGATTGAACTACCAAGCTTATAATCATCATGAGATGATTAATCACTCAAATTGGTCAAATTAAGTCAAACCTAAGGGTTGACCAAGTCAACACTTAGCCAAAATGAAACCTAAACTAGCCAAAATCCATAGGTTTGATTGAAACCATTGATCAAAACTAATTCATGATCAATATTTGAACTTGACCAAGTCATCATTTGAGTTTAACCTAGCCCAATTGACCACTTGACCTAAAATTCAAAATGTGTTAAAACTTGATCTAAGTCAAATTGAAACCAATGGGTCAAGTTCATTCCAAATCACTTGTTGAACTTGACCAAAGCCTAAAACCCAAATAGCCAATTGGCCATGAACCCAACTTGACTAAAAATTCAACCATCAAATTAAACTAAAATTGATTGGAAACAAAGATATTACATTTCATATGACCATTGAAACCTAAACCAACAACGACCCAAATAGGTCAAATGGGTCAAATTTTAACTTGACCCACTTGACCTAAATGAAATCAAATATACCAAATCAATATAAATCAAATTGAACCAAATGAAATTACATTTCAAATGGTCATATAAACTTGACCCTAACTCTTGATTTGACCCAAATTAACAATTGGTCAACTTGACCCAAGTTGACCCATTTTGACCTAAATGGGTCAACATGATATCTATTATCAATTTTAATTTATTAATTTATTTAACCCATTTTTCAATCATACCAAACATACTCAACTGAAATTCAAGTAAAATGACCACTTTACCCCTAAGTCAAAGGGTAATTCTTGGCCAAATTTACTTGGAATTTGATCAAATCCTGTTCATAGCCACTTGGCACTCTTTTAGTGGACCAAGTGGACACTATTGAGCATGGTGCATATGACCCAATGGATTTAGGTCAGCCAAACCCAACCTAATGGCCAAACCAACCAATTATTTGAAAATAAGCACATGAGAATCCCTCCTCCACTCAATTAAGCACATGGCAACTTTTTAACTACCTCCTTTGGCCAAAATGAATCACATGCCACCCTAAACGACCTAAACCCATTGCATGATGAACTTGATTAAAATGGCAAAGGAAAGCTCAGCCGTCTGATCCACCTTGGGGGAGATATACTTCCCCTAATTTCATTTCATTTTCAGACACTCACAGTCGATTGAAGCTAAGGAAGCTAGAGAAAGCAATTGTAAGCTCCTCCAAGCCTCCTAGAGCTACTTCCATTTCTCCACTTTCGAATTACTTCAAATCAAAAATATGGGAGGCTAAGGGAAATTCAACAGCCATATTAATCAATTCCTCTTTCAAGCATTCTGAGAGCCTAATCAACTCATCCAAAGCTTCCTCAAGCTTCAGGTGGGAGTGGGAGCTAGACCAAGGCAAACATTTGAAGAGGAGCTTGGACCATAGGGAGATCTACTCAACCTCAACCCCTCAAACCTTCAACAAGGCTTCATCTCTACTAGACGAAGCTACCTCAATGGTTGGGAGCATCGGTGATAGCCTCTAGCGAGGTATGCTTTCAAAATGAGCCTAAAATAAGAAGTGGTTGGTCCTTTATGAAGAGAATTATCACCCCATGCAAAATTGACCATTAGATTTACTTGTGCTTTCAAACTGAGCCTAAAATAAGAAGTGGTTGGTACATCAATCGAGCTTGGATCATGCCCTAAAGAGTGGGAGAATGCCCTCTCCCGTAGGCAAACTCAGTGATGGATCATGGACTGTCCATCAGCGCATTTTGGATGGACGATCATGATCAAGCTTAGGATCCATGGATTTATCCCTTAAGAATCGTGGGATCAATCTCAATTGTTTGATCTTTGACCGAACGATCCATAGAAAAAGTGCGTAGCACCACTGCTGTCATGACATGAGATGTGACTACTTAAATAGCGAATCACATGATGGAAAATCTCCCATCGGCGTCGATTAGACGGGATTAACTATTTAGGTTATTTAATTAAGTTTTAATCATGGAATCTTCAAAAATTTATAACTAAATGTAGATAAATAAAAAAACAAAATAAAATGCATTGTGAAGATAATTCACTGAGGAATTCACTAAAATTATTTCTAATGGATTTTGAAAAGTGCATTTTTCTTAATTAGGATTTTAGTGAAAACTTAATAACCCTAATTACTCCTTAATTACTTTATTAATTCATTTCAAATTTCTCAAATGCATTTAGTGGGATGACCTCTGCCTCCCTTAATTTTCTTTGGATTTATTGATGAGTTAATTAGAGAAATTAATTAATGAATCTTTAATCACTCTCTTTATGTAATTAAGGGTAATTAAGCACATGAATAGTGATTTACTCCCTTGATTAAGTTAATTAAGCCTTGCTTAAGTGAAGATGAGGTTTATGGAATGGGTTTGGGGAATTTTCCTAAGCCATTCCCTAAACCCCCTTCCTTAATACAAACTTAATTAAGGGCTAATCCACAATCACTTAATTAACTTGATAAAATTTTCAAAACATTCCGAACTTAACCAATTCATCTTGGGTAGGTTCTTGGTGTTCAATAACCTAAGTAGCTTAAGGAAATAAAATCTAACCACATGTGTGGGAAGGGTTATGAAAGTACTTAAATTAAACCCTTTAGCTTAATTAATCACTAATTGTGAGCCAATTGCATTAGACCCTTTCTTTCCTAGGTGCATTGTTGATTTAAATTCCTTGCAATTTTATGTCATACATTGGCTCAAAATTATTTGATTAAATATATTAAAGTGATGTAGGTAAGGGGTAATTAATGAACTTAATGTACACCTTAACCTAAATAAAATATAAAATCAATCTATTGATTCTTAAATTAAACTAAAATAACAAACACATGTGGGAAATGGGTTAGGACCAGCAAAACCTCTTCACATTTCTTAAATTCAAATCAAACTCAAATAAAACTAAAAAATCTCTAAATAAATTTTATTTACATTAAATAATTTTGAAATTAAAATTGACTCAATTTTGACTTAAAAATATATAAATAGATCATTCATGTCATGTCGGGTCAATCGGGTTGAAATCGGGTCAGGTTCAGATTGAAGTTTTTGACCCATTTCATAAACGGATCAAGTTAGTCAACTTGGCCGGGTGGCTTTGGTTCAGAACCGCTTCAATTGACTATTCATCATTAAAATGTATTTAAACATTTCTATTTGCATGTATAGATATGCTTAGGATTCATCCATATGCATGTCACACATGTTGGGAAAGAAATGAAGTGTTGTGTGTTTTGTGATAGTATTTCACTTTACTTAATCTTAAAATACCTTTCTTTTTGAATAAGTTTATTTAGGAAAAAATCTAAACATAGGATTAATCAAAACACATAATAAAATATTCACTAAATAATAATTAAATCTGAATCTACCTAAGAAATTACTTAAGGTAGGGAGGAAAGAGAAGTTCTCTTCTCTTTTCCCTCTCTTTGCAATATTTAGTAATTAATTATAGGTTCATTCAAACCTAATCAAATCACAAAATAAAAATCAACCAAATCAAATAAATCACTTAAATAAAACCACCCTCTAAGTTAAAATTTTCACACTTAGAAAACTTCAACCTTAACGCTTAGCTAAGCATACCACACAAATCTTAAATAGCACACACATTAGACTACGTCGCCATTTCTAGCTTTAGGTTAAGGCAGTGCATGGTTTGATGTTTACTTTTATTTTGTGATGTGATGTTTAAGTCTGGATGTTAGGGTGTATGTGCATAAACTGAATGGTAGGGCAATCTTAGTCTAACAGTTGTCTTTTGTAGGGAACTGTGCTTAAGGGGTATTGTAATAAAAATATAACTGCTTTTGTTATGCAGGTGCTTATACCCCTAAGCATAATTCAAATTATGTCAGGTGAGCTTGGTTACCCATGTGTGAGGTGCTAAGTCTAATTTATACATATACATGCTTGGGATTGTATGGTTTGTTTAGCTAATCTCAGTTTTGCAGGTTTTAGTTAGATTTCCTTTTTCCCATTTTCATGTAATTTTGCAATTAGAATTTTAGAATAATTGTTATGGGGGATTAGGATGAACATTAGTTATAATACTATGTCTTATGTACCATGTGAAGCCTTTATAGCAACCACATTCCAACCAACCAAAAGAAGAAAGTAGAAAGAAGAAAGAAGAAATGAAGAATGAAGACTCCTATAACAATGAATTCCTTCTTGATTGTAATTTATTCATTTGTAATCCAGGTTGTATAAGGGTAGAGCTTGGCTACCCAATGTTTTTTTTGGTTTGTACAGTGTATCCTGACCATAAATGGCCTCTTATTCTTTTGAGCTAGCTTTATAAATTGATTGATGTTTATTTAGCTTGTGCATTAAGATGGCATCTTTTCTTAGTTTCTTCCTTACTTTGATGTATGGCCTGGATGACAATTAGGCTCTTAGAAAAATAAATTTTATATCTAACTAATCAATTCAAACTAAAAATAAATAACTCATAACCTTACCTAAAGCCTAAGTTATGAATCAAGATAAAATAATTAGTAACCCCTTAGCTGAATGTTGTATTACTTTTCTCACATCATGCATAAAAAGCATATTATTTCACTCTAGATTGAAGGGCTTCCACCTTTACCAGAGAACTTGGCTTGACCTTTGAGAGCCATGGTGGAAACACACCTCCTCATCTTACTAATTTTTGCCCATAATCTAATTTCTCATGCATTAGGCATATGAATCCTAAAGCCTATGTCAAATTGATCGTCCAAAATGAACATAAAATGTGAAAAAATTTACATTAGATTTAAGTCATTAAATCATGCCCTACATGATCTAGTCTCTCAAGGAGTGTGTTTAAAGACTTAGTCTCTTTCTAAATAAATAACAACCTAGCTATCTTGCAAAAGCATTTGACATGCCTACATGTTTTAAAATCATAGGAGTTAGTTGGCGGCCACCCCCAGGTGGTTATAAGTCCAATAATCGGGTGGTTTATCCTTTCTTGTGGAGGTAAACCAAATACCCATTTTCTCCTTAGATTTAGGTTGTGCTTTGGGCTTTTTCCAAAGCTCCCTATATTTAGGTTATAAGGTTGCTTCTCCTCTTTATGGGCTACAAATATAAATCCTCACCTCTTAGGCATTTCATGACCTTGTATCATGGAATTGTAAGTCCTAACTTTCTAGTAAAAATTCCACTCAAATAAATCAATTCAATTTCAAAAATATAAAGCTCAAGCATAGGATAGTTTGAGATGCTTACTAGGCTTCCTAGTATCCTAAGCATCCCCTACTCATCTTCATTTAGCTTTGATAAGAACTCCCTCCTCTTCATCAATCCCACTTGATTTTCTAAAAATAAACTAATCAATTGATAGTCATATCTTTCAAAATCTTTAGAGACAATGATCATTGACCTAAATCAAGAGTATACCTAAGGAGTCATGTTCCTTAGGATGTAATTAACTATGGAGGCTTGCCCTTGTAGGGAACTTAACGAACCCGGGTTAAAATAAACCCTGATTTACTTTTCCATATAAAGTAGGGGAAGAATCTTTGATATATTTTGAAGACCCATAGTCCTTAGGAGTCCTTATTAAGGTTATTAAGTCCATTGTAGGGTGGTAACTTCTATCTTTTGAGATAGTACACCTTTCCTCAATGTCATACCCGATCACCCTGTTGACCTCATTTTTAGAATGAGCTCTCAAAACCTCCATCTTAGGCTTAGGATTCCTCTTAGATTTTAAGAGTTCCTTAGTCTTCAGACACATATAGTGATTAGGTGGACACTCCAACCTAGCCTTAGAAGACTTAGGAAAATTAGCCATAGGAATAGGTCATGCCTTAGGGGTGTTAGGAAAATCTCTTACCTTTAGCTTCAACCTTTCCTCACTTTCCCTCCTTCAAGTCAAACTCCAAATAATTTCTATTTAATTTTCTCCAGAAACTCAAATCAGTTCTATGATTCAATTCTATGAGTGAGATCTGTGATTGAAATCCATGATTGAAACTCATGATCAAAATCCATCAAAATTCCTTAAGGAGTTAGCCAAAATTGTGATTCAAACCTATTCAAATCTTTGATATTTTCTCATGATCCATTTATATTCTCATTTATATTCACATTTATAAATGAAATATAAATTCAAATCCATCAAATCAATTCATGAAATTTTCTTAAGTCCCTTTAATTTTTCATTAAAGGACTTAGGCAAAATCGACTCTAAACCTTAATCAAATCAATTCAAACTTGTCGGATTTTTTGAAAACCTATTTATATTCCCATATATAAATGAAATATAAGTATAACTCAATCAAATTAAACCTTCAAATTAAATTCCAAATTTAAAATCCTTGAAAATCCCTTAAATCCCTTAATTTTTCATTAATGGATTTAACCTAAATTTTTATCAAAACTTTTCAAATCCTTGTAATTTTTTCAAAACTTATTTGTATTCTTATTTATATTCTCATATATAAATTAAATATAAATATAATCCAATCAAATCCAATTCAAAAATTAAATTTCAAATTAAAATTTCTTTAAATCTTTAAAATTCCCTTTAATGGATTTAACCCAAATCATGATTAAACTCATTCAAATTCTTGAAATTTTCTCATGATCAGTTTATATTCTCATTTATATTCACATATATAAATTAAATATAAATTCAAATAATCAAAACCAATTCCAAAAATCAAACTCAAATCAACTCAAAATCAAATCTAAGTCTTTCAAGTTAAAATCTTGAACTTAGCCAAATCACTTTCAAATCAAGCCAAACTCTTGATTTTCTCTCATGGTTCAATCAATCCTATGATCATGAGCTCATATATAAATCCAAACCTCAATCAAACAATCAAAACCCAAATCAAAAATAAAACCCAAGACTCCTTCATATTCCTCCTTTGAATATGAAATTTGCAAATGCATCAAAATCCATTTGCCTTCAAACCACTTGTAAATGAATTTACATTTCAATAATGAGTCCATATACAAGATCAACCAACTTCAAATCAAGCTTTGACCAAGCCATTTGACCCACTTAGGCTCACTTGACTCAAAGTGACCTAAAGTACCCTAATGAGCCAACTTTTGATCCTAACCAAATTGGATTGAACCAAACACATATACCCCTCTCATCATGATCAACAATCATCATGGGATAATAAATCAATCAAATTGGGTCAAACCAAGTCAAACCTAAGGGTTGACCAAGTCAACACTTAACCTAAAATGAAACCTAACATAGCCAAAATCCACCATAGGCCAAATTGATTAAAACCATTGATCCAAGTTCACTCATGACCTATGTTTGAACTTGACAAACAACATTTTGAGCCTAACCTACTAGATGACCCATTTTGACCTAAAGGGCCAAAATGTGTCAAAAAACTTGATCTAAGCCAAATTGAAATTGATGGGTCAAGTCCATCCCAAATCACTTGTGGAACTTGACCAAAGCCTCAATTAGCTAATTAGACCCAACCTAGCCCAATTGACCTTCGACCCAACATGACCTAAAGGGGTCATGTTGAGCCAAAATTGAACCTAACCCAAATTGATTGGAAACAAAGATACCAATCCACTCCATATGACTAACCTAACCTAAACCTACCCTTCACCTAACTTGACCCATTTGACCTAAATGAAGTCATATGAGCCAAAACCAAATCTATACCAAATGAACCAAACCAATGGCACCAAAAAATTTCAAATGGTCATATGAACTTGACCCAACCCTTGGTTTGACCTAATTTGACCAATTAAGCAACTTGACCCAAGTTGACCCATTTTGACCTAAATGGGTCAACATGAGCCAAACCCTATCAAATGGATTCGAAATCCAATGAAACTTTTCCAAACCTATTTTCTCAACATACCAAACATACCCAAAGTAAAAAATAAAGCAAAATGACCATTTTACCCCTAGGCCATAGAACAAATTTTGGCCTAGCCCATGGGTAATTTGGTCAAACCCTCTTCACAATCACTTGAGGCTTTCCTAAAAGCTCAAGGAGACTTAGTGATGAGTGGTGCACCCAACCCAATGGGTTTGGGTTGATTTGATGGACCAAACCCACCCCATGGCTTGAAAATTTTCAAATTCCCTTAAGCTCAATTTTAGCATGGGGAGTTGGCATTCCACTCAAGATCAAACCGACCATGTGCACACTCAAACCTAAACAACCTCCCAATAGTCAATTGTATCAAAATGGAAAGCTTATGCTCGTCATCGATTGCCATAGAGATATACTCCCCTAATTCAATTTCTTTACTCTGTCAAGAGCCTTAGCAATCATTAGAGAGCTTTCCCAAGGTCCCTAGAGAGGATTTGAATTCCCCATTCTTCAGTTTTGCATAGTGAAAAATAGGGGAGCTCAATCCAACTAGTTTTCCTCACACTTGATCTCCTTCCAATTCCACTTGCACTTTCACAGGAGCTAAGTTGAATTAAGCTCTCAAGTTCTAGAAGCAAGGAATAGCTCAATTCAATCAAAGCCACAAGGATGTTGAAGAGTAGTTGGTCCACCCATTGATCCACTTAACCTCAAGGACTAGGAACTTCAACAGGGCTTCATCTCCACCAGATCTCGAGCGCCGGTGAGGTCTGTGATTTTTCAACCACTTAGATTAGGAGGTGTTGGTCCTTTGTGAAAGAAATTTTCATTGCATGAGAAATCAACCATTGGATAGGTTGGTAATTATTCCTAGATGGTGTGGGTTGAATCTTGTATGATTCCATGCTAGATCAAGCTCAGATCTCCCCTTGGATCATGAATGGTCCCCTTGATCCTTAGGAAGAATTGGCTCATCTCCCATCCATCCACATTTTAGATGGACGGTTGAGATTATTTCACATTTAGAAATCCTTTATCTATTTTAAATGGTGATGTAATCTCGGTCCGATCTTTGATGGACGATGAGATCAAAGTGTGTCGCAAAACCTCCCGATGATGTTTAAGTATTCACACGCATGTAAAGCATGCCACACGCCATGCATGTGCGTGTCTGAGATTAATCAAGGATTAGTTATTTATCTAATTAATTTCTAATTAATCCCTAGATCTTCTAAAATTCATAACTATTCATAGAAAAATTAGAAAAACAAAAGAAAAAATGCTATGGATAGATAATTTCATCTAGAATATTTTTAAAATGGCTTTAATGGATTTTGAGTTACCATTTTCTCTGAATTTGGGTTTCTTTGGGAATCTTAATTAGTTAATTATTTTTTAATTAGATAATCAATTAATCTCAAATTTCTAGGGTTTATTTTAGGGGATGACCTCTGCTCTCCTAATTTTCTTGAGATTTATTGAGGCCTTAATTGGGGAAATTGCTATTTCATTCCCTAATTACCCCTTTCATGTAATTAAGGGTAATTAAGATGTGATTAGTGGATTTACCCTATGATTGAGTTTGATTAAGGTCAAATCTAGTGAGTAAGGATTTTATGGAATAATTTTGGGGTATTTCCCTAAGCTATTCCCTAAACCCCCCTTTTTCTCTCCTTAATCCCCTCTTAATTAAGGGTTAACTCATTAATCACCCCTTAAATAATTTTTTTAAAAATTCTAAAAGTTCTTAATTAATCTACTTTGGGTAGATGCTTAGGTTTAATAGCCTAAGTTTAATTAAATTAAAACCACATTCATAAGTATGAAAGGTGTTTTAAAAGTACTTAAGCAATTAGCTTAATTAATTTTTAATTATGAGCCAAATTGCATTAGGCCTTTTCATTATTAGGTGCATTACAAATTTAAATTCCTTATGGGTTTTATGTCATCTCATTAGCTCATAATTAGTTAGTTTTTCTAAGGTGGTGTAGGTAAGGGTTAATTAAGCCACTTAATTCATACCTTAACCTAATCAATGCTTAAAAATAGATTTAATTATTTGAAAATTAAACAAAAATACAAAACACATGTTGTAATAGGTTAGGAATAGTAAACTCATCTCACCTTTTTTAAATTAAATCAAACTCTAAACTAAATAAAAATCATTTTGAAATTCACTCTGATTTATTCTAAATTTTCTTATTCATTAACAATGTCTTTAGCATTTAAGTAAAGTGGGTTTTTTACATGATTGTGTTGCTTTAGATCTTTCTCAACATGTTAAGTTGTATGTCATGTGATTCATGGATCCATAAGTTCATGTTTTAAATTCTAAAATGAAAATTGTTTACATTATGTCAAATGTGCATGTGTTGGCTAAAGTAAAATATGAGTGGCTATTATCACTACTAAATCCAAAGTATTTTTAAACCTTATAAATGAAACATCAAATCTGAAAGTATGATATTCTTATACTTTAATTATAAGCTTGCATGTGATGGATTATAAAGTAATGTTTAGTGTAGCATTTCCTTTCTTTCTTATGTTAGCTTAGTTTTGAATAGGAGTTGGTAAGATGTAGGGTTCATTTGAAAAGAACCCAACACTTATTTAATCTCATACCATATTCCTCCCTATGCTACCATCCAAGAAAGGTTACCTACACTTGCATGAATAAATTGCATAAACAAAACAAATCTATTAAATAACTTTTGCAAATTCCTTCTTCATTTCATTTCTTTTATATGCATGTTTTTGTAGGAAAGTGGTATATTAGTCTGACAACCCGGTTGTGAGACTTTAAGTAGCCTAAGTAGGTCTTGTACCTTACACCTCTAACAATGGCATACTCACTTATGCCTTTCTTACTTTCATGTATTTATGTGAAATTTTGGATAAGGAAAACCTTTTCTACTTAAGAAAAATCATGCATATTCAACTTCTAAATTTTCTTAATTGGATTACTTATGCATCATAAAGTGTTTAACTATTCTCATTTGCATGTATAAATATGCTTAGGGTCCATCATATGCATGTTATATATGTTGGGAAAGAAATGAAGTAATGTGTGTTATGTGAATTTTGATTCATTTTATTTAATCTTAAAATGACTTTCTTTTGAATAGGTTTGTTTAGGGTTTATCTAAACTTAAGATTGATTAAAATATGTAATCAAAACATTCACCTAAAAGAAATTAAAATGTGAACTTACCTTAGAAATTACTTAAGGATTAGGGAAAGAAAGAGAAGCTCCCTCTCTTTAGAACTTATCTTAGAAATTACTTAAAATATGTAATCAAAATATTCACCTAATTATAGGTTTCAATCAAACGAAATTAAAACATGAAATAAAAATAACCCAAAACACTTAAACAACTTAAATTAAACTCTCTTCTAAGTTGAACATGTTCTTCACACTTAGAAAATTTGAACCTAAAGTCCTAAGCTAAGCATACCACAAACCTTCAAAGCACACACATTAGCCTAAGTCACCACTAATCTTAGGTTGGGTGGTTCATGGTTTGATATTTTTATTTTTTTGATGAATATTTTAGATTGGATGTTAGGGTGTATGCTCGTAGAATGAATGGTAGGACATGCTTAGTCTAACTATTCTTTTCTACAGGGGATTGTGCTTAAGGGGCGTTATCATAAAGAAAAATATAAATACTTCTTTCTTGCAAGTGCTTATACCCCTTTGCATAATCCATAGGCTAGGTGGACTTAGTCACCCATGTGTGGGGTGATAAGTCTAATATACATGCTTGGGATTTATGTGGTGTGATTTAACTAACCTTTATTTTACAGGTGTTAGTTAGATTTCCCTTTTCCTTTTCATGTAAAAATTTGTATATTTAGGATTTTGGAATGATTTGTTATGGGGATTAGGATGAGCATTGGTCATAAGATCCCATATTATGCACCATGTGAAGCCTTGGAGCATCCACCTTCCAACCATCAAAGGAGAACCAAAGAAAAGAAGAAGAAAAGAAAAGAAAGAAAGAAGAAGAAGAAAGAAGAAAGAAGAATAAAGCTTGAAGACCCCATAACAATGAATTCTTTTCTTAATTGTAATATTCATTTGTAATTGGTTGTATAAGGGTAGAGCTCACTACCCATTTTATTTATGGGTTTGTCTTTGGTGCGACCACAACGCCATTTATTCTTTTATGCAATTAGCTTCATAAATTGTTTGATGATTTGTTTAGCTTTTGCATTAAGTGGCGTGCTTTTCCTAGTTTCCTGCTTGCTTTATGTATGGTCCGGATGTGGATTAGGCTCTTTAGGGAAAAATAAATCTTTTACCTAACTCAACAACTCAAATTAAAATTAAACAACTCATAACCTCACCTAAAGCTTAGGACTAAAATCAAGATAAAAGAATTAACAACTCCTTAGATAAGCATTTCTTTATAATATCATGCACAAATGCATTTTACTCTTGATTGGAGGGCTTCCCTTTCTAGAACAGCTTGACCTTTGAGGGCGTGGTGGAAACTCACCTCCTACCTTCTTAATTTTGGCCAATAATCTGATTTCTCATGCATTAGTCATAAAATCCTATTAGCTGAGTCAAAATGATTGTCCAAAAAAAATAAAATAAAATTGAAATTTGAATTGCATTAGATTTAGGTCATTTGAAGCATGTCCCTTTACATGATCTAGTCTCTTTAGGAGTGAGTTTAAGGACTTAGTCTCTTTCTAAATAATAGCATAGCTATCTTGCATAAGCATAAAGACTTACCTATGTATTTAAAATTATAGAGGAGTTAGTTGGCGGCCACCCCTGGTTGTAAGTCCAAGGCGAGTGGTTTTTTCTCTTGTGGAGGCAAACCAATTACTCATTTCTTAGATTTAGGTTGTGCTTGCCTCCTCCCGATTTAGGTTAGGTTGCTTCTCCCTTTGTGGGCCATAAGCACTCACCTCTTAGGCATTTTCTTAATCTTGTGTTAAGGAATCTTAAGTCATAAAATTCTAATGAAAATATAACTTAAATAAACTAAATCAATTTCTAAAATATAAAGCCCAATTTTAGGATAGTTTGAGATGCTCGCTAGGTTTCTTAGCATCGTGGGCATGTCCTACTCATTTCTCATTTTGGCTTTGATAATAACTCCCTCTTTTGATCAGTCATGTTTTGATCTTCAAATACAAACTAATTGATTGCTAGTCTTTCCTACTGAAATCTTCAGAGACACGATCATTAACCTTAATCGAGAGTTTTTCCTAAGGGATCCTGTCCCTTAAGATGTAATTAACTTTGAGGGTTTGCCCTTATATGGAACTTAACAAACCCAATTTAAAGTAAACCCTACTTTACTTTTTCATGTAAAGTAGAGGAAGAATCTCTGGTACATATGTAGACCCATCATCCTTAGGAGTCCTTATTATGGTGATTGGTTCCATTAAGGGTAGTGACTTCTGTCTTTCGAGATGGTACACCATACCTTGATGACGTACCCGATCACCTGAATAAGTACATTTGCGAATTTGCGTGGCATCTTACCAAGATGAATTTCTATAAAGTCACTTCTTTCTTTTCTCCATAGATTTGAAAGGCGGCTCCCTAATAGGAATTTATTCACTACACCATGAACATATGTGGATATGTATATATATATATTTTCAATTTTTTTTTGGCGACTCCACTGGGGAAGATTCCTCTCTCCATCTTCGATAAATGATCGTTGTCTCCAAGTATCAATAGTATAAATTCAATATTATCCTTATTTTCTATCAGCACTTAGCTTATTTCATCCTTAAGTTAAGCTAGCCAACATCTTTAGGTTTAGGACCTCGTGTTGGTAAAACCCTCTGATTAATGGGTGAAAATAAAAATTTAATAAAAATAAAATAATTAAAACTTCCTCTACCATTTTTATGGTAAGGAAAGGTTCATTCTAAAACAAGACAAAATAAATCCTTCATAAAGTCTTGCTTTTCAATGCACTTTTCAAAATACTTAATAAAATATTGCACTATATCTAACAATTTTCATAATTACATGTAGGAACATTTCAAAAATAAAACCAATAATCATGTTTTCAAAAAGCACAAAATTTGAAGATGGGCCTTTCCATTCAATATATCCAAATGTGTTGGATGGATGTTACATCTTCAAGCAAAGTCACAACTTTGAAATTCCTCTCAACACATTCCACATGTGTTAAGTTGGAATTTTTACCCTCTCAAAAAGCACATATGAAACCTCTCCATTCAATATACGTGCATCTATTGAATGAAGGTTTCATTTCCAACCAAAATCAAAAATCAATTTTTAAAAAAGCACATATGAAACCTGTCGATTCAATATACCCACATTTATTGAATGGAGGTTTCATTTCCAATCAAAATCAAAAAAATAATTTTCAAAAAGCACATATGAAACCTCTCCATTCAATATACCCACATTTATTGAATGGAGGTTTCATTTTCAATCAAAATCAACAATTAATTTTCAAAAAGCACATATGATTCCTCTCCATTAAATATACCCATATTTATTGAATAGCGTTTTTATTTCCAATCAAAATAAAAAAAAAATAAACTTTCAAAAAGCACATATGAACATCTCCATTCAATATACCTAAATTTAGTGAATGAATATTTCATTCAAAATAAAATGGCACTATTTTAAAATCCCATAACATATTCCATATATGATTAGGTTAGATTTCTCTTTCAAAAAAAAAATTGATTTCCATCTTACATACAATCTAAATGGAAATCTCTATTTTCAAAATCAACAAAATGCAAAAATTTTAAAACACTTTTGGAACTTCATTTTAGCATACCACATTTGCTAAAGTGAAATCTCCATTTCACAAAATTCAAAAATACATTGGAATTTCATTTTAGAATACCACATTTGCTAAAGTGAAGTCTCCATTTTCAAAACAAAATTTGAAACACATTTTTGGAACTTCATTTTAGCATACCAAATTTTCTAAGTGAAATCTCCATTTCACAAAATTTAAAACACATTGGAACTTCATTTTAGCATACCACATTTGCTAAAGTGAAGCCTCCATTTTCAAAATAAATTCCAAAACAAAAGAAGCACATTAGGATTTTCTTAGCATACTCAAATTTGCTAAGAATCCTATTTTCAAAAAAATTTCAAACACTTGGATTCTCATTTATTATTTTGATAAATGATAATTCTATTTTTAAAATCACAAATGATTCACAAAATAAAGGAAATAAAGAAAGAAATTATTTTCAAACACCTCATAGCATATCCAAATTCATTAATGAGTGAATTCCAAAATCTCAAATCAAAACAAAATCAATTGACCCTTTACTTTAACATACTCAAATTTGTTAAATGAAGGGTCCTCATCAAAAATCAAAATTAAAAAACCTATGGAAGTATCTCTCCAAAATCTTTGAATCCACTTTCAACATCCCCAAATTTGTTGAAAATTGGATTCAAATCCTCTTTCCAATCAAAAATCTCTTCTAAATCATTTGAGCTTAACACTTTCAAGATGTTGAGTGTGTGTTCAAATTTAAAATTCAAATTCAAAATCAGCAAAATAAATTTAATTCAATTTTATTTTCAATGATTTCAATGGCTTCAATTAGTTTTGGTCACAATTTGGGTTGATTGCGGTAGTATAGAAGTATGTGTTCACATTTCCTCATGGGATGGATTTGGCCTTGGATTTGCCTTCTCATATGCACCTCATCCACTTTGGTCGAGGCTTCAAGGGGGCCAAGATTACATGTGTGGGAACACCCCTCAAGACAATTGAATGGTGACAAGCTAGGTCATCAGTTGACATGCCATCTAATTCAAAGATTCCCTCACTAAAGAGGAAGGTTATGGCAGTTCTCATAATAGCAGTATTAGTGTGCCCGGTTGTTCCCCATGTTACCCCAGTTAGGGCTAGCACCCACTCCTTGGCACCTTCCAAAGGGAAGTCTCCCCTAAATCCTGGGATTGTCCCCCCTACCTTTAAGGTTGGGTCTAGCTCCTACTCTGCTCAACCAACCCAATTCAAGCAAAGAAATAAGAACCGCATGATCAAGTGATATCATACTCCCATTGTCAGAGAGTTGGAGGTAGCTACTCAGTCTGTTGTAGAGGAGTTCCCTAGGATGGTTTCCCCCGTTATGAAAACCGGTTCCACCCTCTATCGATGAGGATGCTAGGAGGATTTTGCTTCACCTCCTGGTTGATTGCATCATTAGCGAGAGGAGAAGGTGCCCCTTTGATTTTATGTCGAAAGGCGAGTCTGAGATCAAAGTCTAGGGCTAAATTTGATTTGAGATCTGTCATTCCTAGTAGAGTTGGCAGACGGCTTAGGCAAGAGAGGGATAGAGAGGCTCACACATCAATTCATAGTCGGAGGAGAGGTATAGCAATTGGCCTCACACTTGTGGACTTTCAGATCGTGCTATCCATGATCCTTGCATATCTTACTCACGGGGACTACACATCATATGAGAGGAGTTCCTATCCCGAGAGAGTCGGTGGTGCCTCCACTACACCGCTCTTCTCCCCGTATTCCATCTCCTGCACATGTTCCAACATCTACTGTTTCAACCAAGGCCATGAAGGATGCATCGGGGGAGAAGAGAATCCCATTGGTGATCCAGCTACAGCCGAGAGATCATGTCCCATCTACACCACCTAGTGTGAGCTCTCTTGCTTGACCTTCTGCCCTAGTCGTCGTGAAGAAAGAATGGTGACCTTGAAGTATCATAGTCATCCCATCACCACCTACATCGTAGTAGGCTAAGGAGAGAGCCATAGAAATTAAAGGAGGAGGAGGCAATTCAGTCACCCTTATGGTCATAGATCCTCCTAAGAGTACCACCCCAAGATCGAGTCAAAGTATCTTTCCTAGTGGGCATAGTCCTCATAAGATTAGCTTTTAGTTCAATGCCTATCATGCATGGCAGTGATCCTACTATTGAGATCTTTCATGCATATTAGTTGGACATCCCTAGATGACATCATAGCTCATATCTAGTGGAGAAGGAAATCGAGGATATGCTAGTCTTAGAGGATGAAAAGGTGGGTTTGATCCCAACGAGATGACTGTTAGAGGATTGTGAGGGAACACATGGGTAGATGCAGGGTTCCCTCCTCGAAGCAGACTTTGGAAGGTGTTGAGGCGGGAAGACACACCCAACACCTCAATAGTTAAAGTAGAGATGAATAGATGGAAGGAGCTCATGACTTGTTAGCGATATCTTAGCACTTTAGAAATAAGCACATAGTCCATCTATAGCTTACTAATTGCCAGTTGGTGCATGTCTTGGATCCAGACTTTACCTTGGTAGCAGGCAACACCAGTATATGGAAGGTAGTGGATAGTACCTCCATACGAAAAGGATATCAAAACTATGGTTGAGTAAGTGAGGAAAGCGTTGGTATACGAGGAGGATCATTAGTTCAAAGGATGACCCTACCAGAGAATTTGATATCATCCAATATCCTAAGGGTTTAGTGCCATTCTTTAAGAGCTTGATGGCATGGGAACAGGTATTGCACACTTGAGTCGGTTGTTTTAACAGGTGGCGATGCTTTACTCTTCCATCTCTTTGACAATAGCTAAGTAGGCATAGCCTTCGATCAGTATGCTGAACTTTCCAATAGTTCAGTGAAGACTTTTGTTGAGTTGGGGCAACTCTTCATCAAGAGATTTGTTGGAGCTCAAAGGGTGGTATCATCGTTGTGGCTCAAAACTCGGTGAGTCCTCATTGATTACATTCTCAAATGGCATAATTTGAGTATGAAATGTGAAAGTCGAACACATATTGAGACTATGCTTAAGAATATCCATGGCCCAGTCACATTCATGCTCAAAGTTTTCACCATCAAAACTTTTGAAGCTAATCAACAAGGCTAACACAAGGAGCCAAAATAATTGCCTTTTAGACCAATCAACAAAGCAAAAACACAAAAGCTTTTGAAGAAGCTCAGGCGGTGATCGTTCAGTTACACGTATTGCTATTTACCACGTTATAGGTCTATCTTTGGAAGATTGATTCACATTCAAGGACTGGCTTGAACATAACTTCAAGATCGGTGCTATAGTTATCCCGAAGGAATATTTTGTGTAACAACCATCCAGTTCCATTAGGGTAATCCTCGGGGATACTTTTGATCCTTCCAAAACCAAAGAAGGTTGGGATATCTCCTTATCTCGTACCTCTAAGAAAATTATCTCCAAAATTAAGAAACTTTCCTTGCAGGTGCCTGAGGCAGCTCGAACCTCCGACATCAAGGAAGGTTTGCAAGTTATTTAGGACAACTCAGGGAAAGGTGGAGCTCAACAGCAGCAGCTTGTGCCAACTTGGGATAAAGTAGGGCAACCACCGCAGACTCCAACCTCAATCCAATTCTACTACATGTACTACCTCTACTTCAGCTAGCTCTTCTTCTAATAGACATCTTATATCATTGGATGAGGGCATCAAATCTCTCACCCCACTTACTTTACTTGATTTTTACTATGTACCTCCTTCAAAATCCAAGAAATCAAAGAATAAAGCTAGCTTGAATTATATCTATGTCACTTCTAATGGGTTATCTAAATATATTCCTATCGATAACTCTTCAAGTCTAAACATTAATTATAACAACTCTGATCTTCCCCTTTCTAATTCAGAGTTGGACTTTTCTTCTCTGAATACTATGGGTTTACCTCTTGAGATATACTTAGAATCTTTTGATTCTGAGGGTCTTATAGGAGAAGCAATAGGTGAGCCTGACGACCAGGTAGAATCTTCCACTAACCTGCCACAAGAGATCACCGAAGTCAACCTCCATAGTGGCAAGGTTCTACCTCCTAAGGCAGCACCTCAAGATAGAGGGAAATAAGTCATTAGTGCGATGATTGAGAAGCCCCTTCACAAGATGCTCCACCCTCAGATATACTTGTGGAGGATCATCCCAAGGTGGACTACAATGTCCTCTCTCACCTAAGAAAGTTTCCATCTAACCTAAGCATATTCGATGCCCATATCTTATCCAAATATATGAGGGAATCATTGGTTAAGGCTCTCCTTGATCCAGAGATATTCTTAGCTCAGCTGACCGCTATGGAGAGGAGCCACATTATTTCTGAAGCTGGGAATCACTTTATGAAGACCTCTTCAGGGACATGGAGCTAGTCCCTACATTACAGTGGAAATGGGTAGATTTAGACTTTACATAGCTCTCGTCAATCCAGGTGTAATGATGAATATTATGAGTATAAAGACCCTTGCCTATTTGAGGATTGACATCTCCACACTCTGAGGAGACCAGATGATGTTGAGAGAATTCAATGAATAAGGCGAGAGGACTTTAGGTTCCATGGTGTTGCCTTTGGAGATAGGTGACTGGAAGACTGAAGATAAGTTTTATATCATTGATTCGAATACTTCATTCACCACTTTGCTCGGTAGACCTTGGATACATCAGAATAAGATGATTCCATCCTCCCTCCATCAGTGCATCAAGTTTAGGATAGATGGGATCGAGTACTGTGTCAAAGATGAGCTTTTTTCAGTCAGAGAGGTTGAGATATATGAGGATGCAACCTACTATCTTCCTTAAAATACTATTTCTCATGAACTTGGTTAAAGTTCAAATGCAAATGCAAAAGGAAAATAAGAAAAAGAAAGAGAAAAGAAATACAAAAGTCCAAGTGAACAAAAAAAGAAAATTGAGGAAGAAGTGGAGCCGCATATCACATTCCACCCACAGTTCATTCCATCATATGGACATGTGGGTAAGATGACTCAACCTCCAGTGAGAGGGTAAAAATAATGGTAGTTCAGTGGAAGACCCCGGTTGGCCATCGTCACAGGGTTATGTTCAAGTTCACAGTACTATTCACATATACTTGGAATCCTGAGATGAGTCTCATGTGATTAATATACCCAACCCCTGAGTTTTCTTGGAGGTGAAACTTCTTGAGTGAATGATGAAGACCATGCCTAGACAAAGCAAGTATTCAAATCAAATGTATGTGAAACTATCATGCAATTAGAAACTTGTGGTGAAAATTTTCTATGCGGAGGTCACCTTTCAAATCTATGGGAGAAATGAAATAGGACAATATAAAATTCACTTTTTAGATGCCACGCAGATCCACAGATGTACTTATTTAGGTGATCGAGTATGTCATCAAGGAGTAGTATACTATCTCAAAAGATAAAAGTTACTACGCTTTAATGGACCTAATCACCTCAATAAGGACTCCTAAGGATGATGGGTATGCTTATGTGCCAGAAATTCTTCCCCTACTTTACTTGAAAAAGTAAAGCAGGATTTATTTTAAATTGGGTTCATTAAGTTCCCTATAGGGGCAAGCCCCCATAGTTAATTACATCCCAAGGAATGAGGATTCCTTAGAAAAACTCTCGATTAAGGTAAATGATCATTATCTTTTGAAGATTTCAATAGGAAAGGACTATCAATCGATTGGTTCATTATTTTGAAGATCAAATAGGATTGATCAAAAGAGAGAGTTATTATCAAAGCCAAAATGGAAGATAAGTAGGAGATTCCCATGATGCTAGGAAACCTAGCGAGCAATCTCAAATTATCCTATAGATGGGCTTTACATTTTTTAAATTAATTTAGTTTGATTGAGTTATATTTTTCATTAGAAATTTAGGGCTTAATATTCCTTGACACAAGATTAAAAAAATTCCTAAGAGGTGAGGAATTAAGCATATAGCCCACAAAAGGGAGAAGCAACCTCAGAACTCAAATCTAGGCTGACAGGAGGAGCACACCTAAATCTAAGGCAGAAAATGGGTAATTGGTTTTCCTCAGAGAGGGACAAACCACCCCGAACTTGGACTTATAACCAGGGTGGCTTAAAGAGACTAGATCATGTAAAGGGCATGCTTCAAATGACCTAAATAAAGCATTTCAAATTTCATTTTATTTTCATTTTGATAATTATTTTAACTAGCTAATAGGATTCATATGACTAATGCATGAGAAATAAAGTTATTGGCCAAAATCAACGAGAAAGGAGGAGGTAAGTTTCTACCATGACTCTCAAAGATCAAGCCAAATTTCTCTAGCAAAGGTGGAAGCCCTCCAATCAAGAGTGAAATAAGATGCATTTGTGCATGATATTACAAAAGAAATGCTCATCCAGGGGTTGCTAATTCTTTTATCTTGATTTTAAACCTAAGCTTTAGTGAGGTTATGAGTTGTTTAATTTTATTTGAGTTATTAAGTTGGTAAAAGATTTATTTTTTCTAAAGAGCCTAATCCACATCCAGCCATACATAAAGCAAAAGAAACTAGGAAAATCATGTCACTTAATGCAAAAGCTAAACAAATCATCAATCAATTTATAAAGTAAATCACAAAAAGAATGACATGCCGTTGTGGTCAGGCACCGCCACATAAACCCAAAAATATCAAATATGGGTAGACGAGCTCTACCCTTATACAACCCAAATTATAAATGAATTAAATTACAATTAAGCAAAATAATTCATTGTTATGGGCGTCTTCAAGCTTTATTCTTCTTTCTTCTTTCTTCATTTCTTTCTTCTTTCCTTCTTTTGGATGGTTGGAAGGTGGATGCTCCAAGGCTTCACATGGTGCATAAGATAGGATCTTATGACCAATGCTTATCCTAATCCCCATAACAATCATTCCAAAATCCTAATTGCACAAATTTACATGAAAAGGAAAAGTGAAAATCTAACTAACAGTTGCAAAATAAAGGTTAGCTAAAACAAACCACACAAATCCCAAGCATGTATATTGGACTTATCACCTCACACATGGGTGACTAAGTCCACCTGCCTATGGATTATGCTTATGGGTAAAGCACCTAAGCAGCATTTATATTTTATTTATGATAGGCCTTAAGCACAATCCCATAAAAGAATAGTTAGACTAAGATCCTACCATTCATTCTACAAGAGCATACACCCTAACATCAAGTCTAAAACATATATCACAAAATAAAATAAACATCAAACCATGCATCACCATCCTAAAGCTAGAAGTGGTGACTTAGCTAATGTGTGTGCTTTGAAGGTTTGTGTGGTATGCTTAGCTTTAGGTTCAAATTTTCTAAGTGTGAAGAACATGTTCAACTTAGAGGAGGGTTTTATTTAAGTTGTTTAATTATTTTGGGTTGATTTTATTTCAAGTTTTGATTTGGTTCAAGTGAATCCTACAATTAATTAGTAAGTTATGAAGAGAACGAAAGAGAAGAGAACTTCTCTTTCCTTCCCTAACCTAAGTAATTTCTAAAGTAGATTCATATTTTATTGATTTAGGTGAATGTTTTGTTTAAATATTTTAATTAATATTAAGTTTAGATAAACTCTAAACAAACCTATCTAAAAAGAAAGGCATTTTAAGATTAAATAAAATGAATCAAAATTCACATAACACACATTACTTCATTTCTTTCCCAACATATATAACATGCATATGGATGGACCCTAAGCATATATATACATACAAATGAGAGTATTTAACACACTTTATGATGCATGCTAAGTAATCCATTTAAGGAAATTTAGAAGTTGAATATGCATGATTTTTCTTAAGTAGAAAAGGTTTTCCTTATCCAAATTTTCACACACATGAAAGTAAGAAAGACATAAGTGAGTACAATGCCATTGTTAACCAGAGGTGTAAGGTACAAGACCTACTTAGGGCTACTTAAAGCCTCGCAATCTCAGGTTTGTCCAGACTAATATACCACTTTCCTTAAATACAAACATATGTATAAAAGAAATGAAATAGAAGAAAAAGTTGTTTAATTGATTCATTTTGTTTATGCAATTTATGTATGCAAGCATAGGTAACCCTTTATAGGTGATAGCATAGGAATGAATAGGATATGAAATTAAGTGAGCATTAGGTCCTTTTCAAATGAACCATATGCCTTACCAAATTCCTATTCAAAACTATACCAACATAAGAAAGAAGAAAGAAACCTTTATATAATCTTCACATGCAAACTTATAATTAAAATATAAGTAGCATACTTTCAGATTTGATATTTCATTTATGTTTTAAAAATAATTTGGATTTAGTAGTGATAATAGCCTCATATTTCTACTTTAGCCAACACATGCAAATTTGACATAAAGTAAACAATTTCATTTTAAATTTGAATTTGAAAATTATGAATGCATGAAATCACATGACATACAAATTTAACATGTTGGGGAAAGATTCAAAGTAATTAAAGCATGTAAGGAAGTTCACTTCACTTAAATCCTAAAGACATTCTTATGGAATAAGAAAGTTTAAAATAAATCAATGTGAATTCAAAGTGATTTTTGTTTAGTTTGAAGTTTGATTTAATTTTGAAAAGGTGAGATGAGTTTGCTATTCCTAACCCATTCCCACATGTGTTTGATATATTTTTTTTAATTTTTAGATAATTAGATCCATTTTATGCATTATTAGGTTAAGGTATGAATTAAGTAACTTAATTAACCCTTACCTACACCACCCAAGAATTATCCAAATAATTATGAGCCAATGAGATGACATAAAACCCACAAGGAATTTAAATTTGCAATGCACCTAATAAGAAAAGGCCTAATGCAATTTGGCTCACAATTAAAAGTTAATTAAGCTAAGGGGTTTAGCTTAAGTAATTTCAAAACACCTTTCATACTTATGAATTGGGTTTTGATTTCCTTAATTGAACCTATTAAAAACACCCAAGCATCTACCCAAAGTAGATTAGTTATGGAACTTTTAGAATTTTTAGAAATTAATTAAAGGGATAATTAATGAATTAACCTTAATTAAAGGAGATTAATGAGAGAAAGGGAATAAATAGGAAATGCCCCAAAAATATTCCATAAACCTCCTACTTACTGGATCTAACCTTAATAAACTCTAATCATGGGTTAGAATCACTAATTACACCTTAATTATCCTTAAACTCACATGCAATTTCTTTAATTAGGCCTTCAATAAATCACAAGAAAATTAGGGAGGTAAGTCATCCCCAAAACTTACCCAAGAAATTTGGGATTAATCGAGGCTAATTAAAAGTAATTAACAAAATAAAGTTTAAATAAAACCCAAATTCAAAGAAAATATAATTTAAAACCCATTGAAAAATTAATTTTAAAATATTCTAGGTTGAATTATCTTTCCATAGATTTTATTTCATAATTTTTTAAAGGAGTTATGAATTTTGAAGATCCTAAGTTAATTAGAATTAATTAAGCATTTTAAGTAATCCTCACCATGGTAATGCTGGTGCAATGCGCTTTACATCCATGCCGGAGGAGTTACTTAAGTTGTCAAATCCTGGGTGGCGACATGTAAGCGCTTGATCTCATGCTCGATCAAAGATCGATGCCTGTGATCTCCTCATTTTAAAATGGATAAAAGAATTTCTAAATGTGCGGATTATCTCACCCATCTAAAATTTGAGGATGGATGGTCGATCTCCAAGTTCTTCCCTTGATCAAGAGACCATCCATGATCAAGGGAAGATCCAAGCTCGATCTAGCATGGATTTAAATCAACCCACACCATCTAAGGCTAAAGAGTAAAATCCAATGGTCAAAATTGATGGGGTGAAAATTTCTTTCACAAAGCTCCACACCACATTGAGTTTAATGGTCAAAATCTCATACCTCACGAGGTGATCACCGGTGCCATTCCTTGGAGAAGCTTGTGAGATGAAGCCTTGCTAAAATTTTGAGCACTTGAGGTTGAGTGGATCTTCCATCACCTCCTTAGCTTGAGCTCAACTTTGATCCAATTCAATCCTCCCTGCCTTAGCTTGGGAAAGAACTTAGTGAGCTCAACTTGGTCACCCAAGAGTTTTAAAGAGGAATTGAGTGGATTGTGGAGGGAAGTTGAGAATGGATTGAGCTCCCTATTTTTCACTATTTGAAAACTAAAAAATGGGAATGGCAAGAGCTCTAGAGGCTCGATCACCCTATCATGGCTCCCAAGTCTCACCAAGCTCAAATGAATGCATTTGAGTTTGTTTAGGGGAGTATATCTCCCCTTGAAGGATCGATCAACAATGCTCTTGCCATTTTGATCCAATTGATCATTGTGGGTTGTTTGATCAGTTAGAGTGTGCACATGGTCAGCAAGCCGAGTGGATTACCAACCTCCCATGTACCTTAATTTGAGTTTGAGAGGGAGTTTGAAATTTGCATTTTGACCCATAGGATCGGGTTTGGTCTAGGGACCAAATGGGCTGACCCAATTCGGTGCACCACTCTCCCCTAGGTCCCCTTGAGCTTTTAGGAAAGTCTCAAGTGAATGTGAAGAGAGTATGATAAAAATACCCATGGATTAAGCCAAAATTTGTCTATGTCTATGGTAGGTGGTCATTTTGCTATTTTCACTTTGGATATATGTGGAGAAACTAGGTTTGGCCAAGTTTCATTAGAGATTTGGAATTCATTTGATAGGTTTTTCATGTTGACCCATTTAGGTCAAATTGGGTCAAACCAAGGGTTAAATCAAGTTCATATGACCATTTGAAATATTTTGGCTTTAGTTTGATTCAATTTGGTATAGTTTTGAATTTGGCTCATATGACTTCATTTAGCTCAAATGGGTCAAGTTGACCTATTTGACCCATTTGACCTATTTGAGGTAGGTCAAGGGTAGTTTAGGTTAGTCATATGGAGTGGATTGGTATCTTTATTTCCAATCAATTTTGGTTAAGTTCAATTTGGCTCAACATGACCCCTTTAAGTCATAAGTCTAAGGTCAATTGGGTCTAGTTGGCCAATTGAGGCTTTGGTCAAGTTCAACAAGTGATTTGGAATGAACTATTGGTTTGGATCAATTTGCTTAGATCAAGTTTTGACACATTTTGACCCTTTAGGTCAAAATGGGTCAACTTGGGTCGGCCAATTGGGCTAGGTTAGGCTCAAATGTTGGTCAAGTTCAAACATAAGTCATAAGTGAACTTAGATCAATGGTTTCAATCAATTTGGCCTATGGAATTATATTAGGTTTCATTTTAGGTTAAGTGTTGACTTGGTCAACCCTTAGGTTTGACTTGGTTTGACCCAATATTGATTGATCATCCCATGATGATTGTTGATCATGATGAGAGGATGAGTTTGGTTCAATCCAATTTGGTTAGGATCAAAAATTTGGCTCATAAGGGTACTTTAGGTCACTTTCAAGTGAGCCTAAGTGGGTCAAATGGCTTGAGCTTGATTTGAACTTGTTATGGATGGACTATTGAAATATAAATCCATTTGGTTTGAAGTCAAATGGGTTTTGATCCATTTGATTTTCATATTCAAAGAATAAGAAAGGGGTTTGATTTTTTTATTTGGTCTTTGATTGTTTGATTGAAGTTTGATTTATCTATGAGCTCATAGAAGGTTGATTGAATCATGAGAGAAAATCAAGAGTTTGGCTTGATTTGAAATTGATTTGGCTAAGTTCAAGATTTTGACTTGAAAGGCTTAGATTGGATTTTGTGTTGATTTGAGTTTGATTTTTGGATTTGGTTTTGTTTGTTTGAATTTATATTTCATTTATATATGTGAATATAAATGAGAATATAAATGTATCATGAGAAAATTTCAAGGATTTGAAGGTTTAATCATGATTTAGCTAAGTCCATTAAGAAAGATTTAAAGGACTTAGAAAATTTTGAAGTTTGAATTTTAAAATTGGATTGATTTATATTTATATTTCATTTATATAATATAAATGAGAGATATAATTTATGAGAAAATCCCATGATTTTGAGGTTTGATCAAGATTTAGGCTAAGTTCATTAATGGAAAGTTAATGACTTAAGGATTTTAAATTGGGAATTTAATTTTTGGGTTTGATTTGATTGATTTATATTTATATTTCATTTATATATGTGAATATAAATGAGAATATAAATAAGTTTTGAGAAAATCCCATGAAAATTGATTTAATCATGTTAAAGCTAAGTATATTAATGGAAAATTAAGGGACTTAAAATTTCAAAAAATTGGAATTTAATTTTTTGATTTGATTGATTTATATTTATATTTCATTTAAATATGTAAAATGAAATATAAATATAAATAAGTTTTGAGAAAATATGATTTGAATTTGAGATTTATTTAAATTAGACAAGGACTTGGGAGATTTGGACTTAGAATTTTGATAGATTTTGATCATGGTTTTGATCATGATTTCAATCATGGAATTGATTTGGATTGAAAAAAAATCAAATTGATTTGAGTTTGACTTGAGGAAAGTGAGGAATGGTTGCTAAGGGTAGATTTTCCTAACACCCCAAGGCATGACTATTCCTATGGCTAACTTCTAAGTCTAAGTCTTGGTAGTGTCACCCCAATCATTTAAGATGTTAAGAAAGAAGGAATGAGGAAAGTCTAAAATTTCAAGATGAAGATGTATTTCATCTAAAGATGAATAGAATCCTCAACCTTTCATCGATGAAGGTTTAGTAGTTAAAATCCCAAGTCTTCACATAAGTCAAGATTCTTTTGGGATCATCCCCAACCCCAAGTTGATGTAGAACTCAGATGATTCATAAAAATTAATTAATTACCTTTTATTATTGTGGTTAATCTTGAAGGTTTATTCATGGTCTAAGCACGTCAAAAATTTCAAATGAGGGTGGAAATCAATCAAGACTAATTGATTCAAAGATCCCAAAATATTTGACATTATCATATGTCACAATCCTGAGTCGATTTCTTTTGAATAAAATCAACTCATGAGATGTGTGTTAAACTTGACCATCCATGATCTCCAAATCAAAGATAAGAGAGATCCTATCAATAATTAAGCTTAAAAAATCAACCTTAGAGAAAATTCCTCAACATACATATCAAATGAAGAAGAAAATAAGAGTTAGCTATTGACCGAAGTTTAAGGACTACAGAGTTATGCAAAATGCCCAAACTATCTCTGATTAAATAATAGCATATTATATCTGAAGCTAGACGATGCATTATAAATCAATAAAGCCATTTGTCAAAAAAAATGATTAGTTTTTAGAAAAAATACACCTTTGTGCCATACCCTAAGAAGAAGAATGTCCAAATTATATTTCTTGATTTAGGACTTAAATAGTTAAGGATGAGTTTCCTCCATACTAATTAATGGTGGACATCGCTTCATCTCATGTAATTTTCTTCTTCATGGATGGGTCATCTGGCTACAAATAAATCAATATGGCTGGATGAGAAACACTACATTTCAACGATCAATCTATTGTTATAAGGTCATGCCTTTCCACCTTAAAATGTTACATACCAATGGGATGACTGATCTTCAATAACTCATCAATCATCAAATTGAGTGCTATGTTGATGATCAGTAGTCAAAAGCAAAGAAAAGGAAGACCATCTCTTTAACTTGAGAGTTTTTTGAATGAAAGATATAACCTCAAAATGAATCTGAAGTGTGAATTGGTAGCTTCAAAGAAATTCCTTGGGTTTGTTATCCAACATTGGGGAATAGAAATAGATCTAAAAAAGAACAAAGATATCTTAGAAATTCCACTTCCTAAAAGTTTAACTCAACTCATATCTTTCCAAGGATGGTATATCAGACGCTATCTCCAACCCATCTGGGAGCAAGCATTTTAGTACTTATCAAAAAATGATGCCAAGTTCAGGTGATCAGATGTTTTGAAGATATCAAGCAAGATTTGTGAAGTCATTCTACCTTATCCCATGCCACTCATCATCTACACCACCGCATTGATGACTCTTTGGTGCTTTGTTGGCCTGCCAATGATGAAGGGAAGGGCGTTTCCTTACCTACCATTTTCTTGATTCCTAAAGGAAACTACCCACCTATTAAGAAATATCAGCTTTGATCTTTGCATCCTAAAAGCTATGATATATACTTTCTCATAAGGTGAACTAATTTCTGAACCAATCCACATTCACAACATGACAATGCTATCAAATGTTGTCCATGATTCTCTAGAAGTTTGATATCACATTTGTACCCCTCACAAAAAAAGGACAAGCACTAATGATTTCTGAACCACTCCTGCTGACTCTCATTTAGTGATGATCATGAGCAAATCATGAACTTAGGGAGGTTAACAACCACCAATGGGAGTATTTTGACGCTTCCTTTCATAAAGGAGAAGGACCATGATCTACTCTTCCGAAGGGATAGGAATAGTTCTCTTAACTGTGAACATGTGATGAGATCCTCATACTATCTCCAATGCACCAACAATAAAATAGTATGAGGCTTTGACTGGTGAGTTAGCAATACTATTTTCATTTTCAAGAGCATTGATCTTGAGGATTCTTCATCAACCAGATTGTCGAGTCATACAAGGTTCTCAAACCTAAGCTTCATCATTACCAGACCATGAAGTGTTGGCCCAAATCCAAGTCACCATCACAAGGTTCCCAAGCGAGAACATAGGATGCTTGGAAACTTCAAAGAATTACATGTCGGAGGATGAGTCTATTCCAATAAGAGTCCAAAATAGACAAGCCATATCCCTTATTGATGCTGAACTCATCAAGAGACTTTCTCCTGAAAGGTAGGTTATCATTGCCAATCAAGACAAGGAGTTAGATTGGAGGCAATCATTCATAAACTATTTGAACACCGGCAAACTACCTCAAGAGAAATCACAAGCCCATCGTGTGATTCTCTTCAATGCTCTATTTTGAATTTATGGGTCTTCGATCAAATATGGCTACACTATTTGGAAAACATGAAGCATGAGATTATCAGATGTATTGTATGTGGAGAATCTCTTCAAAGATGAAAGAAAAGATCAAGATTAGATACTACAAGCCTTCGATGATTCAACTACATGGATAGAGATGCCATCGGTGTGTATGATGGTCATAAACCATAACATTCTATAATTCTACATCATTCCATTGATTTATGTATTGTGGGTCCAATTGATCCTCCTTCTTTCAAGGGTTATATGTTCATTCTAGCTGCCACTGACTACTTTTCCAAGTGGGTGGAGGTAATCCCACTCAAAGAGGTCACTGCTCAATATGTTCAATTTTTCAGAACTATAAAGATTTGGGGTGCCTAATTATATATTATAAATAGTATTGCATTCAAAAGCAAGATCAACTTCAAAGTGGTATAGATTAGATACCATATCTACCAGAGCAAATTTAATATACAATCAATATAAGAAGACATGACATATTTGAAATGAAATGATGTGAGTTGAAATAAAATTCAAATATTTTAGGTATGAATTCAACCCTATTAGAGGTTGAAGAGAGAATGCTATGGTAAAGTTGTTTAGTCAAAATGATTCAAGCTCACAAAGTTATACCTCCAAGTAGGAGAACTTGTGTTAGTCCTAAGACCAATTTTTGCCATCAAAGATGGGAGGCAAGTTTGAACCCACTTGGGAAGGCCCCATGTAGAGAAGGCCTACCAAGGAGGATCCTATCAGCTCATTAATTGTAAAGGGTACACCCAATGCTTCCAATTAATGGGCTCTATTTGAAGAAATATTATCCATAAAACATGTTTGAAAATAGTTATCAATAAAAGAACAAAAATCTGATTCCATTTCATCAAAATCTTCTCTTCTTTTGAAGCATTGTTTACTTATCTTGTGAATCCTCTATGACGTGTTTAGGATAGGTGTAAGAGAACCCAAGAGGCATCTTATCCCTCTTTCAACACAAACACAATCAAACATAATTCCCGATGCTACTAGAATAGGTGTGAGAAAAGGCATCTATTTGATTAGCATTGTTTGGTGTAACCTAAGAGGCATCCTTTCTTAGTGGGAATCCCGGTTGCCATCGATGGCACCATTTCATCCAATTCCCCAAGTGTGTTTAGGTCAGGTGTGAGATAACCAAGCGGCATCCTATTACCATTAACATAGGCATAAAAATAAACATAAATCTTTTATCTCAAGCTATTTTGATGTGAGAGCAAGGCCCATGTGGCACTCACTCATTAGCTGCTCTAGGTCGGGTTTACATACTACCTCGCTAGTATGTCACTCTAGTGGTCACTTATTTGGAAAATGTGATTCCCTACGCTTTTTTCCTAACTTGACCATTGTAAACCATTGAGCACTTTATTAGTTTGGTAGTCTTCACTGCTGTGGGTTAAAATTTTATTTAATGTTGTGGGAACATTCACCATCATTAATCAATATCCTCCCCTCTTCCTCATTTTTATTCTCTCTTCTTATCTTTATCCCTCTTAGAAAGAAATATGAAGACAAAAAAAAAGAAAAGGCAAAGAAGAGAGGGAAGATTCAATATGATGATGACTGCTTCTTTCTTTAGATGGACACCACATAGAATCAAGTGTACTTATTATGTGTGTCTCATTGAGGGAAAGGTGTACTATCTCAAAGATAGAAGTCACCACCCACAATGGACCTAATCTCTAAAGACTCAGGACTTATGGGTGCATGATGATGTAGATTTTTTACCTACTTTACATGGGAAAGTGAAGCAGGATTTATTTTAAACTGGGGTTGTTAAGTTCCCTACAAGGGCAAGCCCCCATAGTTAATTACATCCTAAGGAAGAGATTCCTTAGGAAAACTATGATCATTGTCTACAAATTTTTATAGGTAGGACTATCGTCGATTAATTTATTTTAGAAGATCAAATGGGATTGATCAAAGAGAGTTATTATCAAAGCGAAAGGAAGATAAGTAGGAGATACGATCTTAGAAACTAACAGCATATCTATGGTTGGGCTTTATGTTTTGAAATTGATTTATTTATTGAGTTGACATTTTATTAGAATTTTAGGCTTATGATTCCACAAAACAATATTATGAAAATGCCTAAGAGGTGGAGATTTATGCTTAGGACCTCCGAACCTAAATCTAGGGAGCTTTGGCGAAGGCCAAAAGCACGGCCTAAATCTAAGGCAAAAAGTGGGTATTTGGTTTGCCTCCACAAGAGAGAACAAACCACATGACTATTTGGACTTACAATCACCTGGGGTGGCCACCAACTAACTCCTCCTATAATTTTAAATACATGTACAAGTCATATGCTTTATGCAAGATAGCTAGGCAGTTATTTATTTTAAAATAAGTCCTTAAACTCACTCCAGAGACTAGATCATGTAAGGGCATGAAAATGATCTAATCAAATCATATTACATTTTATTTTCATTTTGGACAATCATTTGACTCAGCTTATAGTTTTCATATGCCTAGTGCATTAGAAATAAGATTATGGACCAAAATCAGTGAGAAGGGGAGGTGTGTTTCCCATGGCTCTCAAGGTCAAGCCAAGTTTCAGCAAGGTGGAAACCCTCAATCAAAGAAAATAATATGCATTTGCATGATGTTAGAAAAGTATACATCCACTAAGGGGTTACTAATTCTGATTTTTTAGCTTTAAATGAGATTATGAGTTATTTATTTTTTAATTTTGAGTTGATTAATTTGGTAGAAAATTTATTTTTCTATAAGATCCTAATCCACATCCATGCCATACATCAAACAAGAAAGAAACTATGAAAACATGCCATCTTAATGCACAAGCTAAACAAATCATCAATCAATTTATAAAATGCAAAAGAATAAAGTCATTTGTGGTTGGCACCCTACAAAAAAAATTGGTAGAGCTCTATATACCCATTATTACAAATGAATTACAAAAAGGAATTCTTGTTATGGGGGTCTCCCTTCTTCTTTTCTTCTTTTTTCTTTCTTTTTGCTTCTTTCTTCTTTGGTTCTTTCCATCTTCTTTTGGTTCCTTCTTTTGGATGGTTGGAAGGTGGTTTCTCCAAAGTCTTTACATGGTACATAAGATGGAATCTTATGATCAATGCTCATCCTAATCCCCCTTAGTAAACATTCCAAAATCCTAATTTGCAAAAACTACATGAAAAGGAAAAGTAAATATAACTAACACCTGCAAAATAGAGATTAGCCAAACAAACCATACAAATCCCAAGCATGTATATTGGACTTAGCACACATGGGTAACCAAGTCCACAGCCTATTGGATTATGCTTAGGGGTATAAGCACATGACAAAATAGATATATTTTAATTACAACACCCCCAAGCACAATCCACAAAAAATAATGATTAGACTAAATCTTCCACCATTCATTCTATGCACATTAACCCCATCTAGACTAATATATATCACAAAATAAAGTCAACATCAAAACCATGCACCTAACCTAAAGCGAAGTGGTGACTTACTAATGTGTGTGCTTTAAAAGGTTTGTGTGGTATTCTTAGTTATGGCTTTAAGGTTTAGATTTTATAAGTGTGAAAGTGTTCAACATAGAGGATGGTT
Organism: Cymbidium sinense; assembly: GCA_021442155.1. Lineage (NCBI taxonomy): Eukaryota > Viridiplantae > Streptophyta > Magnoliopsida > Asparagales > Orchidaceae > Cymbidium > Cymbidium sinense. Next base: position 289,274,077 of record CM038215.1, read on the forward strand.
TTATGTAAGTTATTTAGTTGATTTGGTTGATTTTATTTTGTATTTTGATTTGTTTCAAGTGAATCCTATTAATTACTAAGTGTTGTAAGAGAGGGAAAAGAAGAGAACTTCTCTTTCCTTCTACCTTAAGAATTTCTAAAGTAGGTTCAAGTTTGGTTTTATTTAGTGAATGTTTTATTATGTGTTTTAATTAATCTAAGTTTAGATTAACTCTAAACAAACCTATTCAAAAGAAAGGCATTTTAAGATTAAGTAAAGTGAATTAAGCTCAAAAAATACACATCACTTCATTTCTTTCCCAACATGCATAACATGCATATGGATAAATTCTAAGCATATCTATACATACAAATGGAAATGCTTAGCACACTTTATGATGAATGCTAAATGAGTTACTTAAGAAAATTTGAATGCTTATTATGCATGATTTTCATTAAGTGGAACAGAGGTTTTATTTATTTTCACATGCACACATGTATGAAAGGCATAAGTGAGTATGGCCATTGTTAACCAGGGGTAAGGTACAAGACCTACTTAGAATTTACCAAAACCTGAGGTTGTCCAGTAATATACCACTTTTCTTAAATACGAGTATATGTATAAAAGAAAGGAATGGAAAAGAAAGATGCAAAAGTTTGTATTTGTTCGTTTGTTTTGTTTATGCAATTTATATGTACAAGTGTGGATGTCCTTCTTAAGTAATAGCATAGGAATGAATAGGAATGGGGTTAGGCAAGTGTTGTGTTCTTTTCAAATGAACTATACACTTTGCCAAGTCCTATTCAAAACTATGTTAAAAGAAAGGAGAAGGAAAAGAACACTGAACACATCTTCATATTTATATCCACATGCAAGCTTATAAATAAACAACAAGTAGCACACTATTAGCTTTGATAATTGATTCATGTATTTTGAAAATAATTTGGATTTAATAGTGATAATAGCCACTCGTATTTCTATTTTAGCCAAAACATGCAATTTGACATAAAAGAAATATTTCATTTTTAATTTTATTTTTGAAAAGCATGAATGCATGAAATTCATATATCATACACATTTAACATGTTGGGAAAGAACTAAAGTGATGAAAGCATGTAAACACATTCATCCTAATTAATTCCTAAAGATAATCTTATGAAATAAGAAAGCTTAAAGCAAAACAAATTATTTTTTTTAAGAAGGTTTGATTTTTGTTTTGAGTTTGATTAAATTTGAGAAATATGAGGTAAGTTTGCGATTCCTAACCCATTCCAACATATCTTTGTTTTTTTAATTTAATTTTTAGATCATTAGATCAATTTTATGATTTGGTTAGGTTAAGGTATGAATTAAGCATGTTAATTATCTCATACCTATACCACCTTAGTATAACTAATCAAATAATTATGAGCCAGTGAGATGACATAAAATCTCACAAAGAATTTAAATTTTTAATGCACCTAGGAAGAAAGGGACCTAATGCAATTTGGATGATGATTAATGATTAATTAAACTAAGGGGTTTAACTTAAGTAATTTCATAACACCTCTCACACATGTGAGTTAGATTTTGATTTTCTTAGTTGTACTAAGGCTCTTAAACACCTACGCATCTACCCAAGATAGATTAATTGAGTTCTGAAAATTTTTAGGATTTTATAAAATTAATTAAGGGGTAATTAGTGAATTAACTCTTAATTAAGATTGGATTAAGGAAGAAAGAGGTGGTTTAAGGAATACAAGGAAGGTATCCCAAAATTATTCTAAACCTCATATTCACTTAATCAAAACTTAATTGACTCAATCGAGGGTTAAAACCACTAATTATGTAATTAAGCTTAATTACATAAAGGAGTAATTAAGAATTAATCAACAATTCCTCTAATTAAACCACTAAATCCCAAGAAAATTAGGTGAAGTCATCCACTAATCATGCTCAAGAAGAATTAATCAATGGTGTAATTAGAGGGTAATTAGCATTAACATTCCCAATAAAACCCAAATTCAAATAAAGAACTATTCAAAATTAATTAAAATTAATTTTAGATATTTTATGTTTAATTATCTTTCTAGTGCAATTTATTTCATATTTTTTTGATTTTTCTAGGCTTAGATATGAATATTTAAGTTTCTTTGATTAATTAGAACATTTAAAGCCTAATTTAGTATTTAATCTCGCCATACATGTGATGCGACATGCATTTTCCGTGGTATGATAATTGGCTATTTAACTTGTCACATTGTAGCAGGTAATGCGATGCTACTGCTTTATCTCGGGTTCGATCAAGGATGGATGATTAAGCAGTTCTAAAGGATAAATAGGATCATGTAATTCATGGGCGTCCATCCAAAATGCATGGATGGATGACTAGAGATTTATCCCTATAATTCCCTATGAAAGAGAAGATTCGTTCATCTTCTATGACATGATCCAAGCTCGATTGAGCTCAGATTGTATCCAAACTCAACCCACACCATCAACATGCAATCTAGATCACATATGATGGCTAATTTATTATGCAATGAAAATTCCTATCACAAAGCTCCAAACCACGTTGAATTTAAGCTCAGAAATTGGCTAACCTTGCTGGAGGTGATCATTGGCACTTGACTCCCTTGGAGAAGCTTCATCTAGTGGAGACAAAGCTTTGTTGAGAGTTTGAGACTCTGAGATGGGGTAGATCTTCCAATGGACCAACTCCACTTGCACTTGAGCTTGGTTTTGGTCTAGGCCACTCTTCCCTTGCCTTTGCAGCTTGGGAAAGACCTTGGGTGAACTCAACTTGATCCTCTGATGAAGCTTGAAAAAGGAATTGGGTTGATGTTGAATGTGGAGGAAGTTGGATTTTCACTTGAGCTCCCTATTTTCAAACTCTGAAAATCGAGAATGGAGAAATTCAAGTTACTTGAGATAGCTTGGGGAGAGTTCCAAAGGCTTACTCTGGCTTCCCTAAGTTCAATCGAGTGTGAGAGTGTTGAAATGAGATCAAATTAGGGGGAGTATATCTCTCCCTTTGGCAATCGGATGGCAGCAAGCCTTCTTGCCATTTTCATCCAATTGACCACAAGGAGTGGATTTGTTAGGCTGTTAAATGAGTCATTGCATTCAATTTTGGCTAGGAAAGAAGTGGGTGAGGTGGCCATGTGCTTGAAATGAGTGGAAGGAGGATTCCATGTGCTCCATTTCAAGGCATGTGGTTGGTTTGGCCATTGGGCTAGGTTGGGCTGACCCAAACCCATTGGGTTGGGTGTACCACACTCCCTATTGTTCACTTGATTCACTAAGAGAGTGCCAAGTATCAATGAAAAGGAATTGATCAAATTCCAAGTGGTTTTGACTTTACATTACCCTATGGCCTAGGGGTAAAATGGTCATTTAACCTTGATTTTAGTTTGGGCATATTTTTTATGATGAGAAAATAGGTTTGGCCAAGTTTTATTGAATTTGGAGTTGGTTTGATATGATTTGGTTCATATTGACCCATTTAGGTCAAAATGGTTCAACTTGGGTCAAGTTGACAAAATGGTCAAATTGGGTCAAACTAAGGGTTGGGTCAAGTTCATATGACCATTTGAAATATTTTGGTGACTTTTTTTTTATTAAATTTGGCTTAGGTTTGAATTTGGTTCATTTGATTCATTTAGGTCAAATGGGTCAAGTTGACCTATCTGACCCATTTGACCTATTTGGGTTAGGTCATGGGTTGGTTCATGTTTGGTTGGTCATATGAAATGGATTGGTATCTTTTTTTTTCCAATCAATTTTGGTTAAGTTTTGGCTCAATGACCCTTTAGGTAAAGTTGGGTTCATGGTCAATTGGGGTAGGTTGGGTCTATTGGACAATTGAGCTTTGGTCAAGTTCAATCATTTGGAATGAACTTGACCCATTGGTTTCAATCAATTTGGCTTAGATCAAATTTTGACACATTTTGACTTTTTAAGTCAAGTTGTGTCAACTTGGGTCAAGTGGCCAATTGGGCAAGGTTAGGCTCAAATGTTGACTTGATCAAGTTCAAACATTGGTCCTGAATGAAATTAGATCAATGGTTTCAGTCAATTTGGCCTATGATGGATTTTGGCTATGTTCAGTTTCATTTTGGCTAAGTGTTGACTTGGTCAACCCTGAGGTTTGACTTGGTTTGACCTAATTCAGGTGATTGATCATCTCATGATGATTGTTGATCATGATGAGAGGCTTAGATCGGCTTGGTTCAATCCAATTTGGTTAGGATTAGAATTTGGCTCATAAGGGCACTTTAGGTCACTTTGGGGTGTGAACTAAAATGGTCAAATGGCTTGGTCAAAGCTTGATTTGAGTTTGATTGAACTCACATATGGACTTATGATTGAAATGTAAACCCATTTGCAAGTGGTTTGAAGTCAAATGGGTTTTGGTTCATTTTTTACAATTTCAAGTTCAAAGGGTGAACATGAGTTTGTGTTGGGTTTGATTTTTGAATTGAGTTTTCATTTGGTGATTAAAGTTTGTATTTATATTTAGGTTCATGATTGTAGGATTGATTGAATCATGAAGAGAAATCAAAGATTTGTCTTGATTTGAAATTGATTTGACTAAGTTCAAGATTTTGACTTGATAGGTTTAGGTTAAATTTTGATTGATTTTTTAGTTTGATTTTTAGATTTGGTTTTGGATATTTGAATTTATATTTCATTTATATTTGTGAATATAAATGAGAATATAAATGGGCTATGAGAAAATTTCATGAATTTGAAGTGATTTGAACTTGATTTGAGCTAAGTCTATAACAGGGGATCAAAGGACTTAAGCAAGATTTGTATGCTTGGAATTTTCAATCATGAGTTTCAATCATGGGTTTCAATCATGTAGAATTGATTTGAGTTTGGAGAAAATCAATTAAGCTAGAATTGATTTAAGTTTGACTTGAAGGAAGGAAGTGAGGAATGCGGTTCAAGCTATAGGTTAGCAAAGTTTAACACCCCAAAATAACCATTCATAGCTCTTCTAAGTCTCTAGGGTTAGGTTGAGTGCCCACCTAATCACTAGACGTATCTTAAGACTAAGGAACTCTTAAAGCTTAAGAGAAGTCTTATGTCTAAGATGGAGGGGTTGAGAGCTCATTCTAAAATGTCATTACTAGCCTAAGCTACCTGTTGATTTTATTTAAGAGGATGTGAGTCCTGTGCTTTCTTGTTGAACTAATCATCATGATAGTTCAAGTATATTAGGTTTAGGATAAGTCCCCAAGGATCCTTTCCTCTTGACTACATTTGAGTTTATAAATCCTCCTTCTTTCGGTAGTCACCATCATAATTGTCAGCAGAAAATATTATCCCTATAGTTATAGGATGTGAGTCCCGAGCTTTCTTCTAGGTGACTATTGTAAACGGGCACCTTAGGTTGGTTAATATTGCTATCTTTGTGACTCAGATGGATACACCACTCTTGGTAGATAGTCCCACTTTCTCCTTGAGTTTTCCACAATACTTATTTGATATATGTAGCCATGTTATCTTTTCCGAGTTTTGGATCAAGCCCTTAGCGACCCTCTCCCTAGATACTATTTGGATTACATCCTTTGCGACCCCATTTAGACACTACCTGATTTACTTTTGGATTGGAAAATCCTCCTTTCCTAGTAGCCACCCCTGTGGTTGGAGAATTTATTCAGCGAATGTGTAAATCCTCTATTGGTTCAATAAATCTGAGATAGTCTAGGCTGATATAGGTTCCTTCTCAGTTTGATCCCTCGCAAACTAACATTGTCCATGATAAATAAATAAAATAATAAAAAAATATATATTCGCTTGTGGATTGGGAATTCAAGCCCCCAAAGGGACCCTTTTCCCAAGTAGGCATCCTATCTTTAGGGTAGTGTCGAATGAATTGCGACTACGAGTTAGATAAGTCACTGGCACTCACTCATCCCTTAGGTGTTCATTCTATTTTTTTCAACAAGTTACCACCTCATTGCTTTAGAAGATGTAAGATTATGCATGACTATTAAACAGATGGACGAGAGGCAGTTTGATTTGTTGCCCAAAATAGATCACCCGGTGTTCTTTTGTAGTGGAAGATGTGAGTCCCATACTTTCTTCCCTTAATTGATCATCGGCACTCCTTTGGTTGTTTAGTTCTCTCTGGAAATTTACTCCTTTTGTTCTGATAAATTTAAGGCATCTAGGATGATATAAGCTCCTTCTCATTGTGATCCATCACAAACTAATGAAATCCATCAAAGCAAATAATTAAAAATGAAATTAATCTTGACTATTTTTGAGCTGATTTAAGTCCCCCAGTGGCTTTCACTCAATAGTCATCCCTAGGTCGGGTCCATTGTTGCCCAACCAATCATGGTTCCTTATGGAAGATGAGTCCCATGCTTTCTTCTTAAACTTAACCATTGCGAAAGGCACTTTGGTTGGTGGTTGGTAGACTACTCCTTTGGATTGAGTTAAATCAGGTCCTTTTTTCGGTCTGATCCATCGCCCGATGGGGTCCATCAAAATAATTAAAGAAAATGAAATGTCTCTATTTTTGGGTTGATTTAAGTCCACGTGGCATTCACTAATAATCGACCTTAGGTTGGTTCAATCCATTTACAATGGATCACCTAGCGGTCGCTTTGGAGGATGTAAGTCTACGCTTTCTTCCTAGTATAGCACATCGAAGGCATCCCTTTGGTTGGAGTCTCTATGTGTTTGGTAGACGCCCCTTTGGATTGGTAAATTTGAGTTAGTTCAAGCCCATGGCTCTACCTAGATCCATCAAACCAATAAGATCCATCTCAAAAATCAAAAAATCTCTGAAATAAATTCAACCCTCCTCCCTCATTGGAGTCAAACAAAAGCAAACAAAATGAATTCAATCAATCTTTCCATGTGGCATCAAAATAAATAAAAGCAATGAACAAAATAAATAATCAATCAATCCAATAAATCAAAACAATTTTTCTCCCTAGTGAGACTCAAGTCAAATCAAACCTCTCATCCCTTGGTGGATGACTCGAACCTATTTCTCTAGTGGAAGGTTCATATACTCTATCCCTAGTGGATTTATCTTTTACTATCTTATGTCCTTGACATGAGTAGAGTCACATTGCACTAAGCTCGGATTCTTCACACACGGGTTGAGTAGAACACTTCATTGGTGCTTTGATCTTCGGTGTTGTTGATTGTTTGAGCACCAATAATGTGGTGTTCCTTGTAAGTCACACCACACCTATTAGGCTTGTTGACCTCATTTTTTGAGCTCTCAACCCCTCCACCTTAGACATAGGACTTCTCTTAGACACTAGAGTTTCCTATTAAGACACTTCTAGTGATTAGGTGAACACTCAACTCCAGAGACTTAGAAGAATTAGCCATAGAATAGGTCATGCCTTAGGGGTGTTAGGAAAATTTGTCTACCTAGCTTGAACCAAATCCTCACTTCTATTTTCAAGTCAAATCCAAATTAATTCAAACTCAAATCAATTCAATCTTGAAACATGATTGAATTCCAAATTCCAAAAAAATCTTTCCTAAGTCACTTTGATTCTATCTTATGGACTTAGCCTAAACCAAATACAAATAAACTCAAATTCAAGAAATTTTCTCAAAACCCATTTATATTATCATTTATATTCACAAATATAAATGAAATATAAATCAAATATCAAACTCAAAAAATCAAATCCAAATTCAACCAAAATTCAACCTAAGCCTTTAAGTCAAATTCTTGAACTTAGCCAAATCAAACTCAAGTCAAGCCAAACTCTTGATTTTTCTTCATGATTCAATCAACCCTTCAATCATGAATCCAAATATAAACACAAACTTCAATCATCAAACCAAAATTATATTCAAAACTCAAACCCAAATCAAATTCATGTTCACCCTTTGAAATTGAAATTGTCAAATGAATCAAAACTCATTTGACTACAAACCACTTGCAAATGGATTTATATTTCAATCATAAGTTCATATATGAGTTCAAACAAACTTGATTCAAGCCTTGATTCAAGTCAATTGACCCTCTTAGGCTCCCCAAAGTGACCTAAAGTACCCAGGTATAATCCTACCCAAATTAGATTGAATTAAGTCCAACTAAGCCTCACATTGTGAGCAAAATCATCATGAGATGATCAATCACTCAAATTGGATCAAACCAAGTCAAACTGGGGTTGACTAAGTCAACACTTAGCCAAAATGAAACCTAAACTAGCTAAAATCCACCATAGGCCAAATTGATTGAAACCATTGATCAAAACCAATTCATGATCAATATTTGAACTTGACCAAGTCATCATTTGAGCTTAACCTGGCCTGACCCAAGTTGACCCACTTGACCTAAAAATCAAAATATGTCAAAACTTGATCTAAGCCAAATTGATTGAAACCAATGGGTCAAGTTCATTCCAAATCACTTGTTGAACTTGAAAGCCTCAATTAGCAGACAACCTAGCCCAATTGACCATGAACCCAACTTGACCTAAAGATCAAATTGAGCCAAAATCAAATTAAAACAAAATTGATTGGAAACAAAGATACCAATATATTTCATATTCCCATTGAAACCTAAACCAACCCATGACCTAACCCAAATAGCTCAAATGCGTCAAATTAGTCAACTTGACCCATTTGACCTAAATGAAATCAAATGAACCAAATCAAATACAAATCAAATTGAACCAATTCAATGATTGGTAACACTTGAATTTGACCATTTGTTCAACTTGACCTAAGTTGACCCATTTTGACCTAAATGGATCAACATGAGCCCAATCATATCAAATCAATTCCAAATTCATTTAAACTTGGCCCAGCCCATTTTTCAATCATACCAAACATACTCAAACTAAAATCCAAGCCAAATGACCATTTTACCCCTAGGTTAAAGGGTAATTCTTGGCAAAATTCACTTAGAATTTGGTCAAATCCTCTTCATAGCCACTTGGCACTCTCTTAATGGACCAAGTGGACACTAAACATGGTGCACATGACCCAATGGGTTTTGGTAAACCCAACAAATCAACAAACCAACCACTTACATGAAAATAAGCACATGGGAATCCCTCCTCCACTCAATTAAGCACATGGCAACTTCTCCACTACCTCCTTTGGCCAAAATTGAATAACATGCCACCTTAAATGGCCTAACAAACCCATTGCACAGGATGAATTTGATCAAAATGGTAAAAGAAATCTCGGCCGTCTGATCCACCTAGGGGGAGATATACTCTCCCTAATTTCATTTTATTTTCAGACACTCACAGTTGATTGAAGCTAAGGAAGCTAGATAAAGAAATTGTAAGCTCCTCTAAGCCTCCTAAAGCTACTTCCATTTCTCCACTTATTACTTCAAACAAAAATAGGGAGGCTATGAAATTCCAACTTAGCCAATACCAATTCAATCAATTCCTCCTTCAAGCATCCTCAGAGACTAATAGAACTCATCCAAGCATCTTCCAAGATTCAAGGCAAGGGAGGTGGGAGCTAGACCAAGGCCTCAAGCATTTAAAAGAGCTTGGTCCATAGAGATCTACCTCAACCCCTCAAACTTCACAGCTTGTCTCACTAGACAAAGTTACCTCGATGGTTGGGAGCATCGGTGATAGCTGCCTGTGAGGTATGCCTTTAAATCGAGCCTAGAATAGGAAGTGGTTGGTCCATTGTGAAGAGAATTTTTAGCCCATACAAAATTGACCGTTAGATATACTTATGCTTACTCCTAGATGGTGTGGGTAAAGTTTGAGTTCAATCTGAGCTCAATCGAGTTCAAATCATGCTCTAAAGAGTGGATGAATGCCCTCTCCCATAGGCAAACTCAGTGATGGATCATGGACCGTCCATCTGCACATTTTGGATGAACGGTCTTGATCAAGCCAGGTAGGATCCATGGATTTATCCCTTAAGAACCATGGGCTCAATCTCAACCATCCGATCTTTTATCAGACGATCCAAAGAGAAAGCACGTAGCACCACCACTGATGAGGTATGGGATGTGACTACTTAAATAGTGAATCCCATCATGCTACGTGGAAAGCCATGCCGCGTTAGCGATCCACGTGGCGCCGACAGAATTAACAATTTAATTAGGCTATCTAATTAGGTTTTAATCATGGAATATTTAAATATTCATAACTAAATATAGAAAAATAAAAAAAATACAAAATAAAATGCATTTTGAAGATAATTCAATAAGGAATTCACTTAAATTATTTCTAATGGATTTTAAATAGTGCATTTTCCTTAATTAGGGTTTTAGTGAAAACTTAATAATCCTAATTACTCCTCAATTACTTCATTAATTCATTTCAAATTTCTCAAATGCATTTAATGGGATGACCTCTGCCTCCCCTAATTTTCTTGGGATTTATTGATGAGTTAATTAGGAAAATCAATTAATGAACCCTTAATCACTCTCTTTATGTAATTAAGGGTAATTAAGCATGTGAGCAGTTCCTTTAGTTAATTAAGCCTTGCTTAAGTGAAGAAGAGGTTTATGTTTGGGGAAATTTTCCCAAAGCCATTCCCTAAACCTCTTTTCTTCCTTAATCCAAACTTAATTAAGGGCTAATCCACTAATCACCTGCTTAATTAACTTGATAAAATTTTCAAACCATTCCAGAACTTAACCAATTCATCTTGGGTAGGTGCTTAGGTGTTTAATAACCTAAGTAGCTTAAGAAAATCAAAATCCAACCCACATGTATGGGAAGGGTTATGAAAGTACCTAAATTAAACCCTTTAAATTGCATTAGGTCCTTTATTTCCTAGGTGCATTGCTGATTTAAATTTTTTGTGTGATTTTATATCATACATTAGCTCATAATTATTTGATTAAATATATTAAAGCGGTGTAGGTAAGGGTAATTAATGAACTTAATGAACACCTTGACCTAAAAAAATATAAAATTAATCTAATGATTCTAAAATTAAATTAAAATAACATACACATGTGAGAAATGGGTTAGGACCAGCAAACCTCTTTAAATTTCTTAAATTCAAATCAAACTCAAACAAAACTAAAAAAAAATTCTCTAAAACAAATTTGATTTACTTTAAATAATCCTATATAAGATTATCTTTAGGAATTAATTAGGGTGAATGAATTTACATATTTTCATCACTTTATTTCTTTCCTAACATACTAAGCATGTATGTCATATGAAAATCATGCATTCATACCTTTTAAAAATCAAATTAAAAATGAAATGTTTCCTTTATGTCAAATTGCATGTTTTGGCTAAAAATAAAAAAATATATGAATAGCTATTTCACTATTAAATCCAAAAATGATTTTCAAAACTTATAAATCAAATATCATAACTGAAAGGTATGCTACTTATAATTATTTATAAGCTTACATGTGAGTATAATATGAAGATGTGTATTGTGTGACTTTCCTTCTCTTCTCTTTTAGCATAGTTTTGAATAGGATTTTGCAAAGTGTATAGTTCATTTGAAAAGAACACAACACTTGCTTAATCATTCCTATTCATTAATATGTTAACACTTAAGAAGGATATTCACACTTGCATATAAATTGCATAAACAAATCAAATAAATAAATATAAACTTTTTTTTTCTTTCCATGCATTTTGTTTTATACATGCACATATATTTAAGAAAAGTAGTATATTAATCTGGACAACCCCGGGGTTACAAGGCTTTAAGTAGCCCTTAAGTAGGTCTTGTACATTACATCCCTGGTGCTAATAATGGCATCGTACTCACTTGTGTCTTTTACACTCGTAAATGTGCATGAAAAATGGACAAAGATTCACTCTTTTTTACTTAACAAATCATGCATCATGAAGCATCCAAACTTTCTTAAGTAACATCCCTTAGCATTCATCATTAAGGTGTGCTAAACATTTCCATTTGCATGTATAGATATGCTTAGGATTCATTCATATGCATGTTACACATGTTGAGAAAGAAATGAAGTGTTATGTATTTTGTCATAGTATTTCACTTTACTTAATCTTGAAATGCCTTTCTTTTTCAATAAGTTTATTTAGGGAAAAATCTAAACTTAGGATTAATCAAAATACATAATAAAGCATTCACTAAATAACAATCAAATATGAATCTACCTTAGAAATTACTTAAGGTTGGGAGGAAAGAGAAGTTCTCTTCTTTTTTCCCTCTCTTTATAATATTTAGTAATTAATTATAGGTTCATTCAAACCTAATCAAATCACAAAATAAAAATCAAACAAATCAAATAAATCACTTAAATGAAACCACCCTATAAGTAAAATATTTTCACACTTAGAAAACTTCAACCTTAAAGCTTAGCTAAGCATACCACACAAACCTTAAATAGCACACACATTAGACTAAGTCACCATTTCTAACTTTAGATTAGGGAGGTGCATGGTTTGATGTTTGCTTTTATTTTATGATGTGATGTTTTAATTTAGATGTTAGGGCGTATGTGTGTAGATTGAATGATAAGGCAATCTTAGTCTAATCATTATCTTCTGTAGGGGATTATGCTTAAGGGGCGTTGTAATAAAAATATAACTACTTTTGTTGTGCAGATGCTTATACCCCTAAGCATAATGCAAAATAAACTAGGTGGGGTTGGTTAGCCATGAGTGGGATGCTAAGTCCAATTTATACATATACATGTTTGGTATTGTTTGATTTATTTAGCTAATCTCTATTTTGCAGGTTTTAGTTAGATTTTTTTTTCTCATTTTCATGTAATTTTGTAATTAAGATTTTGGAATGATTGTTATGGGAAATTAGGATGAACATTGGTTATAAGACTATGTCTTATGTACCATGTGAAGCCTTTAGACCAACCACATTCCAACCAACTAAAAGAAGAATCAAGAAATGAAGAATGAAGACCCTCATAATAATGAATTCCTTTTTTATTGTAATTTATTAATTTGTAATCCGGGATGTATAAGGGTAGAGCTCGGCTACCCAATTTATTTTTGGCTTTGTGCAATGGAGCCCAACCACAAATGACCTTTTATTCTTCTGTGCTAGCTTTATAAATTATTTGATGTTTGTTTAGCTTGTGCATTATGATGGCAACTTTTCTTAGTTTCTTTCTTATTTTGATGTATGTCCTGGATGATGATTAAGCTCTTAGGAAAATAAATTTTCTATCCAACTAATCAATTCAAACTAAAATAAATAAGCATAACCTCACCTAAAGCCTAAGTTATGAATCATGATAAAAAAATTAGCAACCCCAGGCGTATTATTTTTCTCACTTTATGCATAAAAAGCATATTATTTCACTCTTGATTGGAGGGCTTCCACCTTTGCTAGAGAACTTGGCTTAACATTTTAGAGCCATGATGGAAACACACCTCCTCATTTTGTTGGTTGTGGCCCATATTCTAATTTCTCATGCATTAGGCATATGAATCCTAAAGCCTGTGTCAAATTGATTGTCCAAAATAAAAATAAAATGTGACAAAATTTACATTAGATTTAAGTCATTAAATCTTGCCCTACAAGATCTAGTCTCTTAAGGAGTGTGTTTAAGGACTTAGTCTCTTTCTAAATAAATAATAGTCTAGCTATCTTGCAAAAGTATTTGACTTGCCTACATATTTTAAAATCGTAGGATGAGTTAGTTGGCGGCCACCCTTAGGCGGTTGTAAGTCCAACAATTGGGTGGTTTATCCTCTCTTGTGGAGGTAAATCAAATACTCATTTTCGTCTTAGATTTAGGTCGTACTTTTGACCCTCACCAAAGCTCCCTAGATTTAAGTTCTGAGGTTGCTTCTCCCTATTGAGAGCTACAAGCATAAATTCTCACCTCTTAGGCATTACCATGACCTTGTATCATGGAATTGTAAGCTCCAACTTTCTAATAAAAATTCAACTCAAATAAAATAATTCAATTTTAAAAATATAAAGCTCAACCACAGGATAGTTTGGGGTACTTACTAGGCTTTCTAGTATCCTAAGGATCCTTTACTTATCTTCATTTGGCTTCGATAAGAACTCCCTCCTCTTGATCGATCCCACTTGATTTTCTAAAAATAAACCAATCGATTGATAGTCCTACCTTTCAAAATTTTTGGAGATAACAATCATTTACCTTAATCGAGAGTATTCCTAAGGAATTATATTCATTAGGATGTAATTAACTATGGGGGCATACCCCTATAAGAAACTTAATGAACCTGATTTAAACTAAACCCTGCTTTACTTTCTATATAAAGTATGGGAAGAATCTCTTGTACATTCCAAAGACCCATAGTCCTTAGGAGTCCTTATTAAGGTGATTAGGTCCATTGTAAGGTGGTGACTTCTATCTTTCGAGATAGTACATCTTTTCTTAAAGTCATACCCGATCACCCTAATAAGAATATCTACAGATATGTGTGGTCTCCCGATAAGGTATTATATATATTTCTATTTTCATTTATCCTCTTTTCCAAAAGGGGATAGATGAAGGCAGGAATATATATATAAATTTTTCACCATAGCATGTATATGAATAAATTGGGCTTAGCACCCCATACATGGGTAACTAAGTCCACCTAGCCTATTTTTGGATTATGCTTAAGGGTATAAGCAACCTGCATAGCAAAAAATATTTATATTTTTATTACAGTGCCCCTTAAGCACAATCCCCTGCAAAAAAATAATGATTAGACTAAGATCGTTCTATCATTCAGTCTATGCATATACACCCTAACATCTAGTCTAAAATATTACATAATAAAATAAAATTAGGCATCAAACCATGCACCCTAACATAGGGACTAGAAATAGTGTGTGACATTTAGCATGTGTGGTATGTCTTAGCTAAGGGGTTGAAGTTTTCTAAGTGTGAGAAGTTTCAACTTAGAGGGTGGTTTTATTTTAAGTGATTTAGTTGATTTGTCAATTTTATTTGATTATTTGATTTGGTTTGAATGAACCTACAATTACTAAAAGTTGCAAAGAGAAGAGAAGAAAAGAGAGGAAAGCTTCTCTTTCATCCCTACCTTAAGTAATTTCTAAAGTAGATTAATTAGTTATTTTTCTTTAGTGAATGTTTTATCATGTGTTTTAATTAACCCTAAGTTTAAATTTGCTCTAAATAAACCTATTCAATAAGAAAGGCGTCTTAGGACAAATTAAAGTGAATTACTATCACAAAACACATAATCATTTATTTCTTTCCAACATGTATATCATGCATATGAATGTATCCTAAGCATAATTATACATACAAATGCAAAGTCTTAGCACACCTTAATGATGAATGCAAAGAGATGTTGTTTAAGAAAATTTAGATATTTCATGAATGCATGATTTGATTAAGTAGAAAAGAGAGGGTTCTTTTATCCATTAATCAAATGCACATTTACATGTATGAAAGACATGAGTGAGTGCGGTGCCATTATTCTCTACACTAGGGGTGTAAGGTACAAGACCTACTTGGGGCTACTTAAAGCCTCGCAACCCCAGGATATCCAGACTAATATACCACTTTTCTTAAATGCATGTGCATGTACAAAAGTAAATGAATGGATGAAGAATCATGCAAAAGATTTTTGTTTGTTTGCTTTCGTTATGTAACTAACTTATGTAAATGTGAAGATCCTTCTTAAGTTATAACATAGAAGTGGATAGGAATGTATTTAAGCAAGTGTTGTGTTCTTTTCAAATGAACTACTTTTACATCTGCGCCACAAACACATGTTAAATCAATCACATAAGTATTTATAAGTAGCATACTGACCTTTGATTTAGATTTTAAAATAATTTTGATTTAGTAGTGATAATAGTCCCATACTTTTCATCAATTTTCATTTCATTTTATTTAGTGAATGCATGAGTTCATAGCAAACAACACATTTGGAAAGATGACATGATGTAAGCATGTATCATGCGCTAATTTCCGCGATCTTATAAAAGGAAACCAAATTTGCTTAAAGAGATTTTTGTTCTAGTTTTGAATTTGATTTAGGGAAAGTGAGAAGAGTTTGCTGGTCCTAACCCCTTCCCCCATATGTGAATTGATTTAGTTTAATTTTTAGAATAATTAAGTTGATTTTATATTTTATTTAGGTTAAGGTGTGGATTAAATTCATTAATTATCCCTTACCTATACCTCTTTAACATAATTAACCTGACAATTATGAGCCAACATATAATATACAACCACATGGAATTTAAATCAGTAATGCACCAAAGAAAGAAATGGGACCTGATGCAATTGGCTCATAATTATTGATTAATTAAGCTAAAGTGTTTTTATTAAGTACTTTCATAACCCTTCCCACACATGTAGGTTGGATTTGATTTCCTTAAGCTTACCTTGGGCTTTTGAACACCTAAGGATCTACTCAAGATTGGGATTGATTAAGTGATTAGGTTTTTGGATTAATTTTTAATTTTGGATTTGGTTAATTAAGCTATTTAATGAAATGATTAAATCATTAATCAATTTATAAATTAATTAAGTCTTCATTCAAATGAAATAGACTTAGGAGAAAAGATTTGGAAAAGGCATCCTAATCTCATTCCCTAAGTCAACCCACTATTCAAGATGATTAACAAGCTTAATTAATGAATTCATCACAATTTAATAGGTTAATTAATCATTTTATTGATTAAGGCAGTGATTAGAGATGAAACAAGCAATTGCCTAAATTAATCCAATAATAAATTTCAAGAAAATCATGGGAGTCAAAGGTCATCCAACTAATTAACCGATCAAAGATTGGACGGTCAGGATTAAACCTGCAGTTTTGATTAAATCACTGGATCAATGCGGATTAATCAAGATCGTCCATCCAGAACCCGCGGGATAGACGGCCCATTATTCATCCCTGCCCTCACCTGCGGGAGATGGAGACCATCCATCCTCCATGGCTTGATCCGAGTTCACTTGAGCTCATATTTGGCAGGGATTCAACCCACACCATCAAGAAGTAAGAAGAAGCACATCCAACAGTGGAAATTAATGGGATTACACTTTCCTTCACAAAGGACCATAAAATCTTCAATGGGATCTCGATTTTGAAGCATACCTCATCGAAGGCTATCACCAGTGCTTCTAACCATTGAAGTAGTTTTTTTTAGTGGAGACGAAGCCCTATTGAAGGTTTGAAGGTTCAATTTGCAATGAATCTTCCAATTGACCAAAGCTTGCTTCAATGGTTTGCTGCTTTGATCGAACTCCTCCTTCCCATGGCTTGGATGCTTGGGAAATGATTTGGGTGAGACAGATTAGGTCCCTTGATGGTGCTTACAAGAGGAATTTGGATTCTATGGAGAATTGAGTGAGTTTGAGTTTGGTTTTCTTTCCTTAATTCGACTTGAGTAAAATTGAGAAGGAGAAAAATGGAGAGAGCTTGGAAATGCTTGGGAGAGCTTGGGGAGCTTCCTCTAGGTTCCTAGGGCTCAATCAAGTGCAGGTGTCATGAATTAAAATAGAATGAGTGGGAGTATATCTCCCCTACTTGGATCAAATGGCCGAGAGCCTCTTTGCCATTTTGATCAAATTGCTCTCATGGAATGTGTTATTTAGGTTGTTAGGGGTGCCATGTGGTTCAATTTTGGCAGAAGAGTGGAAGTGTGGAGATGCACATGTGCTAAAATGAGTGTGAGAGGTGATCCATATGGAGAAATTTGAGTGGAGGGGTCTGTTTGGCTTTGGGTTGGGTTTGGCTATCCCAAACCCATTGGGTCATGTGCACCACCCTCCTTGGTATCCAAATGGTCCACTAGGAGGGTGCCAAGTGGTCTTGAGTTGGAATATGATCAAATTCCAAGTGAATTTGATCATAGGTTACCCTTTGACTTAGAGGTAAAATGGTTATTTGGCTTTGATTTTGATTTGGGAATATTTTGAATGATTGAAAATGGGTTGTGATAATTTTCAATGAATTTGGAGTTTATTTGATATGATTTGGCTCAGTTGACCCTTTTAGATCAAAAAAGGGTCAACTTGGGTCAAGTTGACCAATTGGTCAAATTGGGTCAAACTAAGGTTGGGTCAAGTTCATATGACCATTTGGAGTGGCTTGGTATCATTGGTTTGGTTCAATTTGGTTTATATTTGGTTTTGGCTCATTTGAGTTCACTTACGTCAAATAGGTCAAGTTGACCAATTTGACCCAATTGGGTTAGGTCATGGGTTGGTTTAGGTTTGGTTGGCCATTTAAAATATTTTCCAAGCTTTTATTTTAATTAATTTTGGTTTGATTTAATTTTGGCTTGATTTGACCTTTTAGGTCAAGTTGGGTTTATGGTCAATTGGGCTAGGTTGGGTCTAGTTGGCCAATTGAGGCTTTGGTCAAGTTCAACAAGTGATTTAGAATGAATTTGACCCATTGGTTGCAATCAATTTGGCTTAGATCAAGATTTGACATATTTTAACTTTTTAGGTCAACTTGAGTCAAGTGGCCAATTGGGCTAGGTTTGGCTCAAATGATGGCTTGATCATGTTCAATCATTGATCATAAACTGGTTTAGATCAAAGGTTTCAACCAATTTATCCTATGATGGATTTTGGCTAGTTTAGGTTTCATTTAGGTTAAGTGTTGACTTGGTCAAAGGCTTGGTTTGATGATTGAAGTTTGTGTTTATATTTGGTTTGTGATTGAAGGATTGATTGTTTGAAGAGAAAATCCAAAGGCTTGGATTAATTTGAGGTTGATTTGGCTAAGTTCAAGAATTTGACTTGAAAGGGTATGGGTTGGTTTTGAGTTAGATTTGGATTTGAGTTTTGAATTTGATTTTGGTTATTTGAATTTATATTTCATTTTGGTTATTTGAATTTATATTTCATTTATATTTATGAATATAAATGAGAATATAAATGGGTTATGAGAAAATCTCTTGAGTTTGAAGTGATTTGAATATGATTTGAGCTTAGTCCAGTAAGATGAAATCAAAGCGACTTACAAAAATTTTAGATTTGGACTTAAGTTTTGGATTTGGTTTTTGTTACTTGAATTTATATTTCATTTATATTTGTGAATATAAATGAGAATATAAATGAGTTATGAGAAAATCTTTTGAGTTTAAATTGATTTGGGATTTTGGAATTGATTTGAATGATTTGAGAAAAATCATTTTAAGTTGGAATTTGATTTGAATTTGGAGTTGGTTTGGATTTGAAGTTTGATTTGTAACAAGAAAGTGAGGATTGGGTTTAAGCTATAGGGTAGGCAAGTTTTCCTAACACCCCTAAGGCATAACCTATTCATATGGCTAACTCTTCTAAGTCTCTGGGGTTAGGTTAAGTGTTCACTTAAACTAGAAGTGTCTTAAGACTAAGGAACTCTTAATGCCTAAGAGGAGTCCTATGTCTAAGATGGAGAAGTTGAGAGCTCACTCCAAAAGTGAGGTCAACACTCACATAAATCCTAAGCATTAAGTCGAGATAATAAAATATTTAGCAATCCTTTAGTTGGATGTTATATGTTTAATATCATGCATGTCATTTTATATCACTTTTGCTAAGAGAGGGTTTCCATCTTTGCCAGATAGAAAAAAAAAGGTTTGACCTTTGAGAGCCTATGATGGAAACACATCTTTCTCTTTTGATTTGGCTCATAATCAACTTCATCATGCATTTAGGTATATAAAATCATATAGCTTGTGTCAAAATAAAGAGTCCAAAATTAAATAAAATTTTGATAAGATTTGCATTATACTAAGTCATTATTCATACCACTCATGCTCTAGTCTCTTAGGGAGTGGGTTTAAGTACTTTTGTTTTTTTTTAAATAACAACAACCTAGCCATCTTGCAAAATCACAAGACTTGCCTAATGGTTTTAAAATGTAGAAGGAGTTAGTCGCCACTCCTGTTATAAGTCCAGGATCGTAGTTTCCCTCATGTGGAAGTGACAATATACCCATTTTGCCTTAGATTTATGTCATACTTTGGCCTCTGCTAGATTTAGGTTACGTGGTTGTTTTCTTTTGGGGTACAAGCAAATATAAATCTCTTAGGCATTTTCATAACCCTATATTATGGGATTATAAGTCTTCATTTTCTAATAAAATTTTAACTCAAATACATACTTATCTTCAATTTCAAACATATAAAGCCCAACCATAGGATTGATTGGAATGCTCACTAGTTTTTCTAGTGTCATGACCATTCCCTACTCATCTCCTTTGGCTTCGATAATAAGTCTCTCCTTTTGATCTATCCCACCTGATTTTCCAAACATAGCCAATTTATTGAAGACATATCTTTAAAATCTTTGGAGATAATAATTTTCTACTTTAATCGAGAGTATTCCTAAGGAACTCATCTTCCTTATGTTGTAATTAACTATGGGGGCTTACCCCCATAGGGAACTTTAGAACTTATTTTAAATAAACTCTACTTTATTCATCCATGTAAAGTAGGAGAAAAATCTTTCGTACATTCGAAGACCCATCATACCTTAGGAGTCCTTATTAGGTGATTAGGTCCATTGTAGGGTAGTGATTCCTATCTTTCAAGATAATGCACTATTCATTGATGTCAAACCCGATCACCTCAATAAGTACATCCTCAGATGTGCATGGTATCCTTCCCCCATATACACACACATACACATATATCCAAAAATAAACACCACAGTCTTATCATTAAATTCTTTGGAGATAATAATTACTTTAATCAAGGGTATTCTAAGTAACTCACCTTCCATGTGATATAATTAACTATAGGGGTTTGACCCCATAAGGAACTTTAAAACTTAGTTTAAATAAACCCTATTTTATTCATCCATATAAAGTAGGGAAAATCTAGGGTACATTTGAAGACCCATCATGCTAATTTCTATCTTTCGAGATAGTGCACTATTCTTTGATGTCGTACATGATCACCTCGATAAGTACATCCTCAAATTTTCCCCCCCCCTTATATATACACACACCTCACATCGCACATCCAAAAATAAATACTACAAAGTGGTAGTGGCATGAGAGAAGTTAGTTGAAGCCTTGTGGGTTTACCGTACCACATACAAAACTCCAACTCAATCTACCCCATTCTCCTTAGTGTATGGGTTTGAAGCAGTTCTAAGTTCAACTCTCATCATTAAGGATAGCTATGGTAATAAAATCACAATGGAGCAAAGCAAGTTCGATTAAAGCTCGAAGGTTTAAGGAGAGACACTCGGCATGTGAGAACCTCGAGTTATACAAATCCAAAATGATTCAAGCTATAACATGTTGTAGTCCAAGATCTTTTAAGTAGGGAGCTTGTTTTTCTAAGGAGCCCAATTATTGGTGTCAAAGATGGGAGGTAAGTTTGAACCCACTTGGGAAGGCCTTTTCCATAGAAGGCCTACCAAGGAGGATCTTATTAACTTATAAATTGTAAGGAGGCTATGCTTCCAATCAATGGGCTCTACCTAGAAATATTATCCATAAATCTTGTTTTAAATCAATTATCAATAAAATTTATTTCATCTTAAACTCCGTCTCTTCATATTGGTTAAGAATATCTTTGCTTTCAAATCCGTCCTGATGTGTTTAGGGTAGGTGTAAGGAACCCAAGCGGCAATGTATCCTTTAGCAACACAACACCTACACAAATTACACACAACCATATATACAAAATAAACACTTCTCTTTTATCTCGGGCTATTTTGATGTGGGATAAAGCCCCTTGTGGCACTCACTCATTAGCTTCTCTAGGTCGGGCTAACATGCTACCTTGCTAGTGTGTCACCCTAGTGGTTACTTGTCTGGAGGATGTAAGTATACAAGCTTTCTTCCTAACTTTACCATTACAAACCAATGAGCGTCTTATTAGTTTGTTAGGTCTTTTTGTGTGGCTAGTAAGCTACCTCGTGTTGACTTTGTTTAAGATGACGTAAGCCTACACACTTTCTTCTTGAACTAGTCATCATACACTGACTGGGTCGAGTATATTTGAGGCTTAGAATAAGTCCCCCACTGGCTCATTTCCTCCTAACTACTTCAAGTTTGGGTCTAGTCCTTGCACGGGACTCCCCACTTCATAGTCCCCCTAAGTCAGACAGCACTTATCTCGTTAATGATAGACTATCCTGGTGATCATTTTAATCTGTAAAGATGTAAGCCTACAAGCCTTCTTCTTAGATTGATCATCACAAACCAACAGGCAACTTAAGTTCATTGGTTATCACCATCCTGGAGGTGACCCACCCAGTGGATACACCACTCGTGGCAGATGTAAGTCTACAAGCATTCTCCCAGAGTTAGCCACCATATACCTATAGGCTTTCTTATACAAGGTTTTGGATAAAGCCCCTAGTGGCACCTCCCTTGTGGACACTCTATTTGGATCACATCCTTAGTGACCCCATCTAGACACTATCCCGATTACTCTTAGATTAGACAGTCCCCCTTTCCTAGTAGTCAGCCCTGTGGTTAGAGAATATGACTTGCAAATATGTCGATTCTCTCTTAGTCTAGTAAGTTTGATATAGGACTAAGTTGATATGAGCTCCTTCTCAGTGTGGTCCCTCACACACCAACAGGGTCCACATAAATGTATAAATTATATATATATATATATATATATCTTTGTTTATGGATTAATAGCAAAACCCCTAATGGTACCTTTTCCCAAGCAAGCATCCTATCTTTAGGGAGTGTCAGCAAAACTCCCTATAGAATTGTGTGACTACTTTTGAGTTGAGATAAGTTCCCTTGTCGGCACTTTCTTAGTAGTCACCCTTAGGTCGGGTTCAACTTGTTGTGCCACCAACAGTTCACCCCGACGGCCATCCTTGCTTTGGAAGATGTAAGTCTACCATGCATTCTTTTCAGCACGATCGTTGCACACTGATGGGAAACCTTAGGTCAGGTTTAATTTATTGTGCTATCAATCGATCACCCTAGTGGTTCCTTCTTTAGGAAGTTGTAAGTCTACAAGATTTCTTTCTAACTTGACCAATGCACACCAAAAGGCACCCCTTATGCTGGTTAGCTCTACCCCATGATCGGTAGACTATCCATTTAGATTTATAAATATAAGATAGGACTAGGCTGATATTAGCCGCTTCTTTGTAGATCCATCGCACACCGACAGGGTCCATCTAAAATGAAATTGATTTTGACTATTTTTGACTCAATATAAGTCTATCACACATTCGCTCAATAGTCGCCTTAAGTCGGATTTGATTTGTTGTGCTATCAATCGATCACCCTAGTGGTTCCTTATTTAGGAGGATGTAAGTCTACAAGCTTTCTTCCTGACTTGACCATTGCACACTAAAAGGCACCCCTTAGGTTAGTTAGCTCTATTTGATGGTTGGTAGACTTTCCCTTTATATTCTTAAATCTGAGACAAGACAAGCCTGATGTTAGTCCCTTCATAGTGGATCCATTGCACACCAACATAGTCCATTTTATCAAATCACCATCTTTCCCTAGTGGAATCCAAATTAAATCCATCTTATCCACAACGGATCTGAGCTCATATCTCTAATAGATGTGCCTTCACAACCAAATCACATCCTCCCCCCAGTGGAGTATCAAATCATAAATAAATTAAATTCTCATCCCCAGTGGATGCCCGCCAATTAAATCAAATCAAATTCCTCCCCAACGAGGCACGAATTATATCCTCTACCTAGTGGAGCCCTCATAAACTCAAACTAAATCAAATCCCTATCCCTAGGGGATAATCTGAACTTGCTTCCCTAGTGGAAGGTTCATGCACTCATCCCTAGTGGATCTTTTCTCTCCAAGTCATATCTAAATCAAATCCCTACCCCTAGTGGATAATCTGAACTTGCTTCAATAGTGGAAGGTTCACATACTTGATCCCTCAATGGATGTTTCCTTCCTCTCTTATGCCCTTGGCATAAGTTGAGGTATAGTGCACTAAGATCTTGATTTCGTCTACATCTCAAGTTTAGGAGTAGATCATTTTTTTAGCTTGTGATCATGCGACGTTGTTGATGATTATCAATACCAATATATGTGGTGTACCTCATCAATTACACCACACTTATTGGGCACCCTTTTATTGATCTCACTTTTGGAGTGAGTTCTCAACTTTCTCATCATAGATCTAGGACTCTTGTAGACACTAAGAACTCCTTAATCTTAAGGCACTTCTAGTGATTAGGTGAACACTTTACCTAAGCTTAGAGACTTAGAAGAGTTAGCCATAGGAATAGGTTATGCCTTAGAGATTTAGGAAAACTTGCCTACCTTATAGCCTTAAACCCAATCCTTGTTTCCTTCCTCAAACCAAACCTCAAATTCAAACCCAAATCATAAATCTAGTTCTAAATCAAATGATTGAATCCCATGATTAAATTCAAATTTCAAAATCTTTCCTAAGCCCTTTGATTTTATCTTATGGACTTAGCCTTAACCAAATTCAAATCAATCTCAACTCAATTGATTTTCTCAAATATTCATTCAATCTCAAATCAAATCCCAACCTAAATTCCAAATCAAATGATTAAAACTCAAAATCAAATTCAAATTTCAAAATCCCTTCCTAAGCCATATGAATCACCTTCATATGCTTAGCCAAAACTCCCTTTAAACCAAATTAAACTTGGTTGATTTCTTTATAAATCAATCATTCCTTCATTTATCGCAAATATAAATGAAATTCAAATTCAAATAGCCAAAACCTAGTCAAACTAAATCAAACCAAATGAAGACCTTTCTTAAGCCATATGGACCTACCTCCATAAACTTAATCAAATCTCAACCCAAATCAACCTAAACTCAATTGATTTCTTTATAAATCAGTTATTCTTTTATTTATATTCATATTTATAAATGAGACCCACCCTCCAATGACCAAAAATAAATCAAACTAAATCAATTCCCTACTTAAGCCCTTTTGACCTACATCCTTAAATTTGGTCAAATTTACTTCCAAATCACTCCAAAATCAAGTAATTTTCTCATCAATCATTTATATATTATTTATTTTCATAAATATAAATAAAATATAAATCCAATTGGCAAAAACCAAACCCAAATCAAATCAAATTTTCAATTTTAACCTTTTAGCTAATTTCTTGAACTTGACTAAATAATATCCAAATCAACTCAAAACCCGTGGATTTCTTCTTGATTTAATCATTCCTTCAATCATTGTTCTAAATATAAACACAAACTATAATTATCAAGCCAAACCCAAGTCAATGCAAGTCAAGCCCATGTTGACCCCTTTTGACTTGAAATTGTCATATGAACCAAAATCCATTTGACTCTAAATCAATTGCAATTGAATTTATATCTTCATCCTATGCTCATATATGAGTTCAATTAAACTTGAATCAAGACAAAACCAAACCAATTGACCCATTTAGGTCCACTAAACCCAAAGTGACCTAAAAGACCTTTTGGAGCCAAGTTCTAATCCAACCCAAATTGGATTGAACTAAGCCCATCCTAACCTCATATCATGGTCAACAATCATCCAAGGGTGATCAACTACCCAGAATTAGGTCAAACTAAGTCAACTTGATCCTTTGACCAAGTCAACCTTTAATGAAATGAAACTACCCACCATATACCAAATTGATGGAAACCATTGATTCAAACCAATTCATAATCAATGATTGAACATGACCAAACCTTTAATTGAGCCAAACCATTTGACCTACGTTGACCCAAATTGGCCTAAAAAGCTAAAATGGGTCAAAATCATAATTTGATCCAAATTGATTGCAACCAATATCTCAAGTTTATTCCAAATTATTTATTGAACTTGACCAAAGTCATGATTGAGCCTAATTTGACCAATTGGTCAACTTGACCCAACATAGCCCAAATTGACCTAAAAGGTCAAATTGGCCAAAATACAAATTAAACCCAAATCAAACCAAACCAAAGCTACAATCATTTTCAATTAACCAATTGAACATGAACCAACACTTAACCCAACCTAATTTGGTCAAATTGGTCAAATTGGTCAACTTAGCCCATTTGACCTATTTGAATCCAAATGAGCCAAAATCAAACCAAAGACAAATTAATCAAAACCACTTAAACCAAAAACTCTTCAAAACATCATTTGAACTAAGCTTTTTTTTTGACCAATTGGTCAACCCAAACCCATTTGATTTGACCATATGAAGCCCAACCACCTCAAACTAGCATGGGATCCACAGGAGCCAAACCCAAATCATTCATTCCCAAACTAGCCCAAATCCAAGTGGGATCCAACCTAAGAGAATTAACCATTGGACAAGGTCATTTGCATTTAATTCTTGCAATCAGAGGCAAGGTCCACTCTCTCGTCACCATGGCAGGTATGCCTACCCTCCCTAGCCCACCCTAGAAACACTAGGATCGGTCATGGACCAAAAGGAGGTGAACCAAGTCACCTCCCTTCATACCCGAGCACCCAAAGGACCAACCCAACTCAATCATCCCATATCTTACCTTGAGTTCCCTACCATAGATTCTTCCATTTGAGCCACGTGGAGTTGACAGTGACCCCACCGATGCCTCGATAGTAGTGAACTGGCAGAAATGCAGGGACGGTCCATCCATCACACTCAATTTTGGGGTATACTCCCTCAATTCGAGTAGTAATTGTCACCATTCATATTAGGAGAGCCCCTTAAGTGATTTTAAAATCCCTCAAAGCTTCTTAGAGCACCCCAAGCCTCCCTCGATCGACCATTGTTCTTTACGTGTAAAACTGAAATAGGGGAGACATTTCTTGATTCAAACCCACCCATTTATCAACCAAACTCCAATTAAACTTGCACACACCTTCACCACGCCTAATCGAAGCCAAGCAAATCATCCCTTGAGGTCCAAAGCCACCATAAGCCATACTTCAATCAAGATCGAACACCAAATAATAGGAGCTTGGTCCATAGAGCAATCTACCTCAAATTAAAGCTTGTGCAGCTAAACAGGGCTTTATTTCTATCAAGCGAAGCTTCCTCAATAGTTAGAACTGCCAATCACATGCTCCGGTGAGGTAATTTCTCAAAATTGATTTTCATTCTTATAGTTGTTTATACATCCATATGTATTTATGAGCAGTGGGTATATTAGTCTGGACATTTCAAGGAGCAGGACTTTAAGTAGCCTTAAGGAGGTTCCTACCTCACTCCCCTAGTGTAGAACAATGACATCATACTTGCTTAAAACTTTTATACATTTGAATGTGTATTTAGCTAATGAATGAAAACCCTATTTTTCTATTAAAAAGACATGCATTCATATTTTTGTTCAAGTGGTTGGGTTTATTAGCCATATGATTTAGAGTTCCTTTCTTATGCTTTTCTATAAGAAGTTAGATAAAACTTTAAACTAATATGATAAAATAATTCAATCAAATGAAACATCAATTCCAAGTATATGTTCTTACATTCATCATTTAAATGTGCTAAGATATAAATTGCATGTATATGTATGTTTAGGACTTAATCATATGCATGCCATATATATGATAAAAAGAAATGAACAAATATATTTTATTTGATAGTAATTAATTTTAATTAATCTTAAGATGTCTTTCTTATTGAATGAGATTAATTAAAGTAAACTGAAATCTATGATTAATTAAAATATGTAATAAGCCATTTACTAAAGAGAATTGATTAATTAATTTTCTTTAGATGTGGCTTAAGGCATGGATGAGAGAGAGTGATCCGCTCTTTTCTTCTTTTTATAATACCTAGTTGTTAAGTGTAAGCCAATGGAAATAGAAGAAAACACTTAGTAAAATTCTCAAAATCAACTAAATCACTTGAAGAGAAATCAACCCTTCATAATTAAATCTCTTCATATTTAGAAGATTTTAACTCTAAAGCCTAGTTAGAACATACCACATGAGAATTAACACACACATTATAACTGAGTCACAGCTTCTAGGTTTATGTTAAGACGGTGTGTGGTTTGATGTATGCTTTATTTTATGATGTATTATGGTAGACTTGATGTTAGGGTATATGCTTTATAGATAATGATGTGATTAGCCTAATCTTATTTTCTAGAGATTGTGCTTAAGGGTACTTAAAATAAATATAAATGCTCTCTTTTGTAGGTTGCTTAACCCCTAAGCATGATCTACATTAGGACAGGTGGACTTGGTTACTCATGTGGAGGATGCTAAGTCCAAATTATACATATAACTGCTTGGGTTGTATGGTGTGTTTAGCTAACACTTATTTTGCAGGTGTAGTTAGATTTTATTTTCCTATTTTTGATGTAATTATGCATTAGGAATTTGGTTAAGTGTTATGGGGGTTAAGGATGAACATTGGCCAGAAGGTTTAACCCTGGGGTGCCATGTGATGCTTAGAAGCCTACCAAATCAATGAAGAAATGGAAGAAGCATGAAGACTTGAAGACTCCCCCCGTAACACTTATCATTTATAATTTACAATTATTCTTTTATATACCTGGGTTATATAAGTGTAGAGCTTTCCATTTCCTTTTTTGGGTTATGCGGTGAATGCTAACCACACCGCCTATTATTCTTTTTTTGTTAGGTTTATAAATTATTTGATGATTGTTTACATTGTGCAATAGAAATGGCATGTATTTTCTAGTTTTTTATATGATGATTTAATGTGTGGCTGAATCCTAGGAAAAAAAATAAACTTTTATCCTATTCACAACTCATAATTAAATTTTAAATAACTCATAATCTCACATAAAGCATTAAATAAAGATAATTAAAGATTTAGCTACCCTTATATGTTGTATTCTTAACATCATACATATCATATTGTTTCACTCTTACTAAGAAAGAGTTTCTATCCTTGCACGATAAGGGAAGACTTGACCTTTGAGGGTCTCCCTTGTGGTAGAAAATACCTCTTTCTCTCTAATTTAGCCAATAACCCTATTTCATCATGCATTTAGACATATAAAATCTTATAACCTTTGTCAAAATAAAGAGTCCAAAATCAAATAAAATTTGATAAAATTTGTATTAGACTAAATCATTATTCATATCACTCATTCTTTAGTCTCTTAGGGAGTGAGTTTAAGGAATATAGTTTTCTTATAAATAATAGCAGCCTAACCAACTTGCAAAATATATGACTTGACTACATTATTTTAAAACATAGAAGGAGTTAGCTGGTTGCTACTCTAAGGGTTATCAATCCAGCAGTCGGGTGGTTTACTCTCCCTTATCGAGGTAAACAATATACATATCTTTGCTTAGATTTAGGTCATTCTTTGGCCCTCGTTAAAGCTCTCTAGATTTAGGATCTAAAGTTGTTGTTATCTCTCGGGCTTCAAGCATAAATCCTCACCTTTAGGCACTTTCACAATCTTGTGTTGTGGAATCATAAGTGTTAATTTTCTAATAAAATTTTAACTCAAAAACATAATTCTTCTCAATTTCAAATATATAAAGCCCAACCATAGGATAGTCTAGAATGCTCGCTAAGTTTCATAGAATCATGAGCATTCCCCTACTCATCTCCTTCTGGCTTTAATAATAAATCTCTTCTTTTGATCCATTCCACTTGATTTTTCAAACATATCTAATTTATTGATAGTCCTATCTTTGAAATCTTTGGAAACAATAATTGCCTACTTTAATCAAAAGTATTCCTAAGGAACTCACATTCTTTAGGATGTAATTAACTATGAGGGCTTGCCTCCATAAGAAACTTTAGAACCCAGTTTAAATAAATCCTACTTTATTCATCCATATACAGTAGGGGAAAAATCTCTGATATATTCAAAGACTCATCATGCCTTAGGAGTGCTTATTAGGTGATTAGGTCTATTATATGGTAGTGATTTCTATCTTTCTAGATAGTCCATTATTCTTTGATGTCGTACTCGATCACCTCGATAAGTACACCCTGATGCATGGTGTCCCCCCCCACATATACACATAAACTAAAAGTAAACACGATAGTGTGATATTAGAATTTTTAAAGATTTTGTAGCATAACTCCTATTAACTATCAAGCTCTTTTAGGTAAAATTGAGCATTCTCCTCATGTGAGAGCTGGTGGCTAGGAGATATCTACAATGAGGGAAGCTCCATATTAAGAAGAATATCAACTTTAGCCATAAAGATAATAGCATAATCAATCAATAAAACATACATATTTTATGTTTCACTTAGGCTAATGATAGTTTAACCAACTTTTCTTACCGCTTTTACTTGTTATGATGATTAACTTCTTGATAAGTTGCCCAATTATCTTATTAAAGACTCTATTCAAGTAGCATGTTATATAATAATATATAATTATCATTAATCAATCTAATGCTAATGAACAAACCAATCAATCTTAGTACTTTGAAAACTCTATGTTATGCTTATAAATAGTCAAATAGGGCATGTCAAAATGATAAATAAAATGATTTCAAAAGAAAGTTAACTCATTGTATGTTTTCACTCTTCATAGAAGAATAATTGTTACCCACTTTAGGAAGTAATTATATGATATATAATCAAGTATAAATTCTACAAAAAAAATTTAATAAATTAGATAAAATAAGTGTTGTATCACATATGCAATATAGTTTTCATAGTAAATAAGACATAATGCACACAATGGACTATATGTTTAAATATAATATAATAAACCATTTAAATTTCAAATGTCATATCTTATAGTAGATTTAGGAACCTTATTTGTGCTTGCCCTTCTTTATTACCAAGAAGATTTAAATAAGAAAAATTCATGCTTATTATTAAATAACCTTAATAGCTCTAATAATATAAGAAAGAACTTCTAAAGAAAAATAATCCTTGTTTACAAGATTTATGCTATATTTAAAGAGTGGCCAAAATTTATATAATATTATAATCTTTATAAGCATTGAGATCTCACATATTATTTCATAATTTTTTTTAGTTTATTTAAAAAAATATGAGATTTGTATTAACATAAGAACTTTATAACTTTTCTTTATTTCTAATAATACACATCAACACAAGTTTAAGCTACTTGAAGGACTGCTTTTTTTTTTAACTTACAATCTACAAATATTGTTGCTTTATGATGCTAATCAAATAGGTTTCTAAGATAATAATGTCTTATCTACAAGTTCTTATGTAATGACATATTCACTCCATTTTGTGGTAAAATAAAGATATATATGTTATAACAAATATTTAAATTGTAGTGTAATACACATCATATGATCAAATACTTGTGTAGTTAATAGATTGGTAAGGTGATTATCTCACTATCTAGCCATATTGTATGTGTATTGATGTTGAAACTATGTTGCACCTGCATTATCTTTTACTATCTTGCTCTCTTTAGAATTAATTTTCAATCATGACATCCAAACCTTCAAGAATGATAATTTTACTTCATCAATCTACTTGAGAAGATCAATGGTGCATGGATCCATTTGTTTGTGTCTATTACTAAGGGATATGTGAAATCTTTTGTCAAATATTACTTGTTATTTATAATATCATTTTATAATAATCTATTAATTTTGCATATTCTCCATGCATGATTATAAGAAGTGAGCAACAACTTTTGTCTCCTCCATCATATATATATATATATATATATATATATATATATATATATATATATATATATATATATATATATATATATATATATATATATATATATATATATATATATATATATATATATATATATATATATAAAATAAAATGGATTAATACCTTTAGCCACCTTCATCATATCATCTTCAATCACTAAAGAAATGATGTAGTGAAAATAATGACCTCCATATTATCCCTTTTTCACTTTATTTATCTCATCCTTATCCCGTCACACCCCAGATGACCCCCTTATTCTAGGTGGTCAGTGTAACGAATAGGATGACTCGATTAGACAGATTCCACCCACGTTACTTCTTTTGCCAGCGTGCAGTGAAATGTGTATCTAATCAAATCATCACAAAATTTAAAATTCACATACTAATTAATTCATATCACAAAATTGGAAGCATGAAAATTTTTAAGTTTGTACATAAATACAGAGCAACCAAAGGCATCAATATTAAAGTTTTGTACATACCCAAAAAGCCTTTAATCTTCCCAAAACCCAAAACTGTACAAATCAACAAAACGGACTAGCTTCTACCCACCTCGTCTTTTCCTGAAATTATCAACGGTAGCATCATAAGCTAAAACTTAGTGAGATCAATAATGCTAAAGTAAGCTCGAAAAGGCATTAAAAAATGTCGTACATGTACATTTAAAATTTGCATAAAGGTAAAGTGGTAACTATCTAATGAAATATAAGCGAACAATATCTTTGTGATTAGATCTTGTATCAATAATTTATCATTTCATAGGAGTCGTCATTTATGTATTTAGTTATTTAATGAAAGTAATTTCAGTTCTATATCAAATCATTTTTCTAGAAATGTTATTTATAATTGCATAGGTTTTGACTTCATAACAAATGGGGCGTCCACGGCGTTGGCCTAAAGGCGAAGGCGGCGGTCGAACCATACTACCTAATAACGACAGGTTAGACACTAATGGCCAACCTCGTCGGGATCTTAAGATCCCACCTCACGGTTCATCTCGTCGAACTTTTGCCTATCTGCGCAGATATCTATAACATAGTCTTCCTATCATAATTTTTCCTGACATTTCTCTATTTATCACATTACTGCATTTAATAATTAATAATGCATATTTTAACACATTTCCATATGCCCAACAAAATAATATGCTATAAAGAAAATGAACTAACTGGCTCAAGTAATAAGCATTTGTAATTACATACAATATGATAGAATATCTATATGTTATTCATACATGTTATTCATACAGTTCATAAGAATCAGTAGAACAATGGCATATACTAGGACTATAGAAACTAAATTTAAATTAGCAATTATGTCTCACCTCAGTGTCTAGGCCAGTGTCGTGATGTGCTCGACGATTCCTCCTCGAGTATACAACCTATCATTAAATAACTCTTCTAAATACATGAAACTCATAAATACATTTAACACGATAGTATGCGACAACCGTCTTACCTAAAATTGATGTCTCCTCATATCATCTTAAAACAGATTATCCAAAGTAATCTACTAACGCTACTAAATACTTGATTAGATTAACATAAAGTTAATAAGATTTCTTATTTGAAAAATTAGCATTCATACTACTACACACATACATATTATCCCCAAACATTTTGATTCCCCAAAAAAAACCCTTTCACTTGGCATTGCTTAATGTTAACCGGCATTACCATTTTATTTTCTTAGTCAATTACTTAATTCCATCAAGGCGGCACTCCTCAGCCGAAAGGCGAAGGTGAGGCGGCAATTCTAGTCAGGGAGGAGGAAAAGAAAGGAGGAAATCTGGCTCAAGGAAATGAAATAAAGGAGGTACCTTCCTTAGATCCAACAATACACTCGTTAAATCCGTAATTCGGCCACTAGATGCAAAGTAAAGTGGGTTTGCTACAATAATGATGGATTAATTAGATAAAATAAAATTAATTAGGAAATAAGCTAAATTGGATATTACAATTTCCCGCTCTAAAAAAAAAATTTCATCCTCGAAATTTCTTCTCAATCATTTGAACAGGAAGGGAAACTTTTGACTCATCTCTTGTTCAACCCCCCCAAGTAGCTTCTTTGATTAGTGCATTCTTCAATTTAATTTTAACAGAAAATTTGTCTATTTTGTAATCTCTTCACATCAAATTTCAAAATCTTTTACTCTGCATAAGTCAAATCGGTTGTATTTCAAACTTTGTATATGGAATCTTACGCTCTACATCAGATCCATTTCTCAACATTGAAATGTGAAAGATGTTGTGAATCTACTAGTTCAATAAATTGTGGCAAGTAAGCCATATTGTCAATCCTTTCAATGATTTCAAAGGTCCCATGTACCATGACTTAATTTACCTCCATGACCAAATCTACTAATTCCTTTCATAGGTTTGACTTTCAAGAATACAAATTCTCTAACTTGAAATTCTACAGCTCGGTGTTTTAAGTCGTAATACTTACGGACAATCACGGCGACTTTCAATCTATCCGATGTCGATTTTCTCTAGCTTGATCAACCAACTCACGGACTAACTGTTTGTCTTCTCACTTGACCCAACTCAATGGAGTTACACTTTTGACCATATAGTTCTTCATACGAGCCATCGAATACTTTTGGTAGCTATTATTGTAAGCAAACTCGATCATAGGGAAATGATCTTCCCAGCTATCTCCAAAATCTAAAGCACATAGTCTCAACAAATCCTCTAGGACTTGAATTGTTCTTTCTGATTGTCCATCAGTCTGAGGATGAAAAGTTATACTTAAATATAATTATGTGCCCGGGCCTCTCTGAATTACATTCCATCTAGAAGTAAATCTACCATCTATGTCAGAGACGATCACTTTTGGAATACCATGAAGTCTTATAATTTCTTTAACATATAATCGGATAATTTATCAACAATCATACATTTCATAGGTAAGAAATGAGGCGACTTGGTCAATCTATCCACAACAGGATATCTATCACGACCGGATCTAAATCCCATAATAAAATCTATTGCAATTTCTTTCCACTTCCACTCAGGTATAGGTAATGACTGTAACAATCCATTAGGTCTTTGATGCTCAGCTTTGATAATCTGACAAACTTGACATTTAGAAACATATTCAGCTATGTCTTTCTTCATACCTGACCACCAAAATGCTGCTTTTAAATCTTTATACATTTTGAACTACGGATGAATAGTATATCCACGATGAGCCTCACCGTAAAATTTCTTGTCTCAAATCAATATCACTTAGTACCCATAATTATGAATTCTTTTGAATAACACCCTCTGCATCTACAATAAAATTCTGCTTCTTACTAGTTTGGATTTGTTTAATGAATTTCTGATATCCACGATCCAATTTTTGTGCAACTTTGATTCTATCAAATAAAGTTTATTGCACGGTCAATTGATATAAATGGCCAGTATCACTGAATCTTCTAACTTCCAGCTGTAGAGCCTCTAATTCTTTGATCAACTCTGACTTTTGAGTAATAATTCAACTGACATTCCCCATGGACTTATAGCTTAAAGCATCTGCTACCACATTAGCTTTGCCTAGAAAATACTGAATATTTAAATCATAATCTTTAATGAACTCGAGCCATCTTCTTTATCTTAGATTCAGTTCTTTTTATGTAAAGATATATTTAAGACTCTGATGATCAGTAAAAATTTTGCATTTCACTCTATACAAGTAATGTCTCTAAATTTTGAGAGCAAACACCACAGCTGCTAACTCTAGATCATGCATGGGATAATTTTTTTCATGAGGTTTTAATTGTCTTAAAGTATAAGCAATTACTCTTCTATTCTGCATTAAAACACAACCCAAACCTTTTAAAGATGCATCACTAAATAGTTAGAATCCCTCAGTCCCAGTTGGAATAGCTAAAACTAGTGCAGTGGTCAAATGCTTTTTCAATTCTTAAAAACTCTGCTCACATTCAGTTGTACATTAAAATCTGACATCCTTTCTCAATAAATTAGATAGAGGCATCGCAATATGAGAAAGTCTCTTGACAAACTTCCTATAATAACCTGCTAAGCCTAGAAAACTGTGAACTTTTGTAACATTCTTTAGTGCGGACCATTCTAAAATTGCTTTTACTTTCTGAGGATCAACCGAAACTCCTTCGCCACTGATAATGTGACCTAGAAATGTGACACTATGCATCCAAAACTCTCATTTGGAAAATTTGGCATATAATTGATTTTGTCTTAACAATTCTAAAATAATACTCAGATGATTTGCATACTCTTCATCAGTTTTAGAATAAATCAGAATATCATCAATAAAGATGATAACAAACTGGTCCACCGAGGGTTTGAAAACACGATTCATTGAGTCCATAAAGGCTACAGGAGAATTAGTTAAACCAAATGGCATAATAAGAAATTCATAATGTCCATACCTGGTTCCAAAAGCTATTTTAAAAATATCAGCATCTTTAACTCTAACGATGATATCCGGATCTCATCAATTAAAAAAATCTGGTAGCTCCCTCAAGTCAAATAAATCATCAATCCTTGGTAGTGGATACTTGTTCTTGATTATCACTTTATTTAACTCCACTGTGTCAATACAATCGCGCCATCTTTTTTCTTAACAAATATCTTGGTGCACTCCGCGGTGAGTTCTTTGGGTGAATAAATCTTTTTTGTCAATCAATTCACATGGCACTTCAATTCTTGCAATTCTTAGAGCCATCCTGTAAGAAGATTTATGTATAGAAGTTGTATCGGGTTGTACATCAATCCTACTTCTCGAGTTGGTGGCACAGTAATTCCTCAAAAATACATCATCAGAAACAACTAGAATGTTTTTCAGCTCAAACACTTCCTTATTCAACACATCTAATTTGGCCAGAAATATAATTTCACCGCTTCTTAAATGTTTACTCAACTTCACTACACTAATCAAAGAAGACACAGCATTCTTATCACAAGAAAAATAAAATGATTTTTCACCAGGCACACTAAATTTTACTCTCCTCTTCCAGCATTCAATTGTTGCAAAGTATTTGATCAACCAATCCATGCCTAGTATAATGTCAAAATGTCTGATTGATAAGATAATTAGTTCTGTAAGAAATTGTTTATCTTGAATGTTAATGTCAATAACACATTTCCTATTTGTACTCAAACTATCACCAGAAGGCATCACCACATTCAATACAGGTGTGAAATAAATAGTATCAGCGTAAAGCGGTGGAAAAGTCGAAATGAATGAATCACGAAGCACCGAATCAACTGAACCCAAATGATCACGAAATTTTAAGCATACGACCACTTCATTTGATTCCTTTGCTTCTGGAGTGATGGCAAAACTCTGCTTTCTTGGAGGGTTGGTTTTACGTTCTGAAGTTTCTCTTTTTTCTTGAATTGAAAGTTTTCCCAAAAATTGTGTGTTACTTGGCTTCCAAAAACTTTCTTTGTTGACGCTGTCCCTGATAATTGAATGATTTTATATCCTTCTTCTTCTCCAATGAGCAATCTGTTGCACGATGTCCGACCTGACCACATCTGTAGCATTTCCCTGATCCAACCAAACATTGACCAAAATGTCACTTTTCACACTTATCACAAATAGGTTTCTCCAACTAAATTTATTTCATCGTCGCAAACTTAAATTTTTCTAGAAATCGGCTTCGTTCAAAGCTTTGCTTGCTTTCTGAATCCCAATATTGTTTGGAAAAGTTCAATTTATTTTCAATTCTCCTAGCCCTTTCAACTAACACTGAGAACTCACTGATATCAAAAGGTGCTAGTGCCAACCTCAATTGATCTCACGAGGCCTCACAATCTATGGCATTTCTCTTCACGTGTCGATATAATGTGGAGCATATCTAGAAAGAGAAGTGAACTTCGGTTTCATCTTGCATTATAGTTTTTGATCCTTGAATTAGATTAAAAAATTTGTCTTGTAAAGCAAGTCTGGCTGATGGAGGAATAAACCAATCCTTGAATACTTTAACAAAGTCATCCCATTTGATCTGTGTAATAGGTACCATGTCAAATATTTCCCTGTGTTGAGCTTGGCATCACCTCTTTTCCCTTCTAATACAAAGTAGCGGTCTTTACTTTCGCAAATCATCCCATCCGAATTTTTCAATTTTAAGCAGCCAATCTTCCACCACTATAGGATCACTGGCTCCCTTGAATGCTGGTGGTTTAAATGTTTGAAATATCCTCAAATCCTGATCCACTTCTGAACCAAACTCAGATCTGTGTCCATTAGTCGTAGATTTTTCCATAGATGCTAGCTTATCAATAACCTGGGAAATCAGCTGAACTACCCCTTGCAATTCATCGAATCTACCTTACCACTTGCTCTAGGTTGTATTTCACTTCTGTTAGAATTATCTCTAGCATGTAGTTCGGGGTCTGCAGCTAGTCTGGCGGACTGACCATCTAACCTTACTAACATTTCTTCAGGCAAATTAATCTGTAATTACAAGAATTATTTATCGGATACATATTTATTAAATATCATACATGCATGAAGTTAAGAACATATGGATTTCTAACCCAAAATTAATCGTCTTATAGCTCTGTATTGATCAATTCAACACTTATTTTAAATTCGAATCATGCTTCCATTACTATTGCTCATCAATATTTTTGCTCACAACCTTATTGCTCTGATCTCAACCTTATTACTCTGATATCACACCTCACGATGACCCCTTATTCTAGGGTGGGTCGATTAATAACGAGTGATGACTCGATGAACATAGATTTCACGACGTTCCACTCGCGGGCGTCAGTGAAATGTGTACCTAATCAAATCATCACAAAATTTAAAATTCATATACTAACTAATTCATATCATAAAATTGAAAGCATGAAAATCTTTAAGTTTGTACATAAATAGAAAGCAACTAAAGGCATCAGTATTAAAGTTTTGTACATACCCAAAAAGCTTTTAACCTTCCCAAAACTATGCACCTCAAAATTGTATCAATAACAAGCTACACCCTCTCCTCTGAAATTATCAACGGTAGCATCATAAGCTAAAGCTTAGTGAGATCAATAATGCTAAAGTAAGCTCAGAACAAGGCATTAGAAATAATCGTGCATGTACATTTAAAATTTGCATAAAGGTAAAAGTGGTAACTATGCAGCAGAAATGTAACTGAACAATATGCTGTAGATTAGTACTATATCAATAATTTATCATTTCATAGGAGTCGTCGTTTATTTATTCAGTTATTTAATGAAAGTAATTTCAGTTCTATATCAAATCATTTTTTTAGAAATGTCATTTATAATTGCATAGGTTTTGACTTCATAACAAAAGGGTCGTCACCCGGCCCGTCGACCTAAAGCTGAAGGTAAAGCAGGGTCGAAACCATACTACTTACCTACACTCCACGGTTAGATGACTATGACTCCAACCTCAATGTCAGAGTCGGGGATGCTAAGATCCCTGCTCACGGCTCATCTCGTCAGAACTTTTTTCCTATCATGCGGTCTATGTATAGTCTTTCTATCACAATTTTTCTTGGCATTTCTTTGTTTATCACATTACTGCATTTAACAATTAATAATGCATGTTTTAACACATTTCCATATGCCCAATAAAATCATATGCTATAAAGAAAATGAACTAACTGGCTCAAGTAATAAACATTTGTAATTGCATACAATATGACAGAAATATCTATATGTTATTCATACAGTTCATAAGAATCGGTAGAACAATGGCATACACTAGGACTATAAAAATTGAATTTAAATTAGCAATTATGTCTCACCTTAGTTTCTAGGCCAGTGTCGTGATGTGCTCGACAATTCCTCCTCGAGTACACAACCTATCATTAAATAACTATTCTAAATATATGAAACTCATAAATACATTTAACACGGTAGTATCACTAGCTTAAACTGCAATCTTACTTAAAATTGATGTCTCCTTATATCATCTTCTGAAACATAGGAGCACGACTCCAAAGTAATCTACTAATGCCAATACTAAATACCTGATTATATTAACATAAAGTTAATAAGATTTCTTGTTTGAAAAATTAACGCATTCATACTACTACACACATACATATTATCTTTTCCCCAAACATTTTCAGATTTCCCCCCAAAACCTTTCACTTGGCTGTTAGCCTAATCGGTTAACCCCACATTACCCTTTTATTTTCTTACAACCCAAGTCAATTACTTAATTCCATCGAAGCAACAAAAATAGGAATTAAGTAAATGGATTGCATAACTTACCCAATTTCCTTTTAAATCGCCTCCTCTCCTATGCACGATTCAGAAACTCCTCATCACGCCATCCATGACATGCGATTCGCCGGAGGCAGGCGGGTTCCAAATGAAGTCGACGTAAGGGGAGGAGAATCCAGGAAGGCGATCGGTGGGTCTAGCGGCCGATCCGGTTTTCAACTGAGCACGCCGTCTGCGCCGGGAGGCGCACTCTGCCAAAGCCGACGAAGGCGGCGAGGCGGTTCTAGTGAAGCCGAAGGTGAGAGGAAAAAGAAAGGAGGAAATTACCGCTGCGGCTCAGAGGAAATGAAATAAGGAAGCTGCTGGAGATTACCTTCCTTAGATCCAACCATACACACGTTAAATCCTTAATCCGGTTGCTACATGCAAAGTAAAGTGGTTTGCTACAGTAACAATGGATTAATTAGATAAAATAAAATTAATTAGGAAATAAGCTAAATTGGACATTACATATCCTTAACTTGAATGATTGATTTAGTAGCAAGAAAAGAATGACATCCTTGCTATTTTACTTATCCTCACTCATCCATGTGACACAATCCATACCTATATTTTCCTCCATATGTACACAACTATAAATCAAGTCATATAGAGTATCTAATTTTTACTCTAATCTTAGTTGAATATTTTCTAATCTAAGTTATTTGTTCTTTAACTCTTTAATAACTATAAAAAAACTATTGTACCTAATCTAAGAAGAACATAAACTAACTAAAAATTGATTTTTCTTAAGCTCCCTTTCCTTTCCCCTTAATCAGACTAGAATACTTGTCTATATAATATATTATTGTTCTCTTTTTTTACAACTCTAATTGGGAAAATTTTTTTAAAAAAGTATATATAATAATCTTATATAAGTTATCTTTATCAACTTTATGCATCAATATAAGATTACTAACCGCATATAAAAAATAATTCAAAGTAAACTTGGAAGTTAATTTATAATAATATTTAACATATGACATCGCTTAAAATATAATAATTTGTATATAATTTAATAATTGTATTCATTAATAGTGATAAAAAAAATTTTACTCATGAACACTTTATTACTCTTTCAATTCAACATCATTAATGATTTGTCTCTAAGATACATTGTATATTTTCTCCCAAGTTTTGAGATTGCTTTATAAGGGTGCATCTGATGCAGCTTTATGGTTGCTTTACTTTTTAGAAAAAGTAACCACAACTATATTTGGTAACTAGTTTTTTTTGTTACTTTTTAGAAAGTTTTATGGTGAAAATTTATTTTTTAAGAACTAGAGCTATTAAAGTAAGGTAGCTGTCAGAAATTGCTATTTAAATTTCTTTAAAAAAATATTGGTAATACCCACAACATCATTACAACCGTATTTTTTTAAAAAAATCATAGCTTCCTCAAATGATTCCTAACTCTAGTATGATCTGATGATAATATACTAGTTTGAGGCATTCTTTTAAAAGGAAGTAGATTTGTAGTGCATCATATTCTTATTTAGGCCCTTTCAACATCTTCTCTTAGGATAACTTACTCTATATCCCAAAATACTTTTAATCTTTAAATATGACAATTATATTAATACAAATATTATTATAACTATTATAGATAAGGAGAACATCATCAATAAAATAACATAAGCATAACCACCTTACATCATCCCTCTCAAAGCAAATCATGATTTTTTTTCCAAATTTACATTGTTAAATTTCATATCTCAATCTAAGAAATTATCAATTTGTCTACTACTTTTACTCACCTTTTAAAATTTCTCTTCCGATAAAAATTCCCCATTACATATCTAATGAGCATAGCAAATTCTATAACTCTAAATTTTATGTCCATACCTCTAATGATAGATAAAATAGAGTACTCCACATTCTATTCATTATTAATTAGCTTTTCTACTAGTTGATGAATTTGGGTCATTAAGAAGTATAGCTCACGAGCCTTTAAAAGTTGCCTAAATATGAATTTCTCAACCATTCAAACAGTTTTATAGTCTTAAATTATCTAATAATTTTATCTATTACAACCCTATGTATCAAATAGACTTTCCCTAAATCACTTGTTCAACCTATGCACACTTCTTTAGTTCCAAGTCAGACTTATACTTACACAACACTTAGTCAAAGAGCTCAAGAGAGAAGAGAATTAAGTGAAAATTTTCACTAACACAATGGAGAGCTTACAACACTTAGGCCTCACATTCACGCACTTGAACTCTTAGACCTTTACTTAGGTTGGTTACAAATAAGGGGGTGAGTCTCTATTTATAGTCCTTCACCTTCTTCCTTAGGAACATTCTATAGTACATGAGATATATCCTAAGTGCATAGTTCTCTAGAATACCCTGCACCATTCCAAAATATCAACTATATTTCAAAGAGTACTAAAACTCCTAGGTTATTCTCTAAACTTCTAAATTATTCTAAAATATTTTAAAAATATTTTAATTAATTTTAAAGTATCTAGAAGATTCTAGAGAATTCTATAGACTTCTAACATATTCGTAAAACATCTAAAATCTTTTAGAAGCTACTAGAGTCTTTTAGATGAATTTAGATTGCACATAATCTTTCAAAACCTTTCAGCCCCTTATGACTCTGCTTTAATGTAGTTTATGTATAATATATTGACCATATTTGTCATATCACGCTCAAGATGTTGTGCCAAACCTCCTTGCTCAATTTTGTAGATGACACCTAGCTCTATATAACATAAGTAATATAATATCCCTTTTTATATATGATTAGAATGGATATTACAAACATAAAAATCTAATAGAAATGAATCAATTCATAAAGGATAATAATAACAAATAAATAAATAAGAGCTTAAATCATATTAAGAAAAAAATAGTTTTATTAGAACTAAATTCAAATCATACTTAGGGTTCATTTGGAACAATTGTAATTGTAAAAAACCGCTATAGAAAAATATTTCTGTCAAAAAACTATCATATTAAAATAATTCAAATTTTATTAGAACTAAATTCAAACCATACTTAAGGTTTGACATTCTCATCATTGAGTCTCTGTTGGTTTCTCCGCACACCCTTTAATATGAAATGCAAAGTGTGAGATGCAACAATTTAGGAACCTCAAAATCATAATCACACATGAATGATACTCCATGTCATGAGAGTGACATTTTTGATAAAATTTTGTTTTGAAATGCTGCTACATTATACTCTTCAAAATAGCAAATTAGTTCTTTTGTAGTCAACTATTGCTGCACCATTGCTCCAAATAGGCCTTAAACTAAAAATGTAACACTACTAATCTTAAACGCATGATGATTAAGTTCATGACTAATAAGTTTTATTGTAGACTAATCACATGAGCTGTAAAATCACCCAAGACAAAAAAAGTTACATGGAAAAGTGATATTAGAGACACATGAAACCAATTTTTTTTCTTAACATAGCATAGATAATTATATTATATAAATAATTTAGTTGTTTTGAAGAAGTTGATTGATTCATAATAAAATATTAAAAAATAATAATATAAGAAAAAAATTCTTTGACTTCAAAATACAAAATTACTAATGAACAATTACTTAGAAATTAATTTCTATGTTAACCAATCAATCTATGTAATTATAACTATCTAAAAGTGAATTAAAGAAGATAGAAAACTATAGATCTATAACTTCAAGCTCTAGTAAAATTGA
This sequence comes from Cymbidium sinense, assembly GCA_021442155.1. Lineage (NCBI taxonomy): Eukaryota > Viridiplantae > Streptophyta > Magnoliopsida > Asparagales > Orchidaceae > Cymbidium > Cymbidium sinense. Next base: position 289,317,324 of record CM038215.1, read on the forward strand.
TAATTAATTAGGTTCTTTTAATTTTTTTATCAATTACATTAATTACAAAGTTAGTCCACTGACAAATTTGAAATTACACTTTTATGTAAATTACCACATAAATATGAATAGTGTAGAATAGTTCAAAACTAAAATTAGGCTCATTTCATTGATCTCTCTAATTATATCTTTAGTATTAATAAATGAATTAATTCCATATTGTAATTTAACATTTCTAATTATTCATTTCATTTTGTTATTAAAATATAATAAGTGAGATAATTCTGAAATTCATATCAAATAAACTAAATAAATAACTTTGTAATTATGAATATATTAATCATATAGAGTTAATATCATTCTGCATATGATCTTCATAATGATATAATTTGAATACTTTATATTAAAATATAATTATCAAATATTCAAATTGATCTTATTACAGTCCTATATAATTATCTTATATAAAATATTTTTATTTCAATAATACATATTAAAATCCGAATAAGATTATTTCATTCAAAATAAATCATGTTAATAAATATTAAATTAAAGTACCCAAATTGTATTCTTTGATTATAAATTTTTATAGATCATTATCCTTTTATAATATCTTCTTATATATAACACTTATATACCATATTTATTAAGTCGCAGTACTAATCATAAAATATTAATGATAAAGTTAATGATTCTGATCAAGATGAGGATGAGAATAATGATATTTAAATGCAGAATTTAAAAATAATTTTTATTTTTATTTAGAACACGGACAAAAATAGTGGAGTATAATTATGCTCTCCTTATATATATTTTACATGACAGTTTCAGCTTCTGCCGCAGGTCGGATTACTATCCACATCTTTGACTCATGCCGATAACGATGGCGATTTGCTTTGGTTCTTCATACCCTAACCGCATGGCTTGCGCCGCCGCCGTGGATCTTAACCCTCTCGCATCCCACCCACACTCACTCCCCACCGCCACCGCTGGAACCCTAACCTCACCGCCGGAACTCTCTCTCACGCTCCTTTGCTGCCCGCTGCTCTCTCAACCCACGGCCAGATTACATCCCCAACGTCATCCCCGACCCTGCCTACGTTCGTATCTTCGACACGACTCTCCGCGATGGGGAGCAATCTCCAGGCGCCACCATGACCAGCAGTGAGAAGATCGCAGTCGCTCGTCAGCTCTCCCGCCTTGGCGTCGACATCATTGAGGCCGGCTTCCCTGCATCATCGCCCGACGATCTCGAGGCCGTGCGTTCCATAGCAATGGAGGTGGGGAACAAGCCAGCGGAAGATGGGCACCTGCCGGTAATCTGTGGCCTGGCGAGGTGCAATATAAAGGACATTGATGCTGCTTGGGAGGCGGTGCGGCATGCGAGGAGACCAAGGGTGCATACTTTTATTGCGACGAGTGAGATTCATATGCAGCATAAATTGAGGAAGACAAGGGAGGAGGTGGTGAGGATTGCGAGGGAGATGGTGGGATACGCGAGGAAGCTTGGGTGCGAGGACGTTGAGTTCAGCCCTGAGGATGCTGGCAGGTCTCCATCGTTGTCTTGATGCTTGCCTACATATATGAAAAAAATTTAGATGAAGAGCTACGTATTTACCAAACAAAAAAAAAACATGGAGCTCTGAGTTTGGCAGCAGACATTTGCCCAAAAAATAATTAGGAGGTTTAGACTTTATTTTTAAAAAAAAATGTGCGAGGATATTAAAAATTTAATCAGGTTGGCTTTTACAATCTTTAACTTCAGTTTTGAGATGAATCAAATAAAATTTTTGATTAATTATTCGTTATTGTATTCATCTAAAAATAAATCTAACAATTGTGACACGATTTATGAAAAGTAATGCTACAATAGCCAAAGCTTGCCCAAAAAATAATTAGGAGGTTTAGGTTTTATTAAAGAAAAAATGTGCGAGGTTATCAAAATTTTATCAAGTTGGCTTTTACAATCTTTAAATTTGATTTGAGACGGATTGAATAAAAACTTTAATTAATTTTCATTATTGTATTCATCTAAAAATATACTAACAATTGTGCACTAATCATGACCCAAATTTTTAATTAAGATTTTTTTAGTTATTTAGAGAATTTCTTGCACTCGTAATCAATTTTTTTCAAGGGAGCCTTGATCTTTTTTGTTCCACAAGATTTTCTGCCAATATTCCTAGTTTGTTCTTCTTTTAAATAATTTTTCTGTACTTATAATAGCTTATTATTTTAACTTATGGTGAGGTAGGAATAGTTGAAAAACCTTTTCAAGGTCGTGGATCCTATCTGTTGCTTTAATTTGATCATCATTAAGACTAATGTCTTCTTTTTTTCTTTTTGGGAATGAGGAGCAATAAATCACAAAGTATGCGATTTGAATTCATGTCTTTTTTTCCAAAAAACAAATTCATGTCTTTAGAGAAATAACTCCCTTTTAACTAATGGGCAACAAATGTCACACTTGGACTCATATCTTTCTTAATCTCCTAAATTCTATTCTTCAACAAGTGTCTCCTTTTCTCTTTGTCAAGTGGCTTGGTACATTTTCTAACCCATCTTTTCCTTGGTTAAAGTAAGATGGGATTGGAACTCCTGCTTGCGATTTTACATCGTGTATTCTTTACCAAAAGCTATTCTCTCCAAATAAATTTATATTTAAAATCTCGATTTTTTGTTTCTTGTGTTTATGATTTAGGTGGTCCAACCAAATTAAAACTGTATGGACTCCTGTTCCTTTTTTATTGATCCCTTCGGGCCACCTTTTTGATTTTAAGTCTGGATTGTTTTAGGAGCATGGCATTATTATTTCTTTACTTTCAGCATTACTTTGTTTAGTTAAAGCTGAGCTTTTTCTGCTGTGATTTTTTCTACTTTTTTTCATGTCAATGCTGAAACTTGCTTGACACACTATGAGATATGCTCCTATTCTTCAGAGCTCTCTGAAAATTTGTGTTCTAGTCTTTATCACTTCATTAAAGGTGTCCTGGTTACTTTAAATCTATGTTTCCTTCAATAACAGGGAAAATATGATGACTGGATGTTGTTCGTTTTTTGATTGAGGGCTAGTATTGTTAACTTCAGGTTTATGTTTTTATTCTAACTATTAAACATGTTGCTTCAATACACCAGGAAAAAAGTGTTTAGGTGCTTAGTTTCTGATTGGACACCTGGTTTTAGAAATGAGGGTATTACAGCAACCTTCGAGGATGAAACTGTTGGAATGGAATTAAGAACCCAATAGAATTTGAAATGCATGCAAGTGAAAGAGACTTCATGTTTATGGATTGGTTACCAGAGTCAGGGCCAGGCTAGAATAATGTAGAAGGAATGGGGTTGTATGCATTAAGTGGAAAGGACTCTGAAGATAGGAGGAGGTAATTAGGACAAGCATAGCAACTTTGGAAGATTAGAAGCTCCTATTCAAGCAGGAGATTAATGATAGTGGTATTGGGGTATCAAAATGCTTAGTTCCGGTATCACATTTAGAGGAATGTGGGTTAGGGTGGTAGATCTGTAGATGTAAACCCATCACCTCCTGAATCCTATAAAATGTCAAATGTTGGGAAAGAATGAGTGAGGTGAAATAATTAGGTTCAGATTGGTCTCAAATTAGGTTAAAAGTTTGTGGAACTTATATGCAAGTTCTTACTCATATGCTTGCATTATAGGATACCTCAGCAAACTTTGAGGATGTAAATGTCGGGACATAACTAAGAATCTTGTAGAATTTAAAATGCACTATATCACAGAGTTTGCAGATTTTCACTTAGGGGTATGCTTTCATCAACTAACATAAATTAATTGGCTCCCACTTTTCTTCAAAATTTTTTTTGCCAATTTTGTTCTTCTGCTCAAATTCATTCATGACTTCAAAGAGTAATTTGAATAACAAGATATTTACACTTTCCTTCTTAATTGATATTTTTATATACAAGGTCTGATCGTGAATTCCTTTATCACGTTCTTGAAGAAGTAATTAAGGCTGGAGCTACAACGGTGAACATTCCTGATACAGTTGGCTATACTATTCCTCATGAATTTGGTCAACTAATTTCAGACATAAAGCAAATACTCGTGGATTGAAAATGCAGTCATTTCAACACATTGTCAAAATGACCTAGGACTTGCAACAGCCAATAGTATGAACATATGATCCCCCTCCACCCCTTTTTGTTTTCTACAACAAGATGTTATTTCAATTTTAGCTTTGGCCTCTCTGTTAGGGTGCTAGCGCTGGAGCAAGACAACTAGAGGTTACTGTGAATGGCATTGGTGAAAGGGCAGGGAATGCTTCTCTGGAGGAGGTAGGATGAATAAATGTAGCAGGCCAGGATGGTTCACTGTGCAGTACTTAAAGCATTCATAACATTCATAACGCAAAGTGGAGAATTTTCTTGACTTTCTAGCTTTCATTCTCATGTTTCTAAATTTATTTTTGTTTCATCTTTTACTTATATTATATATATCATGTGGATATTATATTTGTTCTAACCTATAACTCCTGCACCATATTTATCCAAGGTTTGACGTACATGAGCCTCTATTTGTTCTCAGCAATCATGTCGGCACATCAAATCTGAAAGCTTCCAAAACTATAGTTGGATAACCTAAAGGATACACCATGTGGCTGATCCTTCGTTAAAAAATTTAAAAGAATACTAATTCGTTTAAATTTAGATAAGTAAAATGTATCCTTCATGAGGAAGAAGAGATTTTCCAGCAGAATTAACCATTCTTTCATACCAAGTGGTAAGTTTTACCTTGAAATGTGGGGGCTAGCAGCAGCTTTAGCAATGATTTGTTAGGTTAGGGTTGGTGGTAGGGCTGGAAACAGGAGGAAAATAAAGAAAAATTGGCTCAGTTGTGGAAGGGATATAGATACTTTAGAAAGGGTTTTCGATTGTTCCACACATGTCCTGATTCACTTAGGAAATGAGAAGGCATCACATGATCCTGAGGAGAACACAAGAATGGCCAGGCGAAAACCATCTGAGAGAGGAAAAATAGATTTTGCACATTTTAATTGTCTCAAATGACATATCCAACTATTTATATTAGTAGTTGTCTTGCAGAGATAATAAACAGGCCTTTAAAGGCCCTTTTAACATAATAACTCATGGTAATAAAAAATGACAAATATAGGATTGTTTGGGATCACTTTTATTTTATTTTTTTGTTTTATGTTTTTATTTTATTTTATTTATGTTTTGTTCTAAAGTAAAACATACTTGGTGGTGATTGATGTTTTTAAAAACACTCAAAACATCTTTAAGATTTTTGAGTATTTTTAAAAAACAATATAATTTATTTTTTAAACAAAAATAAAAATACATAAAGAACACATCAAACAAACATTTTTTAAAAAAAATAATATAAAAACAAAAATAAAAAACATAAAAATAAAATTTATCCCAAATAGCCACTACAAGGTTTAAAATCACATGAAATTTAACATACGTAAAACACTTGACCATGATTCATCATTATCGATCATTTTGGGGTCTAATGATGGGACTGGTATTGAACATATAATTTGTGTTTGTGCATTATTTGCAGGCATTAGTGAGGTCCATGGTGTTGTTGTTGGTCCTTAATTATCTTTAGAATGAATTAGGGTTATATATCTAGAATATTTGTATGTGTATGTATATATGTAGAGGGAGAGAGAGAGAGAGAGAGAGAGAGAGAGAGAGAGAGAGAGAGTATGTATATTTCATGTGGTAACATAATTTAGTTAACTTAAAAAGTTGACCATAGGTCCATACTAGAATCCAATGACAATTTTTAGTATTTATATGTATTTTATTTTTAGTTTTTTTTTGTTTGGTTTTTATTGTTTGACTCCAATGTGAGTCACAGATAGGAACAACATATTGAAATACTTTCTTTTTTGTTGACAATTTCATTGACGATGACATCACCCTATCCACCTCCTATTAGAGGTTGTGGATACTTCGACTATGTTGTAGCCTCATGATACTCATACTTGCTGCTACTTAATAATAATGAGGTTATTGCTAAATTTTGATTAAGCATGCCTATCGAAAGAGAGTATTTATCTTATTGAACTAAATTGAAAATCAATGAAGAGAGTTATAACTCTAGCCAAATCAAGATCAATGATGCAAAGGTCTCCAAAATTTAATTATATTAGTGATCAAGAATTTTTCAATATTTTAATTTTATTCATTTTATTTGAAGCTCTTCAATGTAAGTTATGAGATAAAGTATTCTATTAAATTATTTCTCTTCTAATTGATGCATTGGCATATTTTTTTCTTGTTAGTGATTTTCAGTTGGAAGTTTTGAAGATGTCGTCAATATTGAAACTACATGATGCTAATTCCTATATATGCTTAATGGTGATAGGGTTATCTCTAGGTCTTGGTTAAATATAGCTGCTAGTGCCAAGCATTGAATTGAAGCTTAATAGAGGAAGGCAATACTTTGGCTGAATCAAAGATCATCATTGGGAAGGTTTGTAAGATCTAATCGAATTGATAAATAATGATGGGTAGTTCTCTAAAAATTTATTCTGGATAGTAGGTCAATGACACTATCTTAAAATTAATTGAATCAAAGACCATCAATCCTTCAAACTAAGTGGTTCAATTATCGATAACCCTTTAGACTAATTAGATTGAAGATCAAAGACACTTAAACTAATCAAATCAAAGATTAGTGGGCCACCCTTCATTTCAACTAGATTGAAGATCAAAGTCACTTCAAACTAATTGAATTATAGATCAATGATTCTTAAAATTATTTATCCTTGCATTTGTTCTTAATGGAATTGTTCAGGGAATATGATTAAAAATTATATATGTACTTGCACGTAAGGACATAAGTGTGGACTTTAAAAATTCATGCACGATCTCTCGATGAAGAGAGTTTAGATTTGCAGCTGGTCAAATTTTTAGAAGTCAGATACATTTGTTGATAAGGCACTACCTAGATATTTCGCTCTCATTGTGAGGATTTTAGATCTGATTTTAGGTTTCCTATAACTGCAAGTATCTATAGTTAATTACCTCTCCCAATGTTGAGAGAATACTTTCGATTAAGGCTATACAATAGGTCACTAATGGCTTAGCATATAGTAGTTATGTACGGAGTTTAAAATTTAAGAAATTTATTATTTAAGTTAAAACATTTGTTAGGGTGAAATTGTGACTTGCTTGATCAAGATTATATGTTACGCCATTCCTGGTCTTTATTTACTTAATCGGAGATAGTTACCAAAAGGATCATAAGAATCGTTACATCACCCAGGAGATCTCTTTGACTTGAGTGATGTTAGTCTAAAGATATAAATTTAAGTCTATCTTCGCTAATAGAAAATTTTTTGTCATATCAAGTATGTTCTATAATTTATAATTCAAGGAACAAAGCTATTGGGGAACATGCATGCTACAATCGTGACTATAATATCATTTAAAAGAATTTAAAGGGATCTATGTAATTTATGTGGTCATTTGATAGAAATAGCTACAAAAGCTACATTTTACTGGTATAAGATTATTTGAGTGTAAACTTAATGATATATTTGATTTGACATTGACTCTTTTATGAATAAGATTTTCTTAATTTGTAACCCCCTGACAAACGATCGTGGATGGGTGGATGAGTTTTAATTTTAAGTTTTAAATGATAAGTTTCATTCTATCAGCATCTTTCGATTTAGATATATGATCATTTCATGGTTGATTTAGATTTTCATATGCAATGATTTTAACATTAAGACTTGAAGGAATTTTGATAGTGGTAATCCTTTGGTTGAAATTTTCAGTCAACACAATCATCATCGGGGTATATTTTGTCAACTATGTTTGTTTACTGCAAAGGATTTGTTCATGAGTTTGTGCTTTGAAAGCTTGAATTCAGAATAATTCAACATTAGTATTTTAGATATTTTGATAATAATAACCTATGCGGTTGTTATTTTCATTCAATACGATCATCATTGTGGTAGATTTTGTTAAATTTGCTGGTTTTCTTGTACTGGATTTGATTTAGAGTTTGTATTTTGAAAATTTGAATTTAGAATAATTCAATATTAGTATTTTAGATATTTTGATAATAATAATCCTCTCTGTTGATATTCTCATTCAACATGACCATCATCGAGGTGTTTAAAGATGGTTATTCAGCGATTATATGACAGAGTTAATTTCTTAAATATTTTTTTAAGTGGAGAATTATATCAACATTAATAAGCCTATCCGTGATTATTTTCTCAATTTTTTTTAAATAAGAGAATATTATAATAGCATCAATCGCTTTTGTTAACCTGAACTCAGACCATAGACTCAATCAGGAAATCAACTCAGTATCCTCAAACTCTAAGTTTAGACATATGCATTGGGGCACATGCAGGTGGTTAAAATTTCTTGCACATGATTGTTTATTCATTTTTAAAAGTACTTGTACATGCTCCGAAGCATTTGAAATTGAGTTTAGGAGATTCCTCAAAACACATGCGGATATCTGATTTTAAGTTATTTGCACGAAATTCAAAACATCAAATTTAAGCATCACATTGCTCTAAAATGAATGCATTATTTCATCACTCAAGTTGTCATGCTGCCCAATGTAACGGATAGAACATGGTCATCTCGTAATGCGTGCAAGTGTTATATCCATTCATTTGAAATTTGCATAAGTTTAAAGCACTTGAATAATATAGAGAATCACTTTAAAATACATGTAAGCAATCATTATTTTATTCAAACTTTTACTCGTATATCAAGATATTTAAGTTGAGCAAAGGATTGCAAGGATTCATTTCTTTCAAGTATTTTGCACGAATTTTAAGATATCCGAGTTTAAGCTAAACATTGTCTCTTGATGCATGCATGTTAGAGTTTAGTTCTTTTAAATATTTGCATGAATTAATGAGATGTTTGAATTAAGCAAAATATTGCCCCATAAAGCATGCATCAGGTTCATCTTATTTGAATACATTTATGCATATCAAAGGCATTTAAATTAGGTGAGGAATGCTAGTCTAAAGTCTTTTCCTTTGTTAGGGTTCTTCATTCAGTGATTTTTTTTTTAATGTTATAACCCGCTATTTAATACGTCCCTTGTATTCATAGCTCATTAATTAATAAAACTCATTTTTATGTCTTATCATTTAATGGGTTTCTATATTTTATGCAATACCATTGAATGTTCCAAGCTCGCAAATAAACAAACTCATGTTGTAAATAGAGTTGCATCCTTTCTTTCAGATTCAATCTCAAATTCCATAGAATTCGAATGTTCATTTCAATTAAGCATTTTTGCATGGATTTCAAAGCATTTGGATTGGAGTTAAGTGCTATATTGTTGTTGTACATGAAACTCCTCCAAAGTCCTCTATATTTATGACTTATTTAGTAAATTTTCTCATTTTTGCAGCCCATTATTTAAAGGGTTCTTATTTTCATAATTCAACATTTAATGACACTGAATTGTTGTTAATTATTGTGGGACCTGTATAAGGGCCAATTCATGGCCATAAATAGAAGGATATTCCCTTCTATGGGTGTAAGTGAGTCTAACCTTCATCGGAGCCAACTCGAGCTTGGCTCTATAAATGGCTTGTAAGCCAAGCTCAATGAGTTAACAAGTAAAGCTAGCTCCAACCAGATTCATTTACTTGTTAGCCGTCTCAATTAGTAAATATTAATATAAATTATATGTAAAAATAATTAGAATTTAATAGTTTTAAGTATAAAATTATTAAAAATATTTTAAAATTATATATGATTCTTTCACATTAAGTAATTTCTAATTATTTTTTTATAATTTCTTAATTTTTTTTATCTTCTTTATCATAATAATTACTTGAATTAGAATTATTTTATCTCTTCTATACTAAATGATATACTAAATAAGCTTTCTCACGAGCTGACTCAAACTCGTAATATAAAGCTTGAGCTCAAACTTGATTAATTAATCAAACTCGAGGGTGAGTTGATTCTCCAACTTATTTACACCCCTATTCCCTTCTTTAAAATTCATTTTATTATTTCCTTGAGTTCTCTTGTGGAGGTTCTTGAGAGTTCAAAGTGTTCAAGCAATATCCTGTTTGCATTTTAGACAAAGCTTTGACTCATTCACCTTTTGCTTGTAAGTTAATCTTTAAATTCCATTTTGAGTTTGGTTGATTAAATTTTGATGATTTAATTAGTCTTTTTTTTGTTTCATTTAAGTCCCCTGTAAATGCATGGTTCGGCAAAATTTTGGCAAATTTTTGACAGCATTCTTGCATCGTCCCTGCATCGAGGGTTGATTAGGGGTGCTACCTACCCACCACGATAAGAAAGACATATATGAGTGATATGAATCACAACCCGAAATCTCATCTTTCATCGCGCCAAGAAAGATGCATATGAGAACCTTTATACCTGCATGAAAAATTCAAATTTTCTCACCACGTCAAGAAAGTTATGTACGAGTATTTAATTTTGGCGGCTTAACAATTTGTTGTTGTAGTTGTGTCTGTTGTGAAGTGGTGTCTGAACCGATGATAAAGAGACTAATTTTGGAAGGACTAAACATAACTTTTGTTTGATGATTTAAAAGTGAGCTACCTCTAGATTTTATGCAAAGTTTAAGGGATTCAAAACAAAACTGCAACTCTAGATACAAAATCATAACTCCTCACAAGCCTTGTGGGTTCGGCAGGTAACAAGATATGCATTAGATTTAGGGGTTGTTTGGCTACACATAGGATTTAACTCAAATAGGATTTAGTGAATCTTCTGAAAGTTAAATCTAGAAAACTGTTTGGCATGCTGATAGTTAAATCTAGTTAAATCTTGTGCTATTGTTTGGTTAAGATAGTTATTTCATTTAATATTAAATAATAAATATTTAGATTATTTTTTATCACAAAATAAATTTAGAAAAGAGTCATTAAACAAATAAATCAAGAAAACATAAGCCAAGTTATGAAAAATATAATAGTAATGTAGATGATAATATTCAAATTACACACAAATTAAAATTACAATAAATAATATATGATAGATACTCGAATGAAAGTTATAAAAGCATAATAGAAAAAATAATAAAGAATAGCGATTAACATAGTTGAGGATATAATAACCAATATCTGATAAATCCTCAAATATCTTTTAAATAACCAATAAATAAAATATATAATTTGCCTATGTGTTGGAACAATAATTGATGATATTTAATAAGTGAATTAAATAATAATTTTTATTTAGTTTGTTTACATAAAAATAATATAATCATATAACAAATCTATTAATTAATCATAAAAATGTAATTAATTACACCTAATTTCATTAAATTATAATTAATTTAAAATAATGTATTAATTAATCATTATCTAAATAAAATAATATTAAATTAAAAATAAATAAAAATAAAAATAATAAACTAGAGAAGGGAAGGTGTTGGGATTTTGGCATTCGAAACCCTCGTCTTTCTAATCCCTTCCACTCCACTGCTGACCGAAAAAGAGAAGGGAGATGTCGATAAGGTTATCTTTGTCTTCCCTCCCACCCTTCTTCGCTTTTGCTTCTCTAATCTCATAAATCCACCTACCAACAGGATTTAGTAAATCCGGATTTAACTTGCAAAAGTCGCTTTAACAGGATTACAAAAGCAGCTGATTTAACTTGTCCAAAAATACCGTTGGCTAGATTTAAGTTAAATCCGGCTTAAATACTACTCAAATTCTGCAGCCAAACAACCCCTTAGTTTAAACTCTACTGAACAATAAGGATTGCAGGATTGGATCATATAGAATCTTAAATCACTTAATCTGCCTCACTTTAGTGTTGGGTTTGGTGAAGAAAAGTCGGGCAAAAGGAACTAGAGAGAGAGCGAACTTTTCTGGGTAAAGCTAGTAGCAAATCTAGGGGCCTAAGAGGACGAGGGTTGTTTGGGTCGGGGTAGTTGATGGCTGGAGAAGAGAAAAATGGGGATGAGGGTTGCTATGTATCTAACTTGATGGAGTGATTTTTGGGTTTGGCATCTGCGAGTCAAGAAGAGGGATAAGCAGCTCGGTCTAGCAATGGGGTTCGGGGAGTAGGAGAGGAGTGTGGGTTGGAGTGGGTTGCAGGTTGTATGCGGTTTAGGAAGAAATGAATAGAAATGGTTTGTAGACGGCCATGGAATTCAACAACAGTTGGGTCGGAACGATAGATAAGAGTGGAGACATGGATGGCTTTTTCAAGCAGTAATAAGAGGGAGGATTGGGCTCTTGAGGGGATTAGCGATGAACGGGAATAGAGGAGATGGGATTGAAGGTGGAGGCAATGGGAAAGCAAGAGTTGAGGGTCAGCACGAGATGAGAATTAGGAGAACAGGGATGGATTCAGCAGGAAGTGGGAGGAGAGCGATCGGAAATGGTGAGAGGGAGAGAGGCTTTAGTGAAGCATGATTGGTTGGAGATGATTTTTGCAGGTCGGATGAAGGGGAGATCGTGAATGGGAAGATCCAACTCTACGTGTGTGGAGATTGGGGCCAGCGAATGGGGAGTTCGGCTAGGTATTATGGTTGACCTTCCCATTTCTTTTTTTGGGATTGGCCGGGTAAATGGCGGTCAATAGATTCAATCAGATGGCCAAATTAATTGGTGAGTTGGGTGACAAATTAAGGATATGAAAGGCGGCTTTTGAGGGATTTGAATTGGCTGATAGCAATTTAATTGATATTTTTGCTTAATAATTATTTCTTTTTAATGCAATGGTCAATTACAATTAAAATCATAATTTTATAGTTCAACATAAACCATTTGATTATTGCAATCCCTCCATTATCATTACTCATTTATTCTCGATAACGATGTTGCATCAAAATATGTGTGAAATTCTTTGATGAAATTTCTTGTGCCGACAATTAGACAATATGGGTATTATTTCTAGATAAATTCAATGTTTTGACGAACGCATTGTCCCATTTTATGAAAGGAGGTCATTTGGACGTCGTCGATGTCTCTTGACCTAAATAAGTGCCCAACACACTTAAAATTGATTTTGCTCAATTGATCGATTATTAAATATTATGCCAAGCTTCATTTAGTCAGTTTTTATATTCTGAATACATTGACACAGTTTATTTTTTAAATCAATGAATTTCGATAGATTTTGATTGTAATCAAGGCTTGTTAACTCAAATATGTGTGACATTGCATTTGTTAATTGTCAATTTCAACTTATGCTCAATTTCATTTATAAAACACACACATAGGTTAACAATAAGGTTGTCGGGCTAAATCAAGAAAGATGAGCTTGACATTACTTTATTCAGTACTTGGAGAACAAGTTAATAGAGAGAGGGGAAGTTGTCTACTTGTGGGAGAGAGGAGTCACAAATGAGCATTGGGTGAGTTGCAAGAGTAGATGGTGCTAGGCTGTGAAGTTATGCATGGTTGGTATGCAGGTGTTGGGATTGAGTGCTTAAGTGGCATGTAGGACGGGTCTGAGCATTTTAGCTAGAGAATAGTTAGCGAGTGGGTTATTGGTGAGGTGAATTGGCACGACAGGAGTTGTGTTTAAGTGGAGAGGATAGAGGAACAAGAAGTGGAGGGTTTAGGTGGTAGAGAGGTCAATGCAAGTGTAGGAGATAAGTAGCGGCTGAGTAAGCACTAGGAGTGGAGGATATAACCCAGCATTTTACATGAAGGTACAGGTGAGCGTTGGAGAGAATGTGATTGAGGAAGATATGCGAAGAGCAGGCTTGCAAAGACAATGTCATAATAGGTGTTGATGAGACATTGTGTGGGCTTAATAGGTGTGTGGAGGTCAGTTGTTGGGATGCGTGATCATGTGAGGTTGACACGGAGATCCTATGGGTGAGGGCGAGGGTTTATCTACTTGTGCATGGAGGGATGAAAGTGTGGGTGAGATGAGTGTTGTTTTTTATTGATAAACAACTTTATGATTCTATTCATGATGTTGTTAAAAAAATTATTCTTAAATTCTCATTTAATAATTTTAATAGCATTTTATTTTTTCTTGATGTCATATTCAGCTAACATTATATTATGTTCACTTTTATTGTATATAATTTGTTCTATATCTGTAAATGATCCTCTTTCTCATAACATTTCCATCGTTTCATGTGCATAGTTCTTTTCTCTTTCTTGAGTACCTATCCTATTATATAAAACATCAAAGGCTCTAGCTTTTGTTTGCTTTTGCTTTGTTTTGCTTATTACCTTTTTCTGCAAAATTCTATCTTTTGTATAGTTATTCTAAGCCTTTCGTATTTATTTTTTGCTATTCATAATTGCATGTTGGTTTTGAAAATTTTCAGGATAATATCAGAAGAATTTGTTTTACATTTGTAATAGTCTTCCTGCATATTACTTTCATTATTTCACATTCTGGTAAAACTAAACATCCAATGAATTCTTGCTTTTAGCTAAATGTGGGATCCAATACTCGTTGTTTTTAAAATTAATATGATACATCTGGAATGACTCTTCATCTGGTGACAATATATTTCTATTTTTGTGTCTTAATAATGTCTATTAATAGATAGATTAGTCAAACGCAAGTTTTAATTTTGCAGGCACTGAAGAGTTTTGGGATGTTAACCAGTTTGTAGAACTGTCATGAATGATAATTTCTATTTACCTGAAATATATTTTATGGTGAATTTATGTACAAGCGTTTAAAATATGTTTTTTTAACCTATCAGTCAATAAGTCGACTCTTTATACTTGGTAGTTTTCTTTACTTTTTTTAATCACATGAAATATGCCAACTTTGTATTTGCAAAAGCCCACCTATCAGTTCTGACATCAATAACTTTTTTCTCATCTTTTCAACTTGAAATTTGTGATGCATTCTCTTTAATGCTTGTTCTGTTTTCTTCCCATGCTGTATAGGTTGTCATGGCTATAAGGTGTCGTCATCAAAAAATGGGAGGCCTGTACACTGGGATCAATACTAAACATATTCATTTAACAAGCAGAATGGTATATTTCTAATATATGTTGAGGCATGTATGCTCTATAATTTGCATGATGGTGGCTCGAGGCTTTATTCTGTGGGCCAAGTATTCAAATTATTGGGTGCGAAGGCATATATTTTTCCCTTTTTTTTGAATAAATGACTTGATAGCTGGAATCAACTCCAATGGATAGTGCATCATATGCTATGAATGTTCATTTTTATCTGGCTATTCTTTCATTCATAATCCAGTCCCTATGCTGTTTTCATTTTGTATCATTTTTATTTTTCACTGCCTAGCGCATTCTCTAATGCCCGAGTTTACAATACTAAATCAGGTTTCTGCAAACAGTAAACTTGATATCATTTTCAACTTCAAAATATAGTCTAAATGAGGTTAATATCTGTAGCTATGGGGGCCATCATTTGTATATGAAAACATCTTAATAGAAATTTCATTAGTTCCATTTTTATTTCAGGTTGCTGAGTATAGCGGATTATATGTTCAACCGCATAAAGCTATTGTTGGTGCCAATGCTTTTGCTCATGAGAGTGGTATACATCAGGTACTAAGCTTACATTTCCGTTTGAACTATTGAGTTTATCCTAAATGCAAAGGAGCTTTTGTTGTTTACCTATTTACTTCATGTTTGCATTTCATACACTTTTCATGAGGAGCTAATACATCTAGTGGATTTGGATCGATGATCAATGATTTTAGGTGTTGATTACCTCCATTGTGTTGAGGTCATCTTAAGAAGGTTCAAAATTTAAGACAATATTTAAAGTTTAAAATTTGTGTATAAACTAGATTAGAAATAGTTGGGATTGCAAGTATTTAAAGGTAGGTTTTCTTCATTTGTATGCTCCCTTATATTTTGATTGCTAGGATTACCAAAAGTTGACTTAAATTTTTGTTTGAGCTTTGAAACATCATGTGAAGTTGTGATGAAAAATTTGTAAGAAAAATAATATGAAGGAATGTCTTCAAATTCTACCTTCTATCAGTAATCATGAGTAGTGGAATCAATCTAAATCCACTTCTCCAAAAGGTAATAACATATATTTTAACCAAAATCCTAACCACTAATGACTTAAAAGCTTAGCAGTAGCGGCATCCACCTGAAGCAACCTTAAAAAAATAGAACCAAGAGCGGATAAGATGGAAGATTGGTTGAAGTAGTGAATCTAAAATTGGAGAAGACAATCTAAAATTGAGTTATAGGCCATTTCTTAGGACAATCAAAGTGAGGGTTTCAATTAAGCATCTATGTTGAAAAACTTTCCAAATAATATGATCTACTTGACAAGAGTCTTGAATAATTAGCTTTTAGAGTTAATTTGACAAGAATAACACACGAATAAAAAAGCTCAATAGAAAAATCTTTAATCAATAACAAATTGGGCATGAATCTACAAACAATATTAAGATTGAGATAACTTCATGAAAATATGTTAACAATAGTGAATGAGAAAGAAGAAGACAATTTTGAAATCTCATCATCAGAAAAAATGAGAACTTGTTTATTGTGAAGGACATAGGATGGTTGATGATGAGTTGGAAGAAAATAATCCTAATCTTATCAAAAAAGCCATAAGCTTTTTAATCAATGAAACATACAACAAAACTTATGTTGTATTAGTCAACTTTATGCATATCCAAACTTGAAAAGATGATATAGCTGAAGAATGATTAACAAACCATATAACCTTTAGAGGCAAGGTGAATCTAGGGATACAATGAGGAAGCTAGTCCTTTATACTTTGCATATTGTAATGTTGCAACATGGCTTTCCCACCCATGCACAACACCGCCAATGCACCCTCCACCCAGCCATCTCTCTCTCTCATAAGCTTGCATACTTTTTTGCTATAGAAACTTTTTTTAAATATCTGCTATTTTGATAAATTATTTTCCGTTGAAGTTTGACATGTATTTAGTTCCATGGTGAAATTCTTACTAAAATTTCTTTTAGTATTATTTTTTGTCTTAAGAAAGTTGAGCTTTTCTTTGTCTTGGTTTTTATATTTTGAGATTTGTTATTTAAGTTGTGTTCATTATGCCTCATTTGATATTTATAACTTCTTCTATGCAGAGTACTCGTAATTCTATTTTAAATTGCACATAATGATGTTTCTAACTTCAAAAATTGGTAGGATGGCATGTTGAAATTCAAAGGTACTTATGAAATCATCTCTCCTGATGATATTGGGTTGTCTCGATCAAATGAGTCCGGCATTGTACTTGGAAAACTCAGGTATTGTATTGAATGGTTTATCCAAATTGAAGTTATTTGTTGCTATTTATAGCCATGGAAAGAGGTATACTAGGGTAATGTTCATTCTTTATTTGTGTACCATAAATGATGGCAACACAATGTAGGCATAGGGTGGATAATGTCACAATCCGCCTTGAAAGTTTGGAGTTATCCAGGCGGGAACAAAATGTCGATGGTAGATTTTTTTTAACACACAAATTCATTATTATCTATTTTTATTTCCCTCTCCCTATACACAATTTCTCTTCATTCATTCATTTAGATTTATGGAGCATTACCTGAGAAAAGTAAACATCAACTAACCATTTGAGTTATACAATAAGTGAATAATTGCAATTCTATCTTTAGAAATTACAAAAATAACAATAATATGTATGTGAGACTTTATCTATAAATGACGACATCTGTAATATATAATTAAAATATTTTTCATGAAATAAAAGTTTACTTTCATTTAATAATTTATTATATATAATAATAATAAATTTTACTTGACATCTTGACATTCACATTTATTATTGGAGCATTGTCTAATATAGTACTTTAAAAAAGTAATTTGTTTATATTTCATTTTGAAATTCATTTTTAATTTACATGTTTAGGTATCTTAGCATCCCCACCATAGGGGGTGAACTCTAGCTTATATATATATTTTCCTTTCTACATATGGCTATAATATTTGAAGTGTACAAAGAGTCTATGCAGTATATTTACATTTGAGTCGAGCTCGAGCTCGAGTTCGAGCTAGCTGTACAGCAAACGGGCTAGGCTCGATAAGACAAGAACTCGAGCTCGACTTGAGTCGTTTACACCCCAACATTTGACAATATTAATAATTTGAAGATAGTCATACATACAAAACATAATAACTAACAATAATAATTAAAAATCTTAGCATTTACTCATGCAAAATATCATGTTAAACTATGCATGACACAAAAAGAAAAGAATTATGATTATTATAAATAAAACTGTAATCACTCATCTCAATCTCAAAGTGTTTTGTCAAATTGACCTTTCAGTTTTGTTTCTTTTAGTTCTTCTATAATCATAAAAAGTTCTTATTATAAAATTTGTGTACTTATTAATTTCCATCGAGCATATTTTTCTTATCTAAACTTTAATTTAATTTATACTTATAATAATAATTATATTAACTTCTTTAACTATCACTTCATTATAACAATGACATCAAACAAATTTTTTATCTCTAATAGACAAGTTTAAAAACTTTTCTAAACTTTGCATGTAAGCTTATTGATGAGAAACTATATCATGACTAAAATTGTCCTTATATATAGTTTATTTAATTGATGATTTATTCATCTTAATCCTATCATTCTATTAATATATGAAAATAACATTTAAATCTTAAATCATTCTTCAAAATTTAATATAAGGTTTTGCCTTCAAAGAGTTAGGATTAAGATATAGGGTTTCCATATTAAGTTTCTTTTGAAATCTTTTTTAACAATTTCATCTTGAATCATCTATTTATACTATAATTTATATTTTGAAATCTAATTTATTTCAGGTTGGAAAAAAATAATATAAACTTTGGGTTTATCTTACTTTCAGTTTACATAGAGAAATAAGAAGTAATCGATCTTCCAACTGTGCAAAGCTTGAAATCATTGCTCTTGCCTTTCAGTTTTTGAACCCTAATAAAAAAACTCCACCTTCAGTTGTGCTTATGCTCATCGTCGTTTGCTTTGACTGTA
Organism: Cymbidium sinense; assembly: GCA_021442155.1. Classification (NCBI taxonomy): domain Eukaryota; kingdom Viridiplantae; phylum Streptophyta; class Magnoliopsida; order Asparagales; family Orchidaceae; genus Cymbidium; species Cymbidium sinense. The sequence continues at coordinate 289,336,233 of CM038215.1, forward strand.
CTCATGCTTATCTTTGCAAAAAATTTCATACTCGATGTCACATGCAGTCCCTTCTTTCTCCTGTCTCTCTTTTGCCTAGCTTGTTCACTTGTCTTGAGCACGCAATTGGTCTCCCTCACCATCTTGAACGCCCGATCACTCTACATGCCGCAAGATTGTCTCTGTTCCTTTTTTTTTTCTCTCGCTCTTGCTTTCTGTTTTTTTTTTGCCCTTTTTGTTCCATTTTGTTCGTGATAAATTCCACTCCTTTCGTTTCACTGTTACAAAACTGTTTCATCGGTTCTATTGAATCAATGCTGGTGGTTCAGCATAATTTTTTCTTTAGGATTTTACGGGTAATGTTTTGGAAATTGTCCATATTTAAATGTGCCCAAATGTAGGAATTACCAAGTAGTGTTTATTTGGAGAAGTTTTTATTAGTGAGTCCTCTGTGCTGAAACAACCTCTACTCCACCTCATCACCACCCTAATTGCATTTGTGTGTGAACATCTTGATTGCTAGTTTCCTTAAATTCAATGTTCCTTGTGGTTTTTGTGCTCATTCAATAAGGTAAAACAATATGTATATGAAATAAACTAATTTATGTGCATTTTAGGGGAAGATATGAAAATCATTTAAAAATATGGATGAGCACTAATTAAGACAATATTTGAGCAATTACTTTGGTGGAGAGTAGAGATTACGATTTTCTGTTTCTTTGAAGTTCCTTTTTAGTGTACCACCTTCTTCCCCACCATTTTCTTTCAGAGGGAAAAAAAATCTGAGTGAAGAGAAACACATTTGTGAAGCTGTATAATAAAAAATGATGATCATTCAACCAAAGCACACTGCACAAATTTAGTTTCGTAGAAGCCAATTACAAGAAGATAAAATAGGCTACAAAGGATTTTATTCAAGTTTTCAAGGCTTGTTAGACCTGTCATCAGTTTAGGTTACAATTTTCATTATTTTTATATTAAATTTAGTAAGATAAGGATTAGCTCATTTGTTGGCTAACATGGAACTATAATCTCAATCTTATTTATCAATATGATTGCTTCTATGGGATTAAGATTGTTGATTGATGAGGCAATGAGTGTTTTTTTAGATTAAAGTTGTGTATGTGGATCACTCCAAGTTGTGTACCTATTAGTTTTTTTTTTAAGTCTTCTATCTTTTTTCTCTCAATTTTGCAATTTGTTTTGTTTATTCCTCTCCAAATGTATTTTCCAAGAACGGGAAATTCTAGCTGGAATGTCCAACCTCCTGAAATAAAACAAGAGAAAAAGCATATTAATTTATCCCAAGAAATTAATGATAAACTTAAGTAGAAGAATAGAGAACCTGATTAGAGGCATTTTAGTCATCAAGAACAGGGGTTCTGGCTGCTTCTCATACAAATTCTACTCTTACGGAATTACCTACTTGCTCCTAGTTATTTCAGGCTATTATTGGCTTTAGCAGATTTTCTGATGATTTGTTCTCTGCCCTCTTCTCCAAATTGTAATTGGAAATTGATTCAGGTATGCTGGAGTACAAGCCACCTGTAGAGAGTTCTAAGGAACACAAACAGGTGGTTTGTTACTAATTTAGAGATTAACAAATAGGGAAAAAATTAAGACAACAGAGAACCTGTAGAGAGTTCTAAGGAACACAAACAGGTGGTTTGTTACTAATTTAGAGATTTAACAAAGAGGGAAAAAATTAAGACAACAGAGAACCTGTTGTGTAATGTATTCTTGATTAATTCTGGTATTCAGCAAGTCTTGTGTTACTTGGAATTCCTGTAATTATCCTCTCAGCTTCTTTAAAAACTCGTCTCCGTTCTCTGTTTCTTCAATTGGATAGGTGCTAACCGTTTCTTGACCAACCTTTCACTGGCAGCTTGTCTTCAATGGCAAAGATGCTGCAGCCTCCTGCTAACCTGCCACAGATAGGGGCCGCAATTGGTCACGGGAGATGATGTTGGAATGTGTTGGATCAATTGTGGAGCCCTATAGTCCACTAAGATTCCCTTTCCACTCCACCTCTCCAAAAATTAGGGAATTCTTCCCAAAGTCAGGCTAAAATGAAAACAACACAACAAATTAATCTCTTGGGGTGATATAATATCCTTTAGTCCTTATGTGTCAAATTCTAATTCAAGTATACTAAGATCATTTTTATACATCTTAACCAAGTCTTTTTAGGTCTACCTCTACTTTCTTAACATAAGGCAAATCTAATGCATCTACTCTCTAATGTCATGGACGAAACTTTATGTGGCCAAATAAACACTCTTCTTATCTACTGATACTTTTTCCCATACTCATTTTGCATTCTATCTCTCGAGTAAAGCCACTCATCCACTAAGCATCCTCATCTCAGTAACACTTAACTTAGTCTTATGCTTCTCTTTTATTGTAACATTCAATAAGTCATTGGGTCTTACCACCATCTTATAAAATTTTCCCTTAAGTTTAAGTGGAACTTTTCTATCACATAATAGGCCAGATGCATTCCTCCACTTCAACCATCCAACTTGAATTCTACTAAAATGAAAACAAACTATCAAAATTTGTTTTCTCTTTGGGGATGATATATAAATAAGCTAACCTCTTTTGATAATATTTAGGTACTTCTCATTGCAAAATTACCCTTATAAAAAAAAAGAAAGAAAAGGAAAATAGGTCCAATATAAAATTTTGTTACAAAATGACTTGTAATAAAAAAAAAACCCTAACTTATCAGATAAGGGCTGATAATAGCTCGATATGAATCGCGATACATATCACAATAGGTGTCACACTAATAAAGCACCCACTAACTTTCCTTGCTATTTAGAGTGCAAGAGTTGGTTAGGGGTGTGGGGTGTTGATCAGAGAAAGAAAAAGGGAGAAATTGAGAGAAAGGAGAGAAGAAAGAAGAAGAGGAGAATACCCAATCACGAGCATCAAGCACAGGCAATCTTACATGCATGTCGAAAGGCAAAATAAAGCTCGTCAGTAAGATAGCACCTCATGTCAGCTTGCCGAAGCTGAGTGGAGCTATTGTAGTGGGCCGAACTGAGGAGAAAGACGAAGGAGAAAGGTTAGGGAGCATCTTCATGTTGTTTCTTAATTCTTGAATTGCTGTAACTTAAAAATATAATTGTCTATTGAATTATTTAACTCACTTCTAAATTGGTCAATTTTTGGGGAAATTTTCAATAACATAAGTAGAGGGAAGACGGGAGTACATTTATGATAGAAAGTTTATTTTTGGAGCTAGGATTTATAATAAATGTTAAAAGTAATGTACACAATGTATTACCCTAAGAAATGTCTTATAAATTAAGAATTGATCATTTAGTTTACTCTTTTTTATTAATGATATTATGATAATGTTTTAAACATCGATCTGACTGTTTGAGCCAGATCATTACACCTTTAGACTAAATGCAATTAATAACCATCACTCAAGCTTAATACTCCTTGTGGTTGTGTGTGATCAATAAGCTAACATGGAAGCATATATAAATTGAAATTAATTGCTTTATATCTATGAGAATTGGTGATGGTGGAGTATATAAACTTTTTGGGGAGTCCAAGCTAGTACCGAACCTGTTTAGTGTGAGTGTAGAGAGAGAGGGGGGTTTTTCATCCATTTACTTGTATTGCTTCTCATTATTTTGTGTCTTCATATATTTTTGTTTCCAACATTGTAGCATGGAGTTCACAAGCTCAAATTATGAAGAATGTCTCTCCATAATGTAAGGATAAGACTATTTGTCAACCCTTTGAAACACAATGGAGGGAGTTGCATGCATTAGGCTTCTTTTTCTATGAGTCATCTACAGTTGTCTTTCTACTGCTACTTTTTTTTGTCTCCTTTCACTTTTGATTTTGCTCTTTCATTCCCCTCCACTTACAACTTTTAATTCATCTTCAATTTCTTTTCCTTCACATTATTCTCCTCTGCATTCATCTCCTTTTTGTTCTACTCAATTTTTTTTCGCATTTACACCTTCATTCCCTTGAGCTCCTCTTAATTCTTTTAAAATTGTAGGGGGATGACCAAATGATGTCCATATAGAATGATTGTATTTTTTTTCTCACCAAATGCTCTTTGTAATAAGTGTCATTTAGAAATATGGGTTTGTGGTGCTCAATTGATGTTTGTACTAAAGGATGGGATAATCTCTATATTGCATTTCTTATTTTATCAACATGAGTATATTACTCTTTATTTCAATTTTTACCTTTTTTTTGTTGACAAGAGGTTAACTTGAGTAGCCTTGCAGTATGAAAAGCATAGCTATACTTCCATTATGTTGATCTGCATTTCATAGAAAAACATGAAAAAAAATAATTATAGCCCCACAACATTTTGCACACATGCACCTTACATTTTCCACATCATTTTCTTGTTATTTGCATGAATCGCATCCCCTTAGCTTGCTCCCTCTCTTACATGAGATTAAAGCCAACTCTAAACTCCCTATCTCTTTTTTCGTTAGATCGAACCCCAATCTTGTGTGAATCTTCTCCCTATCTTCTTGCTAGCCTCATGCTACCGTGCTCGCCATCGGTGGCTTTAGCATCAAAACTTATCCCCCTTTCTCTATCCTAAAGGAAATTGCATCCCACCTTTTTCCCCTATCTCTTGCACGATTAGTTCGTCGCCTTTTTATTGTCGCCTCCTATTTGATCTTCAAACGGCCTCTCCTTGCATATCACTTTCGTTCACTTCTCTAAATAGAGAATCTTTTCTTTCTATCTGTCTTTCCCTCTCTGCCCGTGTCTCCCTCTTCAAATAGTGAGAAACCTTTCTCCTTTTAGAAGTAGAGAGAGTTTTCTTTCTTTAAAATTAGAAAGAGAAACCTCTCTTTCTCTCTTCTTACTCTCCTCATTTATGTTTCTCTTTAAAAAAGAATAAATATTCAAAATACATATCTATATCTACTTTTGTGTTTGGTTTTACTCTTGAAATCATCGTCTCGACACACACTTATTGTCAACCTTGTGTGAATATAAAAAAAAAATCCAAGTACTTATGCATGTTGTTCTAATGTAGAGGAAAAATTTGTCAAACTTAGTACTTATGCATATTTTAATGTTATTGGGAAAATATTCAAACTAAGTACTTGTGTGTATTGTTCCAACAAGCAAGAAAATTTGCATCTTTGTGTAGGTACTATTAAAGGCTTATGCATGTTTTTTAAAAGCACTTAATGTTTAAAAATATATTGGTTGCAATGTCTCATGACATTGATCATGCATATTTTTTAAATATGGTGGGCCTAACACTCTAAATGATACCCCCTATGTGAGAGATATGTTGAGAGATTTTTGAAATGTAGAATGACGGGGCTCAAACAAGATAATTGAAATGAACAATATGGACAAAAATAAAATAGCATAAAAATGATAACAAAATTAGAAAATAAGAACCCATGCACATTGTTTCAATGTAATAGAGAAAATATGCAAATTAAGTACTTTTGCATGCTATTCCAATTGACGAGAAAATTTTGTGTGTGTCTTTATGTAGGTGCTTAAAGTTCTATGTTTGCTTTTTTAAGTGCAGTGGATTTGAAGATGCTTAGATATGGTGTCTCATGACCCCAACCATATGGGTTTTTTAAAATGTTGTAAGTTGGTGTAACACTCTCAATGACACCCTATGCGTTGGGAGGGTGCCTAGACGTTGTCAAAAATCGCCAAAACATCACTCACAAAGAAAAGAAAACTTATTAAATTGAACATCGTAGTTAAAACAAACATAATTAACATAAATTTGTACAATTATGAATAAGGCTTGAACATTGAAGGGTGATACTAATTGTTTTAAAATAATGAGATTGTATATAAGTTGGACTCGTAGAGAATTTGATAGGTTGCAATGAGCATAAACAAGATTTCTCACTAACTGCTCATAACCATTGAAGCCATGGATCACAATCTTATGTAAAACATGACTAAGTGTGAACCTTTGTTTTAAGATGATAGGATTTTAGCATTCATGGGGACTAAATGCAAGTAACAAAATGCACTGCATTGAATGCACAGTTATAATTTAAATTAAAAATATATTATACTAAATTCGCAACACACATGCAAGCAGACAAAATGCAATTTTTTCGAGGACCGCAAATGAAATGTACACATCCTAACAATAAAATATTCATGCAACTAACAAAACTTCGATGATTTCAAATCATGCATGTGTTTTATGAGCCATTCTTCAACTCAAACACATGGCCTCAAATCTAAGTGCTTTAAAAATGTGCCGATGCATTTTGCAAATGCATCAAATATTGTGCAAATGCAATAAATTAATATATCAAAAATCATTCAAGTGCATTGAGGTGTGTGTATATCATCAAAATTAAATATTTGCATGTGCTCCGACAAATGGGTCTAAATGCTACACACAAGGACTAAGAATGTTATGCGGCTAAGAACAAAAATATAAAATCAGTCTAAAATTTCATCTTCTTTTGAGAAATGTGCAAATATTTTAAAAAGGCTCATGATTGATTATTATAAAAAATTTATAACTTCTATAAAAATATCAAGCTACAATTTATTTATTTATTCATGCCTTTAATCGAGTCACCTTGCCAATAAAGCAGTGGCGTAAGTCCCCACCATTCAGGTCTAATCCTCTACTTCTTAAGATGGGATTCGACGAGAATGAAGCCATGTAAAGGATAATAATAAACTTTTAAATGAATTGTAATAAAGTGATGATTTTAAGTCTAGCTCTCAATGCCATGTTTACAAAATATAATCATAAATTCAATTTCCATACTTAATCCCTTACATATGTGAATAGAGTTGACAATGTATGTAATACAATAAACATTTGAATGAATTGAATTCTTGAATCTAATCTTTGTAAACAAGGAAGCCATGTCAATAAGATTGAAACAAATCAATTGAAATCATTTAAATACTCAATGATGGCCATGTTTAAAGTAATTCTTAATCGGAAGAGACCTTATTACCAAAATGCCTCTAAATTCTCATGCACATTACTTCAAGTGTAAATCAAGATGAAAATATCAAAGCTTCAAGGAAATAATAAAATTCAAATTGTTTGAGAAAAAATCTCACTTAAAGCTAAGAAGAGAAATCCACCCATCCTATGTAATGGCTTGTTAAGGGTGATAAATTTATGAGTAATATAAGCTCATAAAGAGCCAATATCGCATCAAGCGTGTGTATGTTGTCACTCAAATCATCTTTTGCTCTTATGGACGTGGCTCGCATCCTATGTCCAGATGGTTTGCCACCAATGGCACCATAATAAGTAGCATTTACAATCATAGGCTTTTGACTGGGTGGTTCATCATAAAATGACCCATTTAAATTATTGTCACAGTTATAGCATGTATGTTTCTTAATAGCTTTACTCTTTGAGTTGTAAATCATAAGATGTATTTGATAGGACACAAAGTTATCTATTAGTTAAAGTCTTAGAGAAAAATCCACTTCAGGGCTATAAGGTCCCCCTTATACAAGACAACTTATGGCTACTAAGAAGGATTCTTCTATTATGTTGGGTTGATTGCTTTCTCTAACTAAAGAGACCAAAACTACAGTAAACTACGACCACAAAACTATTGGATATTGATCAAGTTCATCATTATTTCTTTTGTAATCTTCTTTAAACTAAGGATGGTGAATTTATCAATCTTATAATCTAAATTGTTGCTATTATACGTTAAAATCTTAGTGCCTAAACAGTCATCCTTAATCGAAAGTTCTTTGCACTACTAGGTTATAGGTGTTTGTGTTTATAGGAAACCTGTAACTAAATCTAAAGTCCTTACGAACTGAGGGAGAAATCTCTAGTTAGTGTTTTATTTTAAATTTAATCTGCTTTTAAAAACTTGGTCTGGAACAACAAAGACACTCAAAAGCTGGGCACAAATTTTCGTAGCCCACACACAACCAACATCAAGCTAACCAAAGATTGAGTCACCATTGTTGCTGGTTAATTGTGTAGCCAATTGAGTTAACTTAATTTAACTCAGCAATGCAAGCATATTTAAAGACTTAATGATATGACTATGATTATGATTATGATTATGATTATGATTATTTAATTTAATTTTCAAAAACAATTCTAAGCATTACACTAGCACTATTTTTTATCTAAGTTACTTTTCTTGTAAAAAAATCGGTTATGTAGATGATATCTGAAATTGCAGGCCAACTAGAAAAACATTGTATCTGTTTGAAGAAGATTTCAATTAGCATGGACTTTTAGAACTATAGTAACTAATTATTTCATGTGGAGAAATATATCTTTTAAGTTGTACCCAACTTATTTCTTAGATAGATGTTTAAAACCATCAAACTCTATTATCTTTACTATAGTATGATAGACTGAAAATAACATGAACTAAGCACGATAACATGAGTAAGGTGCAAATATACTTCTAGGTCCCTTGCACATTAGGCCATTATTTTTATTTGAATTTCTAGCTCGATATTGTCAGGATCAACATTAGCTTTCATGTTCACGTTTGTGGGTTTTGATGATTCAACTCAATGACTAGAATACAGTGTCTGAGATCATTGAGTGAAATGGTTGAACCACAAAATGGTGTGGCTGTTATATTGTTAAAGAAAACTTGGCAAAGAAGAGATGCCTTTCCATAAAAATTTCAAACTGATCATGAGTATTCTTAAATATTTTATGTATAACTGTCAAAAGTAGAGTATTTAGGTTAATGAAAGCTTATATATCTTGAAGCCTAAGGTTTTATTAATTACGTTTTTATAAGCATATATTACTCTTCAGTAGATTAAGCTGCATTCCTGAGACTAATAATCCTTTGTTTCCTTCTCTTTCACTTCTGATAGTAGTTTTGTAAGTGTTTAAACACTCGTGGTTGTAGCTGTTCAGACATCAACATGTTATTGGTTATAGCAAACGTGAAAGCTGTAGATGACATTTATCAATGGATATAATACTGTGAGTGTTCTTATTTGTTTAATAACTACGAGAAATGATCTATAGAAATGCAGTTGTATGAGGGGATTGGAGGCAGGCATGCTTACAAGTTTGGTTTTGGTACAATTAGCCATAATATGATATGCTGAGTTATTGCTCAGATCAAAGCTTTGACTTATGAATCCAACTTGAATGACGGTTGGATACCAAAATTTGTTCTGATTTTATTGGATGAAATTACCCACACACACACAAACGTAGTAGTAGGTATTTCACATTCAATATTCATATTATGCAAATCATTGAGTCCTAACCGCCTATGTGTCCTTTGCTCTGTAAGTCCTCTTTGAGGCTTGATAGTGAATTACTACTCTTGGACCCCACTTGACCCATATTATTTTCCTTGCATGCCCCCTTTCAAATAGTCCCACATGATGAATGGTCATTTTCTTTCTTTTTTTTTAGGGACATTTGAGCCAATTTAATGGCAAACTCACAAGGCATGAACCCAATACCTCTTAGTTGAAACCATAAGCTCTCAATCACTAGGCTAAGATGACTTATCATTTTCCTTCTATTATTACCCCACCACTCAATAGTGGTTGCAAAATTCTGTCCTCTTACCCTTATCGACAATGTCCCTCTCGTCTAGATGCACTCAACCAAGGCTACCACTGATGCTATATACAGTCCATGAAATGTTGTCAACACCTCATCGTTGCTCAATCTCCTCTTCCACAACCTTTATGCTTTGCATTAGAGTAGGCGGTGAACTTGACAACCTCAAGATCAACAACTTGAAGAGGCTCCTCTCCATGGCTCAGTCACCTTGATTATTGTGTTAGATCCCAATATCTTTCTTTCACTATCCCTACTAGTCTTTGCTTCAGACTTCTGTTTGTGAAAAGAATTTATCATGTTTTCCTAAGCTTGGGTTTTTTGTTTTTGTTTTTGTGTGTTGTAAGATTGGTATATTCCAACGGAGCAAAGATTCCTTAGGTGTTACAACTCATTTCATTATGCAACTAGAGAGATTGATGCTAGATGAAGAGAGTGTTATTCGGACATCCACTCCACTCTTCATCACACTCTTTTTCATTTATCTTTCTCTCTTTCTCTTGTTACTTACTGAGCAACACCTGCCCTCAATTGCACTTGTTAGAAATATATGCAATCACCTTGTTCAAAATTTCACTCTCTAGTTATTCCATCAAGCTCACATCTGGATCAAGATTTTGGAGTCTCAAAGATTGCATTCTTTTAGTTTACAGTTCTAGCGCATCATGGGTTTCTATTTAGTGGTTGCTCCCCCACTGCCCCGTTTATCTTTTTCAGGTTTGTGCTTCATAACTACTGTCTAAGCTGTTGAAGAGGAAGGAGGAAATGTAAGTGGATTATCTCCTTTTTCCGAAAGGACGTGATGCAGGAAACAAACTTTAGTGTCACTGGTTGAAGTGCCATTTGATTGCAGGAAGTGGTGTAGAGAAGCAACTATATTTATTTTTGTTTCTTGTAACGAATTGTGAAGGGCCCTTAACTTGGTAAGAATTGTCAACTATCCCATTAAAGCTTCTCCAAATTGCTCTAACCTCAATTGCTCTAAGCTCAAGTACCATCAACTATCTTATAATTTGGTCCTTCTGATAAAATATAAAATTTAAATTTAAGTAGCGAGATGTCAAACATAAATTTTGCATGTGACAAGAAATATGAAATTATTTATATACGTTTAACCTTAAAAAGATGAATAGAAGAAGCCTAAAGTACCCTAGCAATACAAGTGTCAATCAATATGGGAATACTTGGATCTGGTTAACATTCCATGGATTCTGCTATTGGATTTCTTGACTAAGCAAATGTTCCTGAAGCTTTTCTATTGTGTGTCTAAATGGTTTTAGATTCAAATAAACTGTATTGTTATTTATTTGAAAACCAAACTCACATTTTTTGTGATTCTTAACTGCATACAGTTAACAAAGCTTTCTTCTCTTTTTGCTGTTCGGACAATGTGAATAAAAACTTTTTTTTTTCATTTTACTTGCATTATACTTGATAAAATGAAGGTCTTTTTAGCAGATTTTCTTGTACTAACTTATTTTTAACAAAAATTCTGAATCTTTCAGTGGACGTCATGCTTTGAAATCAAAACTCACAGAGGTTGGCTAATATTTGTTTGTTTGGATCTTACTTTTTCAGATTTAGATTCTTTATAGATAGATTTTCTTAAATATGTCACGCAAGTTGTTTTCAATGTTTCAGTTGATGGATATATAAAGAGATTGCTGAGAAAAAAAGGAATAATTAGAATAGTGTCATTATAATACTTAAATTAACATTTAATTCTTGTATAGGTCGTTCTTTAGGGTTTGAAAACTAAAATAATGATAAAAAATGCATATATTTGGAATTAAGAAGCTCTGCAGATGTAGATAAGCAGAGGTATGGTTTGTTAATTAAAAATGCAACCGCCAATTGGAAAAGCAAGATTGCTCGTCATAATCTTCAGGATTTTTAATTTTGTAAATTCCAAAATATTTTCCATGCATCAATCACAAAAACCTATCACCTTAAATGGACAATCTAGTCAGTGGGATGCACATTTATTAAATTTATTGTATAGGAATACTCAGATCAGGTGCAATTTTCTGGGTACGCGTGATGTGACATCAAGAACGATCTCAATGGCTTTGGTTTAAAATAAATAGAAATACTGCTTTGAGTGAGGGCATACTACCACATTTTCCACCAAATTTCTTCAATGCCCAGAGATATTCCTATGATGTGACCACATTAGGCCATTAATTGGTTCTTAGCTTGTAGATTGACATTGATAATTTTGATATTATTGTTAAAGATAATAACGTATAAACTAATTGTGCGAGGAGAATCTTTTTTCACATTAAAGAATAGTACACAGTCCACACAAAAAAAACTAATGGAAAAAACCACCATCTTTTAATTACATGTATGGCCAGTATTACAGCAAACTAATGGAAGGCCTTTGGATGGGTTTTTTTTTTTTTTGTCCATTTGTTGATTGTAGTTTTCATTTTTTTTTTAATCTTCTAGTTTGTGATGGTAAAATGGTACATATAATTGTTGGATATAAACTAGAGGTACAATCATTGAATAGAGATGGCATGTTATGTCATAAGAAATTGCAATAATGTTCTATGGTATCATTACTCTCTAGGTTTGTAGTTTGGACTAAAATTTAAATGTTTATTCATTGTGTAGCAGTGTGGCATTGTATTATGATTTTCTTGGCTTGTTTTCCTTTTCTCTATCAACTTTTTAATCTGGATTGTTCCTCTAACTTTTTGTGCTATCACATGTTTAGGTTTGTAATGTTATTAATAACTGTCACGACTCGACCTAGGAACTTCGAGACGAGCGGGAATAGTTGATAGAATAAATATTTAAAGCATCCTGACATCATTATTAATAGAAAAATGTTGACCAAATTATTATTTTTAAATTGGAAATATTTTATATTGTAGTGCATTACATACATTACTTTCAATATTAATTATAATATTTATGCTCGTCTTTCATCCATTTACGTTACTAGAGATTTTTTTTTAAAATGGTCATGAACTAAATAGTAGGTTAAACAATTCAGTAAATAAGTATATCTCTAAGTTATAGTAATTCAAGAAGTAAGAAACACTCGGCATGTCAATTTCTATTAGTAATTTAATATTATCTTTGTTAATGAAACAATAAGAAAAATACATTATAAAAGAGTAAGATCAATAACTATTTATTTTATCTTTTCATTTTCACATCTTAGTTTTTGTATTATTTTATAATACATATGTAATAGAGTCAGTCTAAATATATACTTAAAAGGTGCACCATTAGTGGTGGAACCAAGAACTATAATCGCCACTCCTAGATTTTTCACTAAGCCCTTAATATTATATAATATATACTAATTATTACCCTAAACTTAAATTCTTAATAATAATTTAATATTTTTATATAATAAATTAAATTATCAGGCATATAATGGTTTCATGCATCTTCTTCAAAATTTAAACTTCATAAGATTGTACTATTTGTTTAAGAAGGTGAAATTATATTATGAAAGATAAATAAATATATTCTAGATATGAATGCTTATTACACTAGAGGTTGAGGACATTTATGCCATAAAAAGAATGCTATTACAATATTTTTACTACAAAGTTAATATTAATAGCCACTTTAGATACATACTTTAAGTTATAAATAATATATTTAAAGAATATATTGTAGAATTATTGATTCTTAATTTAGCATTAGATCTTCAAGAAAGACACAAATCATTTAAAATTGATGATACTTGTTAAATTGTAACTAAATACTATCTTGAGACTTCACGAATATAAAAAACTTATATTTAAAAATTCAATGGAACATTTCAAAATTAAAGTTCATTAAAATCAAAAATTTTATATTATTTTTATTTATGTCAAATATTAGCTATGATAAAAAAATTGATCATATATTCTCTTATTGATCAATTGATTAGATTGGTTATGATATTGCATGTTTCAACTATAATAATTGAATGAGTATTTTATGTGATGAAAATTATCTTGATAAGATGTTTGATTAAAATGAAATATGATTTTCAAGTAATCTCATTAATAATATAGGTTGAGAAGGATATTGTAATGTGTTTCATTGTAGAATCATTAATTAAAGAATTTGATGTAAAAAAAAAGTAACAGACATAATTTAAAATGTTTAAGCATAATAACTAGATTTAAAAGATATTATTTTCATGATTAATAAGTTATTTTTGCTATTTTTCATTTAATTTTTTGTATTTTATTTATTATGATTTTAAAAAAATTAAATTTTAATTTTAATTATTTTTTATTTTATCACTCCTTTTTTTTAATTCTAGTTTCATCACTGCACATCGTCTTATAACTATTTCAAAACCAACCCCAAATGGATGGTAATATTTTTCAAACCTAATTCATATGGGCAAGCAACCTTTTCATTTTTATTTACGTGCACAATTGCATGGCATTTCTAATCAGTATCATAAAAGAGTGAACTCTATCAGTCAACAGGCACAAGCATTCACCATATAATATATTCATTTTTATACATTTTAATTATATTTTGTACTTATTATTTGAAAGACCATTCAATTTCAATCAATATATCACGATCACACGAATGTGAGGATTTTATAAATTGAGAAAAATGAAATCATTTTAAGTATTTATAATAACAATTTGGTGGTAAATAGAAACTTTTCTTAATGTACATGGAAAAGTATAAAAGCATTTGTAACATTATTTTGAACACTCCTATATAAGCAATACACAATAATCAATGCATTTCAATCGAGAGGAATGATAATAATTACTATAAATTAGAAAATATAATTATACACTTTTAATGAGACTTAGTTGATTTTTTTCCTTCTAAACATAATCCTTTTGTCTTGAATTCTATAATTGTGTACAAATATCAAGTAGCTTGGTCGTTTAATACTATTATTATCTATTTATCTTCATCATCATTCTCATCACTATTATCATTCTCACAATTATTATTATCATTATCATCATAATCATAAAAATAACAATAACTATTATTACTACTTATGATTATATTGTATATAAATATTATATTATTTATTATTTTTATTATAAGTATGCATGTTAATATATACATATTAATAAACTAAAATAAAAAAATAAAACCCTAACCTTCTCCCTTTTTTCCTCCTCAGTTTGGGTTAAGTTTGGCCTTAACCCAAACTTGCACCTCCTGCAGCCTCATCTCTCAAATGCATGCACTCGTGCTCACACTCGCTCGTCCCTACTCAACTTTTTGGCTCGATGAGCTTCACTTACTCGGTACACTCGTGCTCTCATGTGTTTTCTTCTATTAGCTCCCACTTGGTTTGCGACGCTCGCATGTAATCTCCACCTTTGACTCCTCGCTCTCGCCTTCTCTCTCGCTCCTTTAAGTACTTGTATTGCTTATTTGATTGGGTTTATGGACACCTATTTTAACAAGTGCCGCGGTTGGAAAGGCCATTGAGGCTTATTCATTCAATTATGATTTTACTCTCTTTTTTGTTTGATTATTACAATAACAAAGGTATATGTGCTACTCATGTTTGTCTTTGTTTATAAAGATGCTTAGAAGGATTTCAAAGGGACTTTATTTCTAGTGGAGTACTTTCGGATCGATTCTGGAATTTGTTAATCCAATCAGTTTTAAATTCATAATTTGAAAAACTAAATCATTTAATGTATAACATAAATTGAACTTATCAAAATCAAAATTTTTTTCGGATTTTGGTTCAATTTAGGAAAAACAAAAAAAATGAAGATGTAAATTGTTATAGCAATTATTTATTAAAAGCTTATTATTAGAAAATGATAATTTGATAGTTAAAATTTTTTATCTATTCTTTCTTTGCGATGATATAAGCAGCAGATTTGATGCAACAAAAAACTTGATTTATAAATAAAACAAAGGGAAAAATGAAAGGAAAATGGAAGAAAGGGAATTTTATTTATCTCAATTCTTAAAATTATCTGCAATTTAACTTGCCTTAACTCCTTTTGCTGTCTAGAGGTAAGAATATATTGGTATTAATGTATCTAAGCCCTTCTTGACATTGTGACTTTAGCTCTTCAAACCTGCCTAAGCTATGTCTCCCACAATTGGAAAATAAACAAAAAAGCTTGGGATTTCTGAGCTTCTAAGAAAGGATATTATCTAGAATAACAATAAATTGTATGTTTAAAACATTCTGATGCATTGAAGAAACATGCTTTGGGGGTGCAAAAATCATACATATACAGTATCAAACAAACAAAATCAATTCGAAATAAAGATTATGTAGTTGTATGAATGACATGGTGTGTGGGAAAGCATATAAAGTAGCAATTGGTTTTCTTTATAGTTGTGTGAATTCTGTTTTACCAATTCTTCAAAAAACTTACAAGTAAATAAGAGAAAAATGATGACAGTTTGATCCTGGTCTTAACGCCTTTATTTTTTTTATTTTCAGTTGTTGGTTTGATACTTGAAGCAATCGTATTGCAAGTGACATTATCTTGGTTTTGTAAATACTTGATTTTGGGAAAATTCAATTGTATTTGAACTCTTCCTCGGTGAGAGATATAATCAAATTATATGGAAAATAAAAAATAAGCTGCCATAAGATGTTAAACACCTCACTAGCTCAAATAACTTATGTAAAACCATTAATTACATGTACACACCTCACCATTAGTTGCATCTCATAAAACGCATCGAACTCTTCAAACTCATTTACACCTTATTAGGAAAACTTTATGCAACATTCAAATTAATGAAAAGATGATTCATAAAGCTAATCAAACAAGCCCGGAGACAACTTAGTCTTTAACTATACACTAATTCATCATGCTTTTGTAATTCACATAATAAGTTAAATTTTTTAATCAAGATTGTATATATCATCACCAACTGAAATGTATCAAGAAAATCAAAATCATTAACAAATAGGTCGATTTTGTAAATAAACAAATCTCAACATTATATTATAATATCAAAACTAAAGCAAAATAATTGATAAAAGAGGCTCTGCATTGAGTCTATTTAGTTATACTTACCCAATTTCATTGAAACTTCATGTTAAGTTTTTATGACATTAACTAATTACTCTCTTGTATTTTCTTATACACATTACTTAAAGTAAATCTATTCATAAAAATTTATTTTAATCTTAAATATATTTAACCTTTCCTAATAATATTTCTTAATAACGACAACTCATAAAGTTATTATTAACCCCACTTTAATATATAATACATGAATATACTGATTTTTTTATTCATTATCAAAAAGTTTTTATGAAAGATAATGTTTAGTCGGCATATTATATTTTGGCAATATGCTTAAGTATGTAATAATACAAGTCATGGCATGCTTGATTAAGATGCAAAAAATCACAGCTAAAATAGCATGAAATAATTCACTTAAGTATCTTTGAGCCAAACTTTGGGAATGTTAGATACACGTTTGATTTGAAAGCACTATAAAGGAAACCAAAACCATTACTAATTCCAACTACACTAAAGTTAAAATCTCCAAAATTATAAAATTATAATATTTATCAAATGTTAATTCTCTAATTCATCTCAAATTGAGTAATAATATTTCCAATTTTGACCATAATTTCCTGGTCATTTGACTCCTGAATTGGGAGCCCTTCGAGCTGAATTAGGGCTGAATTAGTGCGGCTGTAAGTACAAACTTACTGCAAGAGACGATGTTTTAGTAGGCTAAGGTGATATGCAAACAACGAATGAACTTGATGCCCTAAGATCGGAAGACCAGCAACCTAAATAATGAAGAAAGCAGGGACTTGAATATAGTGGTCCAGCTTGAGCTGCTTGACTGTAAATTCCAAAAAATGAAAAAAAAAAAATAATAGTTTAATTGTGATTTTTATTTTAATCTGTGTAATAAAATATAAAACCGAACAAAAAACTGATAATCAAATATTACCAAATTAAAAGCTGAAATTCGAAAAAGAAAAATGTGTAAAATTTAACCAAATTAGAACATTCAGTTTGGTTCAGTTCGGTTCAATTTTAACCAGCTATGCACACCCCTATCTATTACTATTGGTTCTTAGCCATTCTGAGTAAACTATACTTAGGGAAAGAAAGCAGTCAAATAGACTTGTTGTACTAAGCCTTTGGAACAAAATTTGATATGGTACATGTCTAAGTAAGCTCCTTGCTCTATGTTTCACTCAAATGTACATGCACCTCCTTCAATGGTGTTATTATTATCGCATGTCTAAGTGAGCACTTGCTTTAAGGTGGCAGAAGCATCCCAATTTGAGAAAAGGGTTTTCATACTTCAAATGTTGAAGACTCATTATTTATTAAAGATATGTGATGTGAAAAGAGCATCAAGAGTTGAAGAAACAAACATATTCCATTGAAAACAAGTTGATCAAATGTAGGAACAAGAATTAAGTTCTAGGGTAATAAATCTTGAAGAAGAAGGTAATTAGACGAAGACAATAGAGGAAGAGATGGATTAAAATCCATTGATATAAACAAGAGTATGGATGTCGATTAATATGGATTATATATATTATATAGTAGCAAGATTAGATTATTCATTTGCTGTAGATGCTAAAGCTTAAGTGGTTCTATGGTACCTTTTAAAATATTCTATTTAGCAAAAAATTTTAAATTGGAATGCATGGAACTCAAAATTTTATTATTTTGATCAACGTTACATGTGAGTACTGTCATTTTAAATATTTAAAATTTTTCTCATAATTAAAAAACTTATATTGCCATTTTAAATTTTTAATGGTTCAAATGAGTGCCTATAATGGCATCTAGCACCTAAGGTGTTGAGCAGCCATATCACCTTAAGTGCACCTGATAGTTGCAGTGGAGGACAAGGAATGGGATCGATATTCAGAATGGCATTTTAACTTCTCTTTGGCAGTCAAATATTCTGGTTTTAATTGAGCATAGATTGATGATATCGCTGCCATGGATGGACTAGTGATACGTTGCAATCATCCATGGATGGACTAGTCCGTTTTAATAGACTGTGTTTTTATACATCTTAATTATCCATCATAGATTGAATCAAATTTAGTTTCTAAGTGGCTTATATCATTAAACCAAAGGTTAGGCGCCTATGATATGAAGCCTTCGGCCAATACGTTCTCCAGCTTACTTTGTTGTTTATGATGCAGTGGCATTCCAAATAGATGGAGAAGGATATGCCGACGAAAAAAGTATGGTGGAATTAATGCAGTGGCGGATTCAGGATTTTGGTAGGTGGTGGGGTGGGTAGAGAGGGTGTAGGCTGATGGGCATTGATATAATACTTAATGTAGGCTGATGGGCATTGATATAATACTTAATGCTGTAGTTTGATAGCTCTTGAGTATAGAAGTCAATTTTATAAGATATTGGCATGTCGGGACTGTTGATTTTTTTCCCATTGAAAACTCTATTTTTCTATTTTGTTACTGCTGGTACTCTGTTCTTGATGTTAAATCCTGGATTACTGGTGTAAAAGTTATGTTCAGATCATTTTTTTTTTTTTTTTTAAATGTTCAGATCAATTGATTGAATGGACTTAAGTTTATTTCATTGAACGCTTACTGTTTTTTTTTTTTTTAATTTAGCTGGCATATTCAATGAAATTCATTCGGTAAGAGTTTTTTTTATTTAATTCCATTAGCATTTCACTATTGTAGATTTCCAAAGAGAAACAAATTTAAGTCCCATTAATGTCTTCCCGTTCAGTCAACTTTTTGACTGTGAGCATGATCATGATAAGTATATTGTTAATAACCGGTGCTTTTTTTCCGGCAGCGTGTATCTGATGATGACATAGAAGCGCTGATTTCAAATGAAATCTTTCAACCTAAAGTCATTTGGTCGCTTAATGATCTTCAGGTAGCCTTTATAGCTAAATTACTTGGCAGTTGTTCATCTAATATTTTTTCCTTAATTTTTTTTTTCTTATAGAATCCGGTCTCTGCAAACAGGTTACATCTGGAACACTAGGCCTCTCTACAGCAACTGTTAAGCTTATTGATTCGGAAGGGGTGGAGAGGATTGCATGCTCAATTGGAACAGGTCCTGTACATGCTGCTTACGAAGCAGTTAATAGTATTGTCCAGGTGATAATTGAAGCATTAAGATTTTTTATATTTTTTGTCTCAAACTTCAGTTTAGATATATCAATTTTCATGCTTGGAACATTTAAGATGTAAATTTTTTTATTGAAAATTGATCCAGGGAACTAATTTAGAGTTTTGCGTGTTAAAAGGTCATATGGAAATTATTGTGATTTGGCATCACTTGACTGCAGCATATAGACTTTGACTTCTGATTGAGAAAAATATTGTTTTGAATCAATAGCTGAGTGATCAACACACCTTATCTTTTGTGAAGCCTTGATGCAATCAAAAGTAGGCTCTTAAATTTGTTTTCTATAAGTTTTTAAAATTAATTTGCATCAGTTTGTGATTTAGAGATGGATAATCCAAATCAAAACATCATAAATATGTTTTTGGCTTATAAGCCCCTGATTTTCCTTCGATAAAATTTATCTACTACTTATTCCAGCCCTAGGAAAACCAAAGTCTTCTCTTGGCCCATCATCATCACCTTTTGTGTTATCTCATTGCATAAACCTCAATTTTATCTATTTACGCAGAGTGAGTGATTGAAGGGGTTCTCTATTTACATGTCTTAGGGTTTGTGAGTCGGAGGCTTGCAGGAGCTACAATAATTTAAAAAAAAAAGCCCAGCCTTTGGAAAACCAAAGTCTCCCCTTGGCCCATCAACTACACCATTTGTGTTTATCTCAATGAATAAGCTCCAATTTTCTTTGTTTGCTTCGAGTGATAGAAGCGGTGCTCTATTTACATGTCTTAGGGTTTGTGAGTAGGAGGCTTGTAAGAGTTATAATAATATCTAACATTCCTCTATTTAAGCTTTTTATTATAAAAAAATGTGGTAAAACTCCATTTTGAGGTGAAACATTTGTTTTTATGATGACAATACAATGTGAATTGATTTGAAGGTCACTAAAGCTTCAAGTTTATGTTTCTAAATTTTATACATTGAACTTCATGCAATCTTCTCAATTACATCATGATCGGATGGGTTGATGTTGCTACTCTTGGTAAGAGCTTTCCAAATTTTGTCTTGGCTGATCAGTGGGGCACCGTTGACCACTTTGGTGGGCGTGCACATGTTTTGTTTTGGTAGAGTGGCTGGAAGAGGAAAAGAAAAGGTGGTCGACCTCAATTGGAAAAATGTTTTTATCATTTTAGTTACCAAATAAACTCAAATTGGTGCAATTTTGGACTTGCTGGAATACTCTTTTGAAAAAACCCTTATTGCAATTAGAGGCACATGAAAACCAAAGTTCATTTGACCATTCAAATAATATTTTGAAAAAGTTGCATTTAAAATCATACACAATTTTATGAGATTTATGGATCATATCAATAATCATTTCTTATAATATTAGTCACTCCAAATATTCATTTGACATTTTCATTTCTACTTTGCTATGAATTTTTTGGGGTGATTTTCTAATACTCAAATTCATTTAACATAATCAGCCTATTATAATTTATAAACTTCATTATTTAGTCTCCATAATATTCCCTTTTACATATTACTCTTGAAGCTCTTACCACATTTTACCACCTAATATACTTGAAATTTAGTTAACAATAAGATTACTCTTGAAGCCCGTATCTTTTTATTTTAGTCATGGATATTCTTACTAGGCATTTACAAAAGGATGTATCTTGGTGTATGCTTTTTGCTGATGGCATTCTTCTTATTGATAAGACTAGAGAGGGAGTCCAAGAGAAATTTGAATTATGGAGGTCAACCTTAGAGGATAAAGGTTTTCATTTGAGTAGATCTAAAACTTAATATATGGAGTGTAATTTTAGCTGTAGAAGTTCTAGTAGTGGTGTTTTGACATTGGGTGATCAAGTCATTAAAAAGGGTTTGCATTTTAGATATCTCGAGTTTATTGTTCAATATGATGGTGAAATAGATGGGGATGTTATTAGTAGAATTCAAGTTGGATGGTTGAAGTGGAGGAATGCTTCTGGCTTGTTGCATGATAGAAAGGTACTGCTTAGACTTAAGGAAAAAATTTTAAAGATGATGGTAAGACCTATAATGATTATGGTACAGAATGTTGGCCAGTAAAAGAGAAGCATAAAACTAAGTTAAGTATTGTAGATGAGGATGCTCAAGTGGATGAGTGGCTTTACTCTTTGAGATATAATACGAAATGAATATGTTCGGGAAAAGGTTGGAGTAGCTCCAATGGTAGATAAGCTTAGTGAGAGTTGTTTTAGATGGTTTTGTCATATAAAAATGGTTGTCCAATGACCAGGTTAGGAGAGTAGATGTATTAGATTTGCCTTATGTTACGAAAGGTATAGGTAGACCTAAAAAGATTTGGTTAGGTTGTATAAAAAAATGACTATAATTTATTATAATTAAATGAGAGTTTGACACATAATAGGATACAATGGAGAAAAAAGATTTATGTTGCCGACCCTACATAATGGGATAAAGCTTGATGTTGTTATATCTAAGATAATTAAATCTATAGCACCTAGATAATTTTGATATTCTAACAAATTTTATTGATAATTATTGATTTAAATTTTATATTCATTCTTTGTTTTATGAATCCTTTTCTTCAAAAAAATTATCCATTATTTTAACTTCTCATTTCATGAAAAATCTAATATATAAGATTTATACATGTAAATATCTTAACACCAAGGCATCTCACTTCAACATGATGATATATGGGTTTACTGTTTATATTTGATATCTTGTTGACTCTACCAATTAATTTTATTATTAATTTTTATTGGGTAATATTTATTTAACAATGTCAGTAGTATAATTTATGTGCAAACATTTTTCCTTAGTTTCTATGGAATCAATTATTGCAAGTTTTTATTACATGTCATTTACTATATGAATATCCTTTTATTGTTATTTATACTTTTTAAAGTTGTTTTTGATAAAATGTAGATTAATTTATCAAAAACCAAATTAATTCTACCATATGAGTATGATTTTTGTTGGGCTACATTTTATTACCTTTATGCATGCTTTCATTGTTTTACTCATAACTTTGATTCCGCTTTTATCAGCAACATTCAACAATTTGTAGTTGGCTTTATGGATGATGTTCCTCCATTCCTACTTAATTGAATGCTACATGAAGCATTGTCTTTATGTTGCTTAAAATTTAATCTTCTTAATTTATGAAGACTTCATGCATTTCCTTTTCTTTCAAAGACTTCAAAATACTTCTCTCCATTCAGTAGGTATTTTTTCAGTCTACTGTATTTTGTTAAAAAAATATTTGTGAGTCAGTTTTTTTTGCATTTTCCAAGAATTTTCAAATCTAAATGGGTATCTCCCAAAGCTTCGTCTTTATAGATCTCTAAAATTAAATTATCTTCATTTTTTTAATCTTAAATTATTTTATTGTACTTTCTTTAAAAAAAAATTAAAACTAATTTAGGGGTTGTTTGGTTGCAGGTATTTAGAATTCAGGTGTATTTTAAATGCATTTTGAATTAAATTTAATGTATTTAAAATACTCAAGGTTATTTAAATGGTTTGTATTAATATATTTTTAAAAAATATATTTGCATTAATACCTCTTTTTAATATATTTAAAAATTAAAGAGTTAGGGCATGATGACTTTCTGCAAGATTGATTCCACTGGATTCTTCGAACTACCAAATCTTCTATATTTGGAGCCACAACAAAATGTGTTCATGGAGAGGTTCATTTCCAGTGATGAATCACTATGGAGTTTAAAAAAATGTGCATGTTGGCCCTAGTGAAGGCTATTGAGTCTATGCAATTGTCGTCTAGGTTTTAGTTGTCATTCATTCTACCAAGGAATTCTTTTGAGCTCAACTAGGTGGCGATGTTGTGCTGAGCAATGGAGCGCTAGACTTCACGATGGGATGTATGAGGAGATCACGTGCACTAGCGCAGAAACAAGTAGGTCACGAACGTGGGGTGTTGGAGTTCACCTGACTTGGATGATATGCATAATCTTCAATAATGGACTATAGGATGTATTTCAAATCCATCAAAAAATTACTGTGCATTTTTTTTTTTTTTCTACCAAACATACTAAAATATAAAAACCTTGCGTTGCAATGTTAATACACTTCTAATACAATCAACCAAACAACTTTTTATTATTTTTGCAAAATAACATTTAATCTTGCCATGATGTTTTCATTTTGTCTAGCATCCTCTCTTAATACATTTGATATTTATATTTTTGAGATTTCATTCCTCCCGTCTTAGTTATCTCTCATTTTTTTCCTCGTAAATCCTAGCCTATGAAAATCATTGACATCTATGGATTCGACTTTGTTAACTCTTCAAAAAACTTTTTTGGAAATCTACATTGCCAATCCAATGTCCTAGTGAGAATGATTGTGGGCTGGCATTGTTCTTACACAACCAACCCTAAAGCCATTGTTAAAATTCTTGAAATTCTCCACCTTGACGCACCAACCGCTTTAAAAAAAAACAAAAAAAAAAAGAGATTAAAACTTAGGAACACTGATTGATAGTTCCAATAAAGGCAAGCAACATTTTTGATGTATTTATCCCGCTGCATTTTTTTAGGTGCTAATTGAATTACTACTTATCTCACAATCAAGGAACTTCAGTAATTTATTGATAAAACTTGTTCTAGTTTCTTAATTTCAAATGGAAGGTTTTGAAAAGCATGCAACTTTATTCTTGCGGATTTTTGTTAAATAAGCTGAACACCCAAATTGGACCAAGTTCTTTGTTTCTGAAAATGAAATTGAGAAGATACTTTTAAGTTCGTTCCTATTCTAAAAGGGTTAGATTAGCGTAGTAATTATTAATCTGGCTTCATAAAGCGCCCATAATTTAACCCTGTTGCTTTAGTGAGGTAAGAAATAATCTGATTTGATAATGAATTGTTTGATCCGAAGTTCATATCGGCCATAATGTTCAGAAAACTTCCTTGTAATTTTAATTTACAAATAGCACCAATTTTCCCTTTATTCTTTTATCATCATAATCACTAGTGTCTTCTTTGCTATCATGGCTCTGTTTATCGTTGTATTTCTAACCTAGTTTATTGAAATTTGTTCATATGGTAGGCCAGTGTCTCTGAAATATAACTTGTCGTTTTTAGTTTTGCTTAATAAGCATTTTTTCAGGAGCTTGTTTTATCTGCAGCCTCGTTCCCAAGTTCTTGAAATGTTCTTTCTTTTCTTTATTTACTGAAATTTTAAAACATATATTTCATTTTAGCTCTTGAATACTTTATTTTCTGTGCATTTTTTTCATAATCTTAACTTTAATTGTTACTCAAGCTATCACCATTACTTATGCTAGGGGAAAAAACCTTATTATTTCACTCTTTCCAGGTACCTGTAACTCTGATGGAATACTCCCTCAACTCTGTAACGGAAGGGATTGATGCTGTTGCTACCACACGAGTGCTCATTAGAGCAGACCACAACGACCATACAACCACACATGCCTTAACTGGAGAGACTCTTCGCAGAAACTTCAGGTAAATTTTCCGTTGGACACATTCATTTTCAATTTACTTATTCACAATCTTTTGCATTTCATGGAACTTATTTAAGATAATCAACTTATTGCATAAAATTATGAAGAAGATTTGTTTTTTTTTTAAAGTTCAAATTGGTTGGTTATATGAAATAATGTCTCCATGGCATTATACAAAAGAAAAGTATTATGGAGATTCAATAGGTAACTTGCATAAAATAAATCTTAAGATGGACCCTCGACTATTTGCATGTGGTCAATTTAGTCCCAGAATATCTTATTGCTCCAATTTAATTCATGACTATACAAAACTATTCAAAATGATTTCTTGTGTAGAATGTCAATTTAGTCCTCGAGGACCATTTTAAATCAATTTTATATAGTTGGGGACTAAATTGGAGAAATAAGATGGTTTACGACTAAATTGGTTACATGCAAATAGTCACCTATTTTTGAGATTTAGCTCTAAAATAGTAATTACAACAATATGATTTTTAGGTAGTAAAAAAAATCATTGATAGCTAAATTGAAATTGATAGAAATAAATATAGAATGTGAGAATATAAGGAAGTTAAGATAATGTAGAAAAGGTAGTTTTGCTATGTAAAAATTATAGAGAAACTGCACTGATAAGATCGGGTCAATAGATTAAGAGTTAAAAGACAATTGACATTGGATGAAATTTATGGTGATGATTGTTGTTTCTTGCAATTTAATTTATTTACTATGATCATATGTTAAGATGTCCATTTCCAATCCCTGCAGTGGAAGTGGAGCAGACATGGATGTAGTGGTCTCCAGTGTTCGGGCTTACATCAGTGCGCTAAACAAGATTCTGGGTTTCAGGTCTATAAACGAGATTCCCACTTCTGAACCGGTGGCTGCTTGAATGAGTAAAAGCGTTCGTTACATAAACTATTTAATGTGATCTTGTTTATATGTGAATTTAAAATAATTAGCAATGTTTTAGTTTTTGTAATGTGATTTTGTTTTGCTCTTATTAAATTTTAGCTTGTAATTCTCCATTTTTGTAGTAACAGGACATGGAACTGATTTTGTAATCTCTCTTAGGTTTTATTTGATATAATTGTATTTTTATTGTGCTATTTGAAATCTAATTATCATGTTCACATAATAATTGCCCCTTCATGAGCCAACTTATGTGTTGAAGTTATAGTCATTGTGTATGTTAATTTACTTATTGTCAATGCAGATGACAAAATGGTGATTTTTAAACTGTTTATGTGAATCAATGGAATAAAATAAAGAGAAGTGCATAATTTTTATGTATTTATATATTTAATATTTAAAGTTTGATATTTATAAATATAGTATTATTTTTCATATGTTATGTATGAAAATATCTCAAAAATAATTTTTTATTAAAAAAAAATTTATATCTTAAATTATGTCAGTATAAATATATAGCATCATCTACAGTGAATCATATTATTGATAATTTGATCTTTAGATTAAAAAAAGAAAAAGAAAATTCATAAATAAATATATTAATTTTAAATATGTATTATTGAAATGTTAATCTTCCATTGCTTGAATAAGGTACTATGTGTTTCATATTATTGCAACTCTTTTGACTATCTTATAAGTTTTGATTATTTATCAATTATCTTAGTCTGAATTACAGGTATGTGATAATGATCTTGATGGTGAGGTTCATTTACAAAAATATGCTAATGTGAAAATTTTAATATGATGGGTGGCAGTAGCATCTGATTAGAGCATCTATTATTATAGCTTAAGTTCTAGCTTTTGTATTTTTTTTTTTTTTTTTTTTGTTCGGAAAGTTAAGCTGTAAGGACGATTAAACTCATCATGTATCTCGAACGTGCGTCATTGTGGTGGGAGTAAAGCCCTCTATCGATGAGACATACAGTCTCACATACTTTTGTACTTTAAAAGTAAGGTTGAATTCATACTTTGAATATCTACATCAGGTAGATAATGAAAACATATGGGAGATTTTGAGAGAAATAAGAACTATTGTTGTTCACTCACCATTAATGAAATCAAAAAATGGTTGACTAACAAAAAATAAAAGACCTTCAAAGGAGAAAAACATTTAGTATGATACAGATGCATATGCAATAAATGATTATTTAGTAAGTAGTGATGTATAAATTAATATAATGTATAAATTCAGAATGATTTGTTAGCGATATCTCGAGTCTTTTATTGATGATTATTGAACTTATGTATTTGTTAAAATAGTGTTATTGGAAAAGATATTAGTGGAAAATTCTAAATGTAATATTGAATAATTTATTGTTAATTATTATTTTGTCAGCAATGTTGTTCAACCTTGGTGAATATCTCTAATAATTTGTAATTATGTTGGATATATATTGTTATAGCTTATGTTAAAACATGATTCAAACCTCTCTTGTTAAGGCAATATTAGAGTATTGCTACATTAGGAGTCATCATAGTATAAGAACAATAGAACTTAACCAAGAACAACAATTGTGGAACCTAATTTATAACATGAACCATTTATAAAACATGAACTATTAGAAATAGTCCATAAAAATGTGAGAAGAACAATAATTACATGACATTATTTATAGAATGCTACTGATAATAGTAATCATAAATTTTGTTAATTACGAATGACCAAAGGATCTAAATTATTAAAGAGAAAATCTACACATAATTTGTCTCTAAAGAGCTATATATGTTCATTTGTAACTTCTTGGATATTATTCTTTAATATCAAGTAAGAAAAGTATTAGAGTTCATACACTCCATAGTCCTCATCATAAGATAACCAAATTGAAAATTGTTTAGGGCATAAGCTATAGGAATGAGATAACCAATATTATAAGCATCTATATGTTGCAAAATAATAAACCATATTATAATAATAAAAAACATTATATCATTATAGTGCACATATGTTAGAAACATAATTATTATTTTACTGTCAAACCAATTTGTGAGTATGGTTAGCTAATGAAATCATATGCATTAGTACTACTCATTCCTAATCTCTTTATTTTAAGGTATCTATAATATCTATCGTCAAGGCTGTAAAGTATGACAATATCTCTTCATCTATTATTTTATCATAGATTTGTGAAATCATAAAATAAATATTTAAGATTCCTCTCATAACTCTTCTTAGAAGAAACTCTTGAATTCTCTTTATTTAAAGTTTTATATCCTTATGTGTCGTCTTTATTTACAATATCACCTTTTTTGGTGCCCTCTATATTTCACAATTTCAATTACTTATTCATCTTTTAAATCTCAATTTTAAAGCTAATTGTTAAACTTAAATTTGAACCTAGTTTAGACCTTGTAAGAACCTATTTTTCATGATTGAAAATTATTCAAATTAGGCTTAAAAAAGATGAAAATATATAAGGGGATTTACATACATACTGCACAATTCTTATGTATTTTCATATATAACATCTAATCTTTATTTTCTTATATACATAACACCTCAATTTTTAATATCACATAAAAAATATCATAATCACTCACTTTTTAAAAATGAAATGTACATTCTTAAGCATAAGAAAATATTTGATAAATAAATATCTAACTTTAGGTGTTAGATATGTAAATGCATAAGAATTGTGTGATATATGTAAATCTTTCAAATATATATTATAGTGTTAGGAATATTATTTGAAGATAGTTTGAACTTATATTCATAATTCATACCAAGTGTTCTAACTTAATATTTGAATCTTGTTAAAATAGAATTATTGAAACTATCATCTTTAATTTTCTTCCTACTCCATCCTAAGAGGATTGCTTACATTGAAATAGTCGTTGAATATATATATATATATATATATATATATATATATATATATATATATATATATATATATATATAGTAATAACATAAAAAAATAATTAATTATATTTTTTTGATCTTAATCCTCAAATTTGATATGCAAAATAATATATATATATATATATATATATATATATATATATATATATATATATATATATATATATATATATATATATATATATATATATATATATATATATATATATATATATATATTATTATGTGTGTGTGTGTGTATTTTATTAAGGTGCTTATGCTCCTTCTCAGCCGTTGGATCATCATCCAACATGGGAACGTGAGAATAATCCCCTCGATTCCACGCTTTCATTCCTTTAATAGCCGCCAATGTGACTTTAGCTTTCGCGCAAAATCCAGAGCGCTTCCCGGCAAGAACTCAAAGCTCGGTTGATCGATCGATTTCAATCTAATGGCTTGCCCTGGTTATCACTCACCCCAGTTCTCAGAGGTTGGTTATCTTCCTTTCTTCATCTTTCCACGCTGCATAAGCTCTGGCTTCTCATTGTTTACGTGAGTTTTAGACCCATTCTGACTTCTGTTTCTGTCCAAGATTTCATCGATATATCTCACTAGCTGAACTAAAGGGTTAATGCGACATGGTTTTGATTTATTTAAGGCTCTGTTTGGGTGGTTTCTGAATGCGATTCAGTTCAGGTTCTTTTTGCTTCTTTCAATTTGTGTTAGGATGGTCGATTGCGATTTCAATGGTTGGGGATGGCTTACTTATGCTGCGGAGTGTGTTACTTACGTTTTAAGGAGTGGATCCATTAACTATCGTGAGCTCTGAATAATAAGGAAATTTTACCTTTTTAAACTGTGGGTAATATTTTAGCCCCTCATTTTAAATCATATTTCTACCCTGGTTTTAAGCATAATGTGATTCAACATCATTGATTGTTTTTTTTCTTTTCTGAATGCAATTTAGGTATGTCTTCTTTTTTCTATGTTTTTTATTGTCAATTTTGAATTTGGTTGACTAAATGTGTTTTTTTTTAAAATGAGTGGATACTTGTGAGTAAAGCTGCAAAATGTTGAGTGCTTTTGTTTGTATTTTAATCCAGGATCCACTTTATCTCCCTGCTTGGCTTCAGCCATATGAACATCAAACAACGGACATGCAAGTCAAGAAAATGCAACGCCAGTTGCAGTCAATGTGAGTATTTTTGCTATTATTCTATGCTTGGTTTCCGCTCGAGTTATAGAGCGTTCATAGCGGAATAAATGTTCTTTTTCTGCAGTTTTGTTTTGCTTCTGATGAATGAAATGATATTTTTGCTTTTCTAATTTCTGCATGCGTGTGGCATCAGTAGACATGTTTTAATTTTTAGTAGTCCTCTTTTAATGACATTATTGGTGGTTCTTGTTTTGTTTGGCATATTGCACTATGATGATGACAAAATGCACAAATTTTCTAGTTTCTTTATAGAAGAAAATTTTAAAATCGGCCTACTTAAAGCCAAATTAGCATAACAGCATTGTTTAAAAAAATTAGGAATTGAGATTATCAACGGTTTACCATCGACAATACCTATTTATTTTTTAAAACTTATGTCATAATTGGCAGGTAAATATAAGCTCTAGGTGCTAGATATGTAAATGTTAAAGGATTTTGTGCTGTGTAAATTTTTCTTAATTTTTATTTTTATTGGAAAGATATGGTGTTATGATATTCTCATTAAAGTATAGCTTTGATGGACCTCAACACTTGTTAAATTTATTTACTAGTCAAAATTTATGTTTTAGAAAATTTTAAGTAAATCCTATAATTCAAAATAAATTCAAAAACTTTAGATAAATTTTGATGAAAAAACTAATCAAATAATTATTTTACAAACTTTTTTTATATGTTAGTGTTCAACTTGGAAAATATAATCACGTTAAGAGTTTTTAAAATAGCGAGTACAACTTAAAATAACTAATTTGAAATTATATTTTTTGAAATGCTAATATGGCCTTTAAAAATTTATTAAGTATATACTTATAAATGTTAGTATGAACTTAAAATTTTAGTTTTTTACTTTTATTGATTTTTTACAAATATTAATATTGTTGTGTGCCAGAAAACTCATAACGGTAGAATAAAATTTCAGTTAGCTTGTATGGAAATCAACACATGATAGTTGAAAAAGAATAAAACTCAGAATTTTTTAGAATTCGAAGAGGAAAAAATCATGCCTAGGTAAAATGCTCACTTGAGTCAAAGTTTAAATTTTTTCGACAGCTGGATTACAAGATTGTATGTAGGAAATCTTGATAATGAGCATTTCATATCCAGATTACAATGGCTATGCGGCGGTAGTTGGGTTGTAATGGTTGTTGGTGGCAGTCGGCGATAATATGGTGATAAATGGTGTGGATGACAAACTTTGAATTTAGCTCTCTCTTAGCTTTTCTTCCAAGTTCTTCAGCTCTCACTCTCATGACAAGAATGAGGTCATTTTATAGGATTGAGATGGCATTTTGGTCATTATAGCTAAAATCTCAAACTTCAATGGTTCTATTGATTATTTGTTCAGATAGTTTTTTTATGATTTGACCATTCAAACGATCTTCGATTTGAGTGATCTTAGTCTCGTCGAGCCGCTCGATTCGACTATAAGCACGTCAAATTTGGAAGTCATTCGATCATCTAATTATTGTTTCGAATTTTTCATACGTAGATTTTGGACTTAATTTGAGCTTATTTGGGCTTGATTTGACCTGAATATAATGTTGTTGGTCGCATCTTATTTAAATGTTATAATAATATTATATATATTATTTTAAAATTTATCCATGATTTAATATGATATATCATTTTCTCTTATTTTGGATGGTAAAACTTATTTTATCCAAATATATTAAAATTTTTAAAAATAAAATCACTTTAGGTAAATATTATTAAATTTATAATTATATATATATATGTTATGTGTATCAACCTATTTATTTATTTATATATATAAAGTAATAATTTTATAAATACATAAATTATTTTATTTTATATATATATATATATATATATATATATATATATATATATATATATATATATTACTTTTTTTAAGTGGCGTTTGATTTGAAAGAGAGAACCTGATTTTTTTTTTTCATTTTGCCGTGAGTGAGTGAGTGAGTGAGTGAGAGAGAGAGAGGGAAAGAAAGAGATAGACAGAGAGAGAGAGAGAGAGGGACGTGGAGAAATAGAGAAAGAGGGGGAGAGGAAGAGACAAATATATATATATATATATATATATATATATGTTAATGGTGAATATGAAGAGTTATTATTATTATTATTATTATTATTTACTTTTTTAAAGAATTTGAAGAGTCAATTTTCAAGTATAAATAGTCTCAAGGGGATGGGGGAAAAATCACATCTCTTCCTTTCTCCCCTAGTGGCCTGTGACTGTATAATAGTGGGTGATCATGAGCTCAGTTCTCACCATCACAGGGTTTGAAAGTGACTGGTTACCACTCGATTATTTATAAAGCGTCAAATTTGGAAGTCATTCGATAATCAATTAGTGTTTTGAAGTTTTCATATATAGATTTTGAGCTTGATTCGAGCTTATTTGGGCTTGATTTAACTTGATTATAGCGTTGTTGATCCCATCTTATTTAAACGTTATAATAAAATTATATATATTATTTTAAAATTTATCCATGATTTAATATGATATATCAAATATGAAATTTATATTATTTAAAGATGTGATTTACTTTTGTCAAATTTTCAAGAGGTTATGAAGAAAGGATAACATATAAAAACTATCACCACTAAAACTAAAGTCAATGACACATAAAAAGTGTATATATTAAAATTGAAGTTGAGTGCATTTTAAAGCTACATGAAAAATAAAAAAGTACAATATATAGCATACAAATGTCTTACTTCCGCCTACAACATTGTCTAGGCGGTATGATACCTGAGTTTTTGTCAGGAGCACGTCATTGTCTATCTTATAGGTCATGATGCTGCTCCTTTGAATCAGGCTCATACTCCTCTGTTGCTATGAATTATTGTATAATATATGATATGAACTACTACTTTTGAACTGGTAGGTTAAAATTGTTGCTTATGAGAAGGTGGAGTGGCAATGTATCTAGAATTACTCTTGCGATGCTGAAGAAGAGCTGTTGCTTGGTATCACCTAGAAGGTTCTGGTCCAAAAAAAGCTGAAGGAATTGTGACTGTCCAGAAATGTCATACTGTGGTCCTCCTCATTGTAAATCATCGATTTCCATGTGATATGTGGGAGGGATAGAGTTGTGTACATAAAGATTTAGAACCTACAAATGTGGATTGTGAGATTCACATGACTCAACGATAGAACTCCTACATCCTTAGCGGTATTGTTACTCTAGATGGTGTATCCAAAGTATAAACTGTACACCTCATCTTGTTGCATAGCTCTTCGAACTTAGTAATAACTACTTGCTTCGAACTGTCATCTTGATCGTCAAAGTAAAGCTAAAACAAGTTCTCTACTTGCACTATCCACTCACACTGTAAAAGTAAATTACAACCAAATTAAGAAGTTACTAAAAAGTAAACTAAGCAAGTATCAATGCAAAGAAAAAATATAGCATGAACCATTCGGTGGGGGATCTTGGGTAATATGTTTATGATGAATCTGTGGGAGCCTGGGTAAGTGCAGTGTCGCCTATGATCAATATCACTACATGTATCCTATTGCTCTATTAATATCTATTCTCGAGTCATCCCGTGCAACAGCATAAGCCTCCCTGTCATCCCACATCTCAATGCACCATCGGTGGTAGTTTTCCCAATTAACACCACTCTTCTCACAGCCATCAATATGCTGGAAATTTGCCTCCACAGGCTTCATGTATACTCTGGGCACTCGGCTAAACTGTCGAGTGAATTACTCACGTAGGTATCACTCCACACCACCAATATATTAATGACACCCTACCCTCTCAAATAATAGCTCTTGGAGAAGTCTACCATGCATATCTAAATCTGGTCATATACGGATGCCAACTAACCTAAAGAGATCTAAACAATGCCAGAGCTATAAAAGAAAAGCATACATGTACATAAAATAAAATGCAAGTAAAAAAATTATATTGCTATGCCTCTAAGTAGTTCATGGGCCATTATCTTAGTTGTGCCATGTTTATTGATGTATACCTTATCTTCATTATCGTTATCACTAAAATTATCTTTTTTTTACTGTCCATCATCTCATAGTCATCTCTATGTTGTGTAACTTGCTCATAATTCCTTGCAAAATCAACCTCTATTAAATTATTATGATGAATTGGTTCAATACATAAAAATCATGCCAGGCTGCAAAAAATGAAAATTCAGTTTCAAATGTAATTTTGTAACAATTTAGGTAAAAACCTTAAATTTTTATAAATGACTTATAACATACATAACACTATCATTGCCGGTCCCAAGTCCGGATGCAAAAAGTGGAGGGTTGCGTTAGGTAGTCGACGGTCAGTAAAATTTGTCGAAATAATCATGACATGAATCCTTTAAATCATTGTGTTATCTAGGCGTCCACAGAGCGGCCTTGTATGAATCTGATGAAAAATGTGCTAAGCGTGCATTTCGATGTTAAATAAGCAAGGTTCCACATTATGGGCGGATGCGGGCAAAGAAGTTAGTCCATGAAACTATTAGGTTAGGATCTTTATAGGTACTCTTACAGGTAAATTAATGGAATTAATAGATATTATGGTTCATAGAAAGATAAATATTTTATGTGTTCAAGAAACTAAATGGGTTGGTGAGAAGGCCAAGGAGATTGATACTTTAGGTTTTAAACTTTTCTTGAGTAAAAGTCGAACTAGAAATGGTGTAGGTGTGATTATAGATAAAAGTTTGAAGGATAATGTTATAAGTATTAATAGATGTGGAGATAGAATTATAGCTTTAAAGAATTATTGTTGATCTTAAGATTATCAATGTTATAAGTGTTATGCTCCTCAAGTAGGTTTGGAGGTAAGCTCAAAAGAAAAATTTTGGAATGAATTAGAGGATTAATACAAAAGATACCTCTTGAAGAAAAAGTATTTATTGGGGAGATTTAAATGGACATGTTGGTAGAGTGGTAGAAGATTTTAAAAGTATTCATGGTGGTTATGGATTTGGAGTGACTAATGAAGAAGGTAGGGGTATATTAGATTTTGCTTAGCTTATGATTTTGTAGTTCTAATATTTTATTTAAGAAAAGTGATGAACATATTATTATCTATAAAATGGACCTAGTAAAATACAAATTGATTATTTTTTGATAAGAAAAATAAATCGTTTAGATTGTAAAGATTGTAAGGTCATTCAAGTGAAATTTTAAGTACTCAACATCGTATTAGTTTTAGATTTTAAGATGAAAGGTTGTAAGAGAAAAAATAAACTAAATTATTGTCCAATTAGATGGGGACACTTAAAGAACACAAATAAAAATATTTTTAAGAGCAACTACAAGAATTTAGAGTTTGGGATGTTCATAAGGAAAGATGTTATGTGGAAAAAATATCAAGTGAAATTAAGCAAGTTGTTAAAGATGTACTTGGAGAATCAAAAGGAAAAACTTCTTTTAA
Organism: Cymbidium sinense; assembly: GCA_021442155.1. Classification (NCBI taxonomy): domain Eukaryota; kingdom Viridiplantae; phylum Streptophyta; class Magnoliopsida; order Asparagales; family Orchidaceae; genus Cymbidium; species Cymbidium sinense. The sequence continues at coordinate 289,371,698 of CM038215.1, forward strand.
TAATAATAGTTGGTGGTGGAGTCGAGTGCAAGAAAAGATAAGAAATAAAGAAATTGTTATAAAACTTGGTTTAGATGTAAAACTTCGGAGAATTGGGAAAGATATAAAATGGCGTAGAGATTCTAAGAAAGCAATATATGATAAAAAATTTAGCTTTTAGTGATTTATACAATAGATTAGATACAAAGAAGGTGAAAGATGTATGTATAAGTTAGCAAAGAGATAGGAGAAGTAAAGACATAGTTCAAGTGAGGTATTAAGGATGAAAATAATAAAGTCTTTTCTTAGAAAAGATATTGAAAATAGGTGGATGAGGTATTTTAATAAACTTTTCAATGAAGGATCGAAATACGATTGATTTTAGCAACCTTAATACCAACAAAATAGAGAATTTTATTTTTATCGTCGTATTAGTAAATCTGAAGTTAGTGAAGCTTTAAAGAAAATGAAATGTGGAAAAGCAGTAGAACCGGATAATATTCCAATAGAAGTGTGGAAATGTTTAGGAGATCAAGGAATTTTTTGGCTTACAAATCTTTTTAATGTTATTTTAAAGACTAAAAGATGCGATGAGTGGAGAATAGTTTGTTGGTTCTATATTTAAGAATAAAGGTGATGCACAAGAGTGTGCAAATTATAGAGGAATTAAGTTAATGTGTCATACATTAAAATTATGGGAGAGAAATTGAGCAGGTTACGATGTGACGAAGTTTCTCCTGTCAGTTTGGTTTCATGCGAGTAGATCTACTATGGATGTTATACATTTGTTAAGAGGTTTGATGGAGAAGCATAGAGAGAAAATAGAAGGATCTACATATGATATTTATTGATTTAGAGAAAGCTTATGATAAAGTCTCAAGAGATGTTCTTTGGAGAGTTCTAGAGCGAAGAAGTTAATATTGGTTATATTCAAGTCATTAAGGATATGTATACTAGAGCTGTTACTTGTGTCCAAACACAAGGAGGATTGACAAATTATTTTCCTATTTCAGTTGGATTACATCAAGGATCAACATTAAGCCCTTATCTTTTTTACTTTAGTTATGGATGTTCTTACGAGGCATTTACAAGAAGATGTACCTTGGTGTATGCTTTTAGCTGATGACATTCTTCTTGTTGATAAGACTAGAGAGTCCAAGAAACTTGAATTATGGAGGTCAACTTTAGAGTCTAAAGGTTTTCGTTTAAGAAGATCTAAAGCGAATATATGGAGTGTAATTTTAGTGGTAGTGTTGTGACTTTTGTGATCAAGTCATTAATAAGAGTGGCGATTGAGATATTTAGGCTATTGTTCAAAATGATGGTGAAATAGATGGAGATGTTATTAGTAGAATTCAAGTTGGATGGTTGAAGTGGAGGAATACATCGGCTTTATTATGTGATAGAAAAGTTCCACTTAAACTTAAGGAAAATTTTATAAGATGGTGGTAAGACACTGATGACTTATGTGAATGTTGGCCAATAAAAAAGAAACATAAGAAGTTAAGTGTTCTGAGAGATGAGGATGCTCAGGTGGATGAGTGGCTTTACCACTTAGAGATAGAATGCAAAATGAGTATGTTGGAAAAAGTTGGAGTAGCTCAGGTGGTAGATAAGATTAGGGAGTCCTTAGATGGTTTTGGCCACATAAGCGTCGGTCATCGATGACCGATTGGAGAGTAGATGTATTAGATTTTCCTTATGTTAAGAAAGGTAGGTAGACCTAAAAGACTTGGTTAAGATGTATAAAAATGATCTTAGTATACTTGAATTAAATGAGAATTTGACACATAATAGGACACAATGGAGGCGAAGGATTCATGTAGACCCACTGGATTAAGGCGTGTTGTTGTTGTTGTTGACTTATAACATACATATATAGGCTTGAAAGTTCATGAGGTTTGATGCAAAACTCAATGGAATCATGCGTATTGTAAGGAAGGTCAATCGAGGACTCGAGCATTGTATGGATATAGCTCGGTCCTCAATTTTGATGTAGACCACCAAGGTTTACTTTGGAGCCTCAACATACCACATTATATGAGTTCATCATCATGCTGGACATTCTTGCAATGATGCTTTTACCAATAGGAAACCTGTATAAGAGGTAGTGCTCATCCCGATCAATATTCAAAGTGGATAATTTTGTTATAGTTGGACATATTTGATATTGGTAATCAAGTGTTACAATGACCTCCAATGTAGTTTGAGGGAAATCATCATTACCAGTTCCCCATCATAGGATAGCATTAAGGTGATATTTTTTGACTCATTATGATTGTGCTATCTGAAAGAAATTATTAGTTGAATTAAAGATTAGTCGTATAACTTAATGGTTAAATTTACATTAATTGAATGATTGATAGTATAATATAGTTGTGTACAATGAAAATTAAATTGTGCAGAACTTTCAACAATAAGTTATCAAACAACAAGATGAAGTTATCATAACAACAATAATAAAAATATTAGTAAAAATAAAAATAAAAATAAAAATAAAAAATAATAATAACTATAATAATAGTAAGCATATTAGTAATATTAATAATAATAATGACATTAATAATAATAATAACATTAATATTAATAAAAAACATTAGTAACAATAATAATAATTATTATAATTATAATATTAATATTAATAATGTTAATAAAAAGAGTAAGAATAATAATAATAATATCAACATCAGCAATAATAATAACAACAATAATAATAATTGATTATTCTAAAAGCTAACCCTAAACTCTAACCATATTAAACATAGATTGGCTTCATTATTTGGCAGAAAGAACACCCTAAATACGCTACGGGAAAGCAAGCTAAAATTTTTTACTTACATGATAATGACGATTTTGTATGATCCTGATGAATCGACACCAAATAATAATACAGCTCCAATGACTTTTCTGAAAAAATACAAAGATTTATGAGATTGAAGATTAGAAGGAAAATGGGGCTTTGGGTGCCCATTTGCGCCGTACATAGCCATGGAAATCTCTCTATGAGCCCCAATGGAGCTGTCTGTTGGGGCGGTGGTCACATTAAAAAAATTAATCATTGTCGATGCCTGAAGCGTCAACAATGCGCTCGTATTGTCGATGCTTTGAACGCCAACAATGCGTCACGTTATCGCATTGTCAATGCTTCAGGCATCAATAATGTCATTTTTTTAAAAAAATTTAATGCCGTATTATCAAAATAATTTATGACTGTTGATTTTAAAAATTTCATATTTCTTTATACTCTTTAGAGTTCATGAATACTTGAATTTGTATGTGCTTTTCTCTACAGATAATCACTCAAGCATGTTTTGCTTAATCACGTACCTTAATGTTAAGGTTGTTACCAGAGTTTATGAAATTTCAAATCAGCATAGGAGTTCTGCATCGTTATTTCCATATTTCTGTATAATTACAAGTTTGAGGGAATGATCGTATTCTGTTATTTGTGATCCTATGAAGTTTCAATGTGTTACTTGTTATTCAAGTGTCGTCTTGAAATCATCATGATTAAGAAAACAACCAGCCTTTTCTCCAATTAGGCAGGATTTTGTTCTAATTTGGAGACGTGCTCTGTCAGTTTTGTTCCCAGCTCTAGGTTCTGATTTACTAGGAACTAACCGTTTTCTTTAAAGAATATTTAAAATGATGTACTTTGAGCTAAAACTTTGAACTTTAGTAAGATAGTAATGTCTAAAGTTGCCATTTTGTCCATGCTTCATATCTGTTGAAGCAGTTGTTAACGAGTAGAAAAATTGATAAAGACTTGATGGTGTGAGTGCTGTAAATTGAAGGAAAAAAAAAATTCAGCCACAAATTTGCGAATCATTTTTGCATTTTATAAAGCTGAGCAGAGTTCTTTGGAGAGGAACCTGATTAACATACCAGTGAACCAATAACTGGAGTGTTTGATGTCATGCCTCTTGAGATTTGTCTCTTGACTTAATTTCACTAATCTAAGCCTTCATAAGATGTGACCTCTTTAGCTATGCTTCCATTGACTTCAGTTCACTAACAGCCTTCATACGACAGTATTGTCTGTGAAAGATGTTAGAGTAGGCTGAGTAGCATATGGCGACTAATAAAAAAAAATACATTTTACATTTGAATGAATGTGAAATAGGCATAGTAAATAATCCATGATAAAAATAATAAGTAGGTGGAAGTGAGAAAGGTTGATGAAAATGTAGATAAGGTGTGGTTAATGATAGGATATTAAAAGGGACGATGTGGAAATGACATGAAGTTTGCGATTCAAGCTTCAGAAGGGGGATCTTTAGGAAGATGTGAAATGACAAGTTTTTTTTTTTTTTTTTTTTTTGCCTTTTGAATAATTTATTTCATTTTCTTTTCGTTTGAAAAGCAATAAAATATTGAATTAGGCTACTAGAAGTTAAGCAAAGCATATAGCATACACTTCACAATAGAAGGCTTATGCATTATATGACAAACACTTAGATATTCATGCTTTAGAGCATATTGTGACTTTGCTTCAAAATGTTGCTTTCACACTTTGTTTATTATTATTTTTAAATATTAGTTCAAATGATGTAGAAATATTTAAGTTACTGTGTGAGTAGTGGCATCATGACACTTGCGTTCTAATATGATTGTAGTCAAATTTGGCAAAAATGTGATTTCGTGAAAGTTTTGGTTGTGATAACGGATTGTCCATGAAAATATTGATTTTTGGGCTATTAATTTTTCATTATTGAGAGTTGGATGCATTTTATGAAAATAAATATCACTAATGAAAGTGTTGCTCATGTCAACCACATTATTGGGGAAGATAATAGACTCAAGCTCTGTGATGTCAAACGGAGAGAGATAAAGATTAAATATAAATTTGAAATTAGTACTCAAACTAAATATAACTCATATAATTTATTTTTAAATCTTAATTTTTCATCTACTTATTGATTTAACCATTAATAGTTTGGAGTTGATGCATATCCCAAGCAAGTATTATATTATTTTGTTGCATTATATGTTAAGCATTTGTATTAAACATTGGTTTTCAAATGACTATTGTTTTATATGTGGAAATATATATGGTTGTTATGCAATCTAGTGTTAAAAGTATTTATAAATTGTTATGATTTATTTTATTTATCATTTACATTTGATTTTTGTTTTTATCATTAGTAAATTTGAAGTTGAAGAAACTTTAAAGCAAAATAAACTGTGGAAAAATAATAGAATCTGATAATATTTCAATAGAAGTGTTAAAATGGTTAGGAGATCAAGGAATTTCTTGGCTTATTGTTGACCTTCATACATCTCCCATAAGTCGAACCAAGCAAATATTGACAAATTCGATGGACTAAGAATTCCAAGGTTGTGAAAACCAAATTGGATAAAGAACTTGAAGGAGAGGTTCGAGGTTCAAGATTTATGGTTCAATTGAGGTTAAATCGGGAGTTGAATCGAATGATATAATAAATATTAAAATTATTTAAAATAATCTAAATGATATAATAATATATATGCCAATATTATTAATGATTATAAATTTAAAAATAAAAATAAAATTTATTAAGATATAATTATACGTTTATTATATATCTAAATATATGCATATTAAATATATTTAAAAATTAAGAATACGTTTTATATAGATTTATAAATATTAATATAATTTATAATATAAATATAAAATTTATAATGTAAAAAATTTATTTTAAAATTTATAAAATATTTATAATTTATTATTATAAAATTTATATTCTTAAAATAATTTATTTATATTATAAAAAAAAATTATAATAAGAGTATAAAGTTAAAAGTTAAAATGTTTTTTTTTTATTCTTAGATTTAAAAGCCCATTTAATATTTAAAAAGTCCAATTTTCTAGTCTACTTCTTTATTCCTATAGCTCAAGTCAAATCTCAACATATTTCTAAAACATTTTATCCTACATAAAAGAAATTAGTATTATACTCTTTATATAGAAGAAAAGAATTTTTTAAAAAAAAGCTTTGCATGATAATAAAGTTTAACATGATGGTTTGGTATTTATATTATAAATTAATTTGGCTAAATTTATATTAATAATAATAAAGCTTTTAAGATGTATTAAATTTATTTTAAAGATATTTAATTAAAATATTATGTTTAATTATTTTTAAAATTTTTTAATCATTTTAGAAATTAAATGAGATTAATTTGAATCAATTGATTTTATATAATTGGGATCGGTTCATCGGTTGAACCAACGGTTCAAGTTAGTTCCCACCTATTCGATGTAAAATGATTTTTTAAGGTGAATCGAACTGGCTCAATGGTCGATTAATGGTTGAATCGACAAGTCCGGTCTAGTTTTTAAAACAGTGTGAATGCAATGTCATGTAAATCGAAGGCAAAATATTCCAATCGATATTGAAACTAGTTAAAATAACTTCCAATCGACAAATGGACTTTGTCGACACATCCAAAATATTGAAATTGGTTAAAATATACATATTGTATAATTCAACGATCGACCAATCAAGAACGAGAGTTGTAGATGCACCTATGCACATATCGGAGTCCGAAGTCTACGAAGACATCCAAACGATCTCCGTTTACGAAATTGATTATATCGTTACTTTTTAAATGTCAAAATTTATTAAATAAGACTATTTGCATTTGATTTGAACGAATTTGCTCGAGTACGGAGCTGTTGATGCAAAAATACATAATTTTAGTTGAAATTTATCGAATTAAACCTTTAAATTGATCAAATGATCTTAAATCGTGACGTTGAAATTAACTTCACCCATATTACGTCGGATCGATGCATGCAAAATTGTGATGAGATTGGCACGAATTTCTAAATGTTTTCACTTAATCGCCTTAATCACGTCCACTTGTCACATCCGATGATGTTTGCTACTTCCCACACCACTGCCACCTCCATTACGAGAAAATATTACGTCGAGTCCGCGCGTAGCTTTACGTCGACGCGCGTCCCGCTTTTTTCCGTTTAGCGATTAACGAGCAAAGAAGATAACTACCGTAAAGACATTTCCGTAACGCCGATGGCGATTAACGACGACGCCAGTAAATACATTTCCGCGACCCGCCCGTAGCGTCGTTGAAATGCGCGGGAGGAATTTAAAAGAAATATATAAACAGATTTAGGGTTTAGGGTTAGTTTTTTCCAGGCAAAACGAGCTCAGAAGAGAAATAGAAAATCTCATTTTCTTTATATAAAAGAACCATGAAGATGGAGAACGTGGGAAATAACAACCATTTTAAATGTATTAAATAGAATTCATCGGTATGTTTCGTGCATTTTTTTTACGGTTTGTTAGTGATAAATACAAAACAAATCATTTTTGACCTTTTGATTTTTTTGTCAATTCCTTATGATTATGTTTAGTGCAGATTCGATTCATTTAGGTGGTAGGAGATTTTGATTCAGACTGCACTCTTTGAGGAGATTATTTTGATCTTATTTTGAATTTTTTTGGTCAATTATGATTATGTTTACATTCCAGAAGCATTTGATAGCGGGGTGGTTTTGGTATTTTGATCAGTATTTTGTGTACCTCTTTGGGTGATCATTTTTTTTTGTCAATTCCTTATGATTATGGGCATTGGAATCATTTGATGCGCTTAGGTTTGGTATTTTGCATCTGTACTGCGGTACCTCTTTGGAGGTGATCATTTTGACCTTTTTTTGCAATTTTTTTGTCAATTATGATTATGATTCCAAAGGAATCATGAGATTTTTTTGGATCAGATTCCGTATGCACTTTGGAGGGAGATCATTTTGATTTTTTTCAATTTTTTGTCATTATGATTATGTTTAGCATTCCAAAGAAATCATTTGATGTCGGTGGTTTGAGATTTTGCATCAGACGTATGTTCTTTGGAGGTAAATCATTTTGACCTTTTAGCTTTTTTTGTCAATTCCTTATGATTATGTTTAGGCATTCTAAAGGAATCATTTGATGGCATTTGATTTCGCAGATTGATCTCATGTACCTCTGTGATCATTTTGATCTTTTTTTGTAGTTTTTTTTGTCAATTCCTTATGATTATGTTTAGGGCATTCCAAAGGAATCATTTGATGACACTTTGGGTGATTTTGGGTGGTTTAGTACATTCAGACTGCTCTGGAGGTTATCATTTTGATCTTTTTTTCGCTTTTTTGTCAATTCCTTATGATTATGTTTAGGGCATTCCAATCATTTGGGGGTGGTATTTCAGATCTCAGATCAGACTCTTTGGAGGTGATCATTTTGACCTTTTTTGTAGTTTTTTTTGTCAATTCCATGATTATGTTTAGGGCATTCCAAAGGAATCATTGATGATTGGAGATTTTGATCAGACTCTGTACCTCTTTGTAGTACATTGACCTTTTTTTTGCAATTTTTTCAATTCATTATGATTATGTTTAGGCATTCCAAAGGAATCATTTTTGGTGATTGATTTTGCATCAGATCAGACCTCTTTAGAGTGCACCATTTTAACAGTTTTTCCAGTTTTTTTGCCAACCTTATTATTATGTTGGATTATAATGGAAGCATTTGGAGATTGTTTGGATGGATTCTGGATTTTGCATCTCAGACGCACTTTGGAGGTGACCATACGCTTTTTTTCCAGCTTTTTTTGCCAACCCTTATGATTATGTTTAGGCATTATAAGGAAGCATTTGGAGATTGTGTGGATGGTAATATTTGCATTCAGACTGTAACTCTTTGGAGATAACCATTTTGACGCTTTTTCGCTTTTTTTGCCAACTCTTATGATTATGTTTAGGCATTATAAGAAGCATTTGGAGATTGGTGGATTCTGGTATTCAGACTGCATTTCTTGAGGTACACCATTTTGACTTTTTTCCGCTTATTTTATTTCAACTTATGATTATGCAGGTATTCCAAAGGAAGGATATGTAGGTGATTTTGGGTGAGATTCAGACTATGCACTCTTTGGAGGGATTATTTTGAATTTTTTTTGCGTTTTTTTTCAATTCTTATGATTATGTTTAAGGAATTATAAGCATTTCGAGAAAGTTTGAATATTTTGCATCTATTTTTCTAACATTTTTTGTATCTTTGCCGTGTAAATGCATAATGACCCAAATTGAGAAACTCACAATCGTAATGAAATGGGATGCGTATCGCACTACACATCAAATTGGCACGTGGAAAAGATCATACTAGTTATCCATAAACTCAAAAAATTGAAATCAAAAGATTTTCTATGTGCAAAAGTCGGTAAGAAGTCTCAGCCTAAATAAATTAACAAAATTTAAAGTTGATACAAGAACTGTCCAAACCATGATTAGATTCTAATTTGAGGGAATTGACGATTAAAAACATCTGAAAGTCATAATCATTCTGGCGCCGACTTCATCTTCTCGTGATCACAATGATGCACGATGAGAAGCCGTGTTGAAGATAAGATGGTATTAGAGCAACCGATGCATTCACCTATCTAACTAGGGAAGTTCGGTGTAGAATATCGGGTTCACAAAAGAGATGCTTTCAATTTTATTCGTGAAAAAAGATCGGGATCGCAATGTGACGGTAATGCATTAATACAGCGGGAAAGGCAAGCAATGGGATGTTGGATGTCAATGATTGGATTGTAAGTTTTTTTTAGTAATGTCATGTCAGGATAGAATATGATTGTTTTGGGATGTGATAATTTTGATACAAGCTATCGATTCAATAAATATAATCTCATTTGTGCCCTCTTGTTGGAGTGAACCATCATCGGCAAAATGTATTATTTGGAGTACTTTTATCAAGAGACAATTGAGTCATTCTTGCTATTCCAAACATTTCTTCTGGTTGATGAATATACATCCTATAACAATATTCAATCGACAAGATCGGCTATGACGAAATTTATTGAAATTGTACATACTCATCATAGTTGTGCCAATGGCATATTTCAAAGAAAATTCCTTCCAAGATTCATCGCTTTAATAAGATAAGACAAGGTTATTTTATAAATGCATGAGTAAGTGTGACTCAGGAAGAGTTTAAAGAGGGTTTGTCATGCTAGAAGAAGGCAATTTATCATTTGTCTTCGAGCTTTATAAGATTAGATCCAAGTGGTCCAATCGATTCAGCGACTTCGGGCATCTAACTAACGTAGTGAGTCTACAACAATGTATGTCATGGAATATCTAAACCAAGTTCGCTCACGATTATTTTTTTTGGGGTTGGAAAAGGTTATGGAGACATGGCATCGAATGAATATGACGAAGACTTCAAGTGCAACCATCGATTGTTCTTGTTGTTAAAACCACCATTCTAAAACAAGCTATGTTTTATACAAGAAAGGTTTACACTATGTTTGAAGAGGAATTTTTTGCATGGAGATCTCTAAGTCGATGACACCATGGATTATTTGGTGAGAAACTTAGAGAATAAAAATGCATCCAAAATATATGTGCATTTCGATGGATTACCCTAAAAGTAACTTGACTTGCAAAAAAATTTGAAATGATGGGATTACTTTGTGCCCATCAGAAGTTCTTAGTCATGAAGAAGAGCGATTCCGGACAAGTATCTTCGCGATGGTCTACCGGAAAGAGGGATATTTATATTGATAGCATATGATTAAGAGATAAAAGATGATGGAAATGCTTCGCATTATTCGGAACCACATAAGTCGATATATGCATATCAAATAAGCGCCGCGACACAAGAAAGAGTCGAGGACTATATGCTTGGATAAAAAACTATATGATGTCGACTATAATAAGTGGGAATTCTCCTCCATCGACAAAGCTTAAGAAGTCAACCAATAAAGATATGGAAAAGACATCTTAAAAGATCCGCTTAAGCAACGCCCAGAGCCAAACTTAAGGGGATATTGGGAGAGATCCAAGAAAGCCAAGAGTAATTTTACTATGATATTTTTTGGTATTTTAAATATTGTTAATCTTCAAACCCTTCTATTTTTTTTTTGCATAAACCAAAGTACAAATAGCGTATTTTCTCACAAGTTGCATCACCTTTCTGTTATGCCAGTGTTTTTTCGAGGTGCATCCTAATATCACACATCCATTCAGAAGAAAGTATCAACTAATGATGTTCTACATGCGAATTTATCTCGAGCCCACACAATCAATCAATCTCAAGGGTACACTAAGTTGATGATGGATATTATCTGGAAAATATTTTGCATGACATTATCCAGCTTTGATCAGATTTAAGGAGATTTTGACCGGTCTCATATAGCTCTTAGCAATGTGATTAAGCGAATACATTGTAATCATCGACGCACAATAAATATGCGTAAATAAATAATAGATCGCTTATTGCCTTTTTTTCGCATTTACTAATACTGAAATAATATAAATTACATTCTTGTAAATTTGAAAGCTATTTGGATGACTTCCGTGGTTTTGCCTATTTTAGCAAGGACATCAAGGAAGCAAAGTGGTCATTTGGGTGAGTTTATATTTGCATCTCTTTGGAGTGCACCATTTTGATGATTTTTTCTTTATTTTGCTAACTCCTTAATGATTATGTTTGGCATCGCAAAGATTTGGAGATTTGGTGGTTTGTATTTTCAGATCTCAGATTCCCCTTTGGAGTATTACAGATTTTTCGCTTTATTTTGCCAACTCTTATGATTATGAGATATCGCAAAAGCGATTTGGAGATTGTGATGGATGGGTAGATTTTTGCATTCAGACTGTGTACATCTTTGGGGCAGATCATTTTTTGATTTTTTTCCAATTTATTTGTCAATTCTTACGATTATGTTTGGCATCAAAAGCATTTGAGATTGTTTGGATGAATTGGATTTTGCATCAGAGGTATTCTTTGGAGATGCACCATTTTGACGCTTTTTTTCCAATTTATTTTGTCAACTTCTTATTATTTGGCATTCCAAAGGAAGCATTTGGAGATTGTTGATGAATGGTATTTTGCATCAGACTGTACCTTTGAGAGTGCACCATTTTGATAGTTTTTTCTTTATTTTGCCAACTTCTATGATTATGTTTAGGGCATTAAAGGAAGCATTTGGAGATTGTGATGGTGGTATTTGATCAGATTTACTGCATTCTTTTGGAGTACACCATTTTTGACCTTTTTTCGCTTTATTTTGCCAACTTATGATTATGTTGGGCATTCCAAAGGAAGCATTTGAGTTTGGATTTTGGATGGTATTTGCATCAGATCAGGTAAATTCTTGAGGGTACACATTTTGACAATTTTTTTCGCTTATTTTGCCAACTTACGATTATGTTTAGATTAAAGGAAGCATTTGATTATTTGGGTGATTTTGGGGTAATTTGTATATTTATTGCAGACTTTGGAGGTACGATCATTTTTTGACGCTTTTTTTAATTTTGCCAACTTTATGATTATGTGTGGCATTCAAAGGAAGCATTTGGAGATTGTTTGGATGGATTTGGTATTTTGCATCTCAGATTGCACTTTGGAGAATGCACCATTTTGATAGTATTTTTTTCAGTTTATTTTGCCAACTTTATGATTATGTTTAGCATTGAAAGCATTTGGAGATTGTTTGGATTTATTTGGATATCAGATTGTACTGCACTTTTGAGGGTAATCATTTTGACCTTTTTTCTTGTTTATTTGCCAACTTATGATTATGTTTAGACAATCAAAGGAAGCATTTGAGATTGTTTGGATGGATTTGGTGATTGCATTTCTGCGGTACCTCTTTGGAGTGCACCATTTTTACAATTTTTTCCTTTATTTTGCCAACTTCTTACATTATGTGTATTAAAGCATTCATTTTGGTGATTTTGGATGGTATTGCATCGTACCTCTTTGAGGGCAGATCATTTTGACATTTTTTGTCAATTCTTGATTAGACAGCAAAGATTCGAATGGCGGATATGGGGATTTTATTCACAGACTCGGGTACCTTTGGAGACATTTTGACCTTTTTTTTTTTTTTGTCAACTCCTTACGATTATATTTGGCATTCCAAAGGAAGCATTTGGAGATGGATGGATTTTGGGTGGTTATTTTGCATCAGATGCACTTTGGGAGATCATTTTGAGCTTTTTTTTCTCGCTTTATTCTTACAGATTATGTATGCATCTCAAGGAAGCATTTGAGATGTGATTTGATGGTTATTTTGTTCAGACTGTGCATCTTTGGGGTGCATCATTTTGAGTTATTTTTGCGCTTTATTTTGCCAATTTCTTATGATTATGATAGCATTGCAATGTAAGCATTGGAAGAAGTTTGGGTGGTTTCGGTATTTTGCCAACTTTTTTACCTCTTTAATCGAATAATAAATTCAAATTCTAAAAGCATATATTATAAAAAATTTATTATGTATAACTTATTTAAATCATTAAACTAATATCTAAAATTTAAAATATATATGCACATGAATAATAGAATTCATTGTTTTAGCATTATTGTAATAAAGACAAATAGGCATTATCACTTTTAGGAGGACTTTCTCAATATTTGAGTTACCATAAAATGAAGTTTTGTAAAATTGTAGATTCATAAAAGCATAAATTTATATAATTGTTCAAATCAATGATTTCGATTTTGATTTAACTCAAGAAAAAAAGCCCCACTCCATAATGTATTAATCATTATCATCACAATCAATATCAACCCTAATGTGACACCATAAATTCACTACATAAATATGTTCAAAGTGAAAAAAAACTACATGTTAAGCAACTAAGCAACAATCTACCCTAATAAATGAACTACTAATCAACATTTACACAATCAAATATTAAAAATATATATAGTAACAAAACCACAATACTTAATTAAATCATCACGATATAACTACACGATATCAACCAATATATTTATGCCATTAATCATAAAACAAACAATGAGTCATTTCCGATGAAAACCTAAGCATTCATTCAAAGGGTACTTGACTCAATATTTGATCTTCAATCGTGTCGCTTTTATTTTGAAAGGTAATTTTTGTAGATCCATCTCATGTGAACCAACCCGAGAATTATCAATCATCGCTCAAATATAAATAGATCCATATCATATGTGGAAATATACAATGCGAATCACTCTTATGGCAAGGAAATCACTCTTATTGCATTCTTTATCAATTCCACAAGCGATTAAACAAGGAGGACAAGCACACAAAGAATCTAGCAGTGAAGGAAGAAGGTAGAAACACACTAAATCATAGAATGAGGAATCAAACTCTAAACCAACAAATATTAAACTTGTTCACCTCCATTCCAGTCATTTTCTTCTCATGTGACTTGAGGAGGCAAGCAGAACGTAGAGAGAGGATGAGTTCCCTCATTGATCTCTTCACACTACTTAAAGAAAAGCTCTTGATTTAGCTTTGGGAGCTTCATGCCGATTGAACAAAATCCTATATCAAACAAAATAATATTGTTCTCACTTTGGATTTTAAGTCCCAAACAAAATGTAGCGAACTCACTCTAAATATATTCATTTTCTTTGGCCAACTTGTTGGTCTACCCAATCCTGGAAGTTTCCGACACGCTTCCATGTATTTGCAGACAAACATTCCAATATTAACTATTTTCTTGACCGGTATCCCACTCACTATGTCGATCATTTTGATCGCCAAAAAGCTGACATCTTCAACAAATAATTTGATCTAAATAACAAAATCTCAATAAGTTGGATGGAAAAAAAATAATTAAGAAGAACCAAAATAGTTTTTACATATCGGGAAGAATGCTTTATGGGTGGTTTGGGCAATGAGTCATTACTGTGCCTCGACTTAATATGTTCAACCAGAGTATCCAAAGGTCGATTATCTATAACCGGTAAGAAGATTAACTCACACACTGTCCCAGTGAATCTCGGATGAATATTTTGCTTTCCATCTGACCATACATAACTGTAGGAAAAGAAGAGAATGATTACACATTATATTTTCATCTAAACAAACAAGAATCAATTGTAATATGTAACATACCCAATGCAAGCATAAAATGTACAAATATGGGACATATACGCAGAAGTAAGTAGAAGCGATGGGCATAATGCAATGTATCTGAGATTGATCCGCGAACTCATCGACCGCCTCGTAATAAATGATATATTCCGCCGCGATCGATCACCCTGCAAGTAAATTTTAAAGTGATCTCAAGAATATAATACGATGAAGGACGACAAGCTACTTACTTGTCCTCGAACCCAAAGACGATCAATAAGATCATATCTGCAAAAAAATAGCTGGATGAGAACTCAACATGAAGTGCTCGATGCTCAGAACGAAATATCGATGACGAAGTGATGAAGAGCTATTTTCTGAATAAATCAATCGAGATGATGCCTACCTCGATGCCTTCACCACGATGATATGTGGGTCATCGACTCTATTGGCTCATCTTTAACCTATAAAAAAATTTAAGATTAGCTATTAATAAATATGATCGATCTATTGAGATGATTCATAGGATGCTCCTCCACCACAACACAATAGCAACTGTCATCGACCTTTATTTTATCTCAAACCTATAAAAAAATTTAGTGAAAACTATTTCTATTATCTCAAATTTAAAAGAAAGTAACTTATTCCCGCCGCCTCTTGAGTGGAGGTCACCACATCATTTATTCTTGCTCGAGACTTCGTAAGTGTGTGTGAAAGGGAAGTAGCTTTTCCTCTTTCTTATCTCCGAGCTTTAACACCACGCTTCAATGCCGCTAATTCTGTGTTTGAGCATCATTATGTGGTGGTCTCCACAAGAACTTCTCCTATGGTCAATTCCATGGCTTCCCTTAAGTATCCATCCTCAAGAATGGAAGCTCTGTTTCCATAGAGCTTCCTCTCAGACACCCAGTGTGCACGTGTACCTCCTGTGCTCCATGGGAAGCTCTCCTCAAGAGTTTCAGACCCCGACAGAACCTCCTGCATTTGGGGTAGGACCCGTCGCTGTAACATCCTCGATAAAGAACTCAAGAAATCGCCCATCCAACCTCTCGCCATGTATGGAAAGACGATATCGTCTCTCGTGTCCTTCAAACTCAAACATCCTCTCACGCAAAAGTCCGCGAGAAGAGAGGCTAAACACTGACGGGGAGAATATCGAGAGAGATATAAGGAGAGTCGTGGGGCTCAAGTGGACTTAAAACGGGATTACTATCTGCTCGTGTAGATTGTCATGGACACATCGAAGGAGCCAATTCTCCTTCCAATAAGTCCTCGAATGAAAGGCATCTGGGTAAAAGGATAAAAATTTTGAAGACATACAACATAAATAAATACATTCTTATAGAACTAAGTGATATTATTATATGTCACGGCCCTCCCAAACCAAGAAAGCATTTTTTGGAACTCTATTTTAGCCCATCGCAAAGATTTGGCCGTGATGACGCTATGATGCTTATGTTCAAATACCATATCTACAATGAATATATTAAATAAGAAACTTCAAGACATTATATTTCAAGAATGGAGATATAAACATACCATCGAAGAGTGACAAAGCCACTCGTAACTACCGCTGAATCTTCTTGATGCAATAACATCAAATTGGGAAACTAAAGTCCCAAATGACTGCCAGACAAGAATCTATCATTATCAGCAAACAATCAATCAGCCACCAATTGTGATATAAAAAAATGAGACAAGAAAACGATATACAATCGCAAACCGCACAACGAGCCATCCTAATTCTCAAGTTTTCAGAATCGAGTAAAACATGGGATTCATACAACCTTCTCCTCTGTTTGGCATCCCTATCATCAATGCAACTTCATCGTGAAAGGAATACCGCTTCACCCAAAGAAGAAAGTGTTTTTATGTCCCGAAGACAGATCGATGTAATGGCACCCAAGTCTTCGCAATGAAGTCTAATGATGGAGATGAATTTCTTTAATGTGCTTCATCAAAGAGAATATTAATATTATCAACACATTTCTCACGAGGTCGCACCTCAAGTTATCTTTCCCGCACATAAACTTCAAAAGACAAGAATTAGTCAAAATGGTCATTCTCCAAAGAGTACGAGTACATGCAAAATACCACCAAATCACCCAAATCGATACTTTAAGAATTATACATAATCATAAGTTGGTAAAATAAACTAAAAAATCGTCAAAATGATGACTCCAAAGAGGTACACAGCAGTGATGCAAAATACCACCAAAATCACCCAACCCATCAAATGCTTTGCAATACCCTAAACATAATCATAAGTCAGTAAAAAATAAACTAAAAAAATCAAAAAAAATGTGTACTCCAAAGAGAGTACGCGCATATCACCCAATCCATCTCAAATGCTTTCAATGCCCTAAACATAATCTTAAGTTTAAAAAAAAAGATAAAAATGTCACCAGACTCTAAAGAGGTACACAGAAGAATGTAAAAATACCCAAAAAATCTATCCAAATCCATCAAATGCTTCTAATGCCTAAACATAATCATAAGAAAATAAACTAAAAAAATTGTCAAAATGGTCCTTCTCTAAAGAGAGAATATGTAGATGATACCCAATCCACCAAAGCATCAAATGCTTCCTTTGTAATGCCCTAAACATAATCATGAGTTGAAAATAAACTAAAAAAAATGAAAATGGACTCTCTCCAAAGAGGTACACAGAGTACGCAAATACCCACTAATCCATCTAAACAATCTCCAAATGCTTCCTCAAATGCCTAAATATAATCATAGTTAAGAAATAAAAAAAAACTATCAAAATGGTTGACTCTCCAAAGATAAAAGTACTGATAAAATACCACCCAAAATCATCCAAACCGCCATCAAATGAGAAATGCCTATACATAATCATGAAGGCAAAATAAACTTCAAAAGGTCAAAAATGATCTCCTCCAAAGAGACACAGAGTGATGCAAATACCAAATTAAATCATCCAAAGCCATCAAATGCATCAGATAATTCTAAACAAAATCAATAAAAAGACAAAATAAACCGGAAAAATATGTAAAATGATCTCTAAAGAGACATGTACATATATGCAAAATATCATCTAAACCACCCAAACAATCATCCAAATGCTTCATTATAATGCCCTAAACATAATCATAAGAAATTGGCAAAAAAAAAAAAAAATGTCATATTCAGACTCCAAAGAGGTACGTAGTGATGCAAAATACCACCCATAATCCATCCAAACAATCCCCAAATGCTTTGTAATACCCTAAACATAATCATAAGGAGTTGAAAAAAAAAAAAATGTCAAAATGGTAATCTCCAAAGAGGTACACAGAGATGCACTAAACCACCCAAATCACCCAAACGCCATCAAATGCTCTTTGCAATGCCCTAAACATAATCATATAAGTTGGCAAAATAAATCAAAATTATGACCAGATTCTCCAAAGAGGTACACGAGTGATGCAAATACCCGAATCCATCCAAACAATCCCCAAATATTTCCTTTGAATGCCCTAAACATAATCAAAGGAGTTGGCAAAATAAAAGAAAAAAATTCTAATTCTCCAAAGAGGTACACGAAATGTACGCAAAATATCCACCCAATCCAAATCACAAATGCTTCCTTTGAATGTCTAAACATAATCATAAGAATAAAAATAAATTGGAAAAATTGTCAAAATGGATGTATCCTCCAAAGAGGTACTGAGTACGATGCAAATAGTAATCCATCCAAACAATCTCCAAATGCTTTCTTTGCAATGCCCTAAACATAATCATAAGAGTTGCAAAATAAACTAAAAAATCTCAAAATCTGAATTCTCCAATAGAGTACATGCAAAATACCACCCAATCCATCCAAACAATCTCCAAATGCTTCCTTTGCAATGCCCTAAACATAATCATAAGTTGGCAAAATAAACTGAAAAAATGTCAAAATGGTCTGATTCTCCAAAGAGGTACACAGTAGCATGATGCAAAATACCACCCAAAATCACCCAAATCCCATCCAAATGCTTCCTTCAATGCCCTAAACATAATCATAAGAGTTGGCAAAATAAACTAAAAAAATCTCAAAATGGTCTGTACTCCAAAGAGGTACAGTACGATGCAAAATACCCCCGTAATCCATCCAAACAATCTCCAAATGCTTGAATGCCCTAAACATAATCATAAGGAGCAAAAAATAAACTAAAAAAAACTTTAAAATGTCATAATCTCCAAAGAGGTACACAGAGTGATGCAAAATACCACCCAATCCATCCAAACAATCTCCAAATGCTTCCTTGTAATGCCTAAACATAATCATAAGAAGTTGGCAAAATAAACTAAAAAAATCAAAAATGGTCTCAGATCCTCCAAAGAGGTACACAGAGTACAGATGCAAAATACCACCCAGAATCCATCCAAACAATCTCCAAATGCTTCCTTTGCAATGCCCTAAACATAATCATAAGAAGTTGGCAAAATAAACTAAAAAAAAACTGTCAAAAATGGTCTGTACTCTCCAAAGAGGTACACAGAGTACAGATGCAAAATACCACCCAAAATCCATCCAAACAATCTCCAAATGCTGCCTTTGCAATGCCCTAAACATAATCATAAGGAGTTGGCAAAATAAACTAAAAAAATCAAAAAATATCAGATCTCCAAAGAGGTACACAGAGTACAGATGCAAAATACCACCCAGAATCCATCCAAACAATCTCCAAATGCTGCCTTTGCAATGCCCTAAACATAATCATAAGGAGTTGGCAAAATAAACTGAAAAAAATCTGTCAAAAATGGTCTGTACCCTCCAAAGAGGTACACAGAGTACAGATGCAAAAAACCCACCCAAAATCACCTAAACTGCCTCCAAATGCTTCCTTTGGAGTGCCCTAAACATAAGTATAAGAAGTAGACAAAACCACCCAGAAGTCATCCAAATAGCTTTCAAATTGGCTAAACAAGAATGTAATGAATATTATTTCTAAGATCGTGCAAAATAAACGTAAAAAAAAAAGGCAAACGATCTATTATTTATCGACATATTTATCGGTACCCAATGATTACAATGTACCGCAGGGATTAACTCAATCACTATTGCTTAAAGAGCTACAAACGTATCATCGTCAAAATCTCCTAAAATACAATCAAACCTGATAATGTCATGCATCAAAATTTTTCCTCGAATAATATCCATCATCGCCTAATCTTCACCGATTGATTGGAGCTCGAGATAAATTCTGCATGTAGAACATCGAGATATTGATACTTTCTTACGCATGGATGTGTGATATTAGGCATCTCAAAAAACACTCGCATAACAGAAAGGTGATGCAACTGGAGGAAACACGCTCAAGAACGCTATCGATCAGACTCGCAACAAAAAAAGTAGGGTTTGAAGATTAAGAATATTTAAAATACCAAAAAATAATAAAGTAAAATTACTGGCTTTCTTGGATCTCTCCCAATATCCCTTAAGCCTAAAGTTGGAAACACCCTTTGACGCTTTTAACCGGATCTTTAAGATGTCTTTTCCTTATCTTCGGTTGACTTCTTCTTAACCGGTGGAGGAGAATTTCCACTTATTATAGTCGACATCATCATATAGTTTTTTCTAGGATCCAAGCATATCTCTTATTGCTGCTCGACGCTTATTTGATATGCATATCGACTTACGTGGTTCCAAAATAATGCCGTAAGCATTTCCATCTGCTCTTACATCTCTTTCTATGCACTATCAATGTAAATATCCTCTTGCTCCTAGACCATCGCCAGAAGATACTTGTCCCGAATGCACAACATCTTCATGACTAAGAACTCGATACAATGGGCACAAAGTAATCCCATCATTTCAAATTTTTGCAAGTACAAGTTACTTCTGTGGTAGTCCTATCGAAATGCATACCATGTTTTGATGCATTTTATTCTCTAAGTTTCTCACCAAATACTCCATGGTGCCATCCGACTTAGTTACCGATAGCCTCCAACTCCATGCAAAAATTCCTCTTCAAACATAGTGTAAACCTTTTCAGTATAAAACATAGCTTGTTTTACCGACTCTTAACAACAGAACAATCGATGACTGGCTACACTTGAAGTCTTCACATGTTCATTCGATGCCATGTCTCCATAACCTTTTCCAACCCCAAGAAACAATCAGGAGTTTAACTTGTTGGTTTAGATATTCCATGACATACATTGTGGACTCACTACGCTATGACAAGATGCCCATGCGTCACAATGCAATGGACCACTTGGATCTAATCTTATAAAGCTGACACCAAGCATGATCATGTAATTGCTTCTTCTAGCATGGCGCATCAAGCCTCTTTAAACTCTTCCTCCGAGTCACACTTACTCATGCATTTATAAATAAATTTCAGACTATCTTATTACTATTAAAGCAATGAACTTTTTTTGAAATATGCCATCAAGACAACCTATGATGCAGTACAATATTCAATAGCCATACCGATCTTGATCAAATATATATGTGATGTCACATTCATCAACCAAGAAATGTTTGGAATAGCTGAGAATGACTCAATTGTCTCTTCGATAAAAGGCTACTCCAAATAATACATTTTGCCATGATTCACTCCAACAAGAGGGCACAAAAGATTATATTTATTGAAATGATAAATTGTATCAAAAATTATCACATCCCCAAAACAATCATATTCTATCCTGACATGCCATTACTAAAAAAAAACTTACTAAGTAATCCGACTCATCAACTTGACATCCCATGCAAACATCCCATCCGGCCGCTTGCCTTTCCTTAAACAATCAGATGCATTATCACCATTCGCAATCCTCGATCTTTTTCTTCTCAATAAAATTGAAAGCATCTCTTTTGTGAACCCGATATTCTCTACACCGCCAACTTCCTCGCTAGATAAATGCATCCGTTTAATACCCTCTCTGTCATTATCTTCAACACGGACGCCTTCTCATCGCTAATGATTCAGGATCCGAGAAGATGTAGTCAGGCTCGCAAAGAATGATTATGACTTTCAGATATTTTTTAATCCAATTCCCTCCAAATCAACGAATCTAATCATGGGACAACCGCTTCAGATCAACTTTCGAATTTTGTTTATTTACCGAGACTTCTTCCACCGCCTTTTTGCACATAGAAAATCTTTTGATTAATTCTTTTCAGACAATAACTAGTATGGTCCTTCCAACGCCGAATTTGATGCATAATACAAGATAAAGGTATACACCTTCATTTCATTCTCAATTGTGAGCCAAATTTCATTAATCATTTACCAAACAAATACAAAATATGTTAGAAAATATATGCAAAATATCCAAACTTCAAATGCTTCCATTATAATTCCCCTAAACATAATCATAAGAATTCACAAAAAAGCAAAAAAAAGGTCAAAATGATCACCTCCAAAGAGGTACAGAATGATGCAAAATACCCACCCAAAATCACCCAAATCATCAAATGCTTCCTTTGGAATACCCCTAAACATAATCATAAGAAGGCAAAATAAACCAAAATAAAATGTACTCTCCAAAGAGAACAGAGATGCAAAAAAATACCACCCGTAATCCACCCAAACAATCTCCAAATGCCTTTATAATGCCCTAAACATAATCATAAGAGTTAAAAAAACAAGAAAAAAATCGTATCTCCAAAGAGGTACACAGTACATACGCAAAATACCACCCTAATCACCCAAACAATCTCCAAATGCTTCCATTATAATGCCCTAAACATAATCATAAGAATTGGCAAAAAAAATCAAAAATGCATGTAATTCTCCAAAGAGGTACACAGAGTACAGATGCAAAATACCACCCAGAATCCATCCAAACAATCTCCAAATGCTTCCATTATAATGCCCTAAACATAATCATAAGGAGTTGGCAAAAAAAACTGAAAAAAATTGTCAAAAATGGTCTGTACCCTCCAAAGAGGTACACAGAGTACAGATGCAAAATATCACCCAGAAATCACCCAAACTGTCATCAAATGATTTCTTTGAAATGCCCTAAATATAATCATAAGGAATTGACAAAAAAACTGCAAAAAAAGGTAAAATGTATCTCCAAAGAGGTACAGTATATGCAAAATACCACTTAAATCACCCAATCGCCATCAAATGATTCCTTGAATGCCCTAAACATAATCATAAGGAATTGACAAAAAAATTGCAAAAAAGGTCAAAATGACCAGAATTCTCCAAAGAGGTACATAAGATGATGCAAAATATCACCAAAACCAAATCATCAAATGATTCCTTTGAATGCCCTAAACATAATCATAAGGAATTGACAAAAAAAAAAAAAGGTAAAATGATTTGTACCTCCAAAGATATTACGAAGATGCAAAAACCACCCAAAACCACCCAAACCGCATCAAATGATTCCTTTGGAATGCCCTAAACATAATCATAAGGCAAAAAAATCAAAAAAAGGTCAAAATGATGTAATTCTCCAAAGAGGTACACAGTGATGAAAAATACCACCCGTAAAACCACAACCGCCATCAAATGATTCCTTTAATGCCCTAAACATAATCATAAAGAATTGACAAAAAATTGAAAAAGGTCAAAATGATCAGATTCTCCAAAGAGGTACATACGTGAGATGATACAAAATACCACCCAAATCACCCAAATCGCCATCAAATGCTTCCTTGAATGCCTAAACATAATCATAATTGACAAAAAAAAAAATGCAAAAAAGGTCAAAAATGATCTGTATTCTCCAAAGAGGTACACAGAGTACAGATGCAAAATACCACCCAGAAATCACCCAAACTGCCATCAAATGATTCCTTCGGAATGCCCTAAACATAATCATAAGGAATTGACAAAAAATTAAAAGGTCAAAATGATCTCATTCTCCAAAGACATACAGTACGATAAAATACCACCCAAATCCACCAAACCGCCATCAAATGATTCCTTTGGAATGCCCTAAACATAATCATAATTGACAAAAAAAAAAACTCAAAAAAAATAAAATGATCTGTAATTCTCCAAAGAGGTACAATGAGATACGCAAAATACCACCCAAATCACCCAAATCAATATCAAATTCCATGCCCTAAACATAATCATGGATTTGACAAAAAATGAAAGAGGTCAAAATGATCATCTCCAAAGAGGTACAAAATGATGCAAAATACCACCCAAATCACCCAAATTGTCATCAAATGATTCCTTTGAATGCCCTAAACATAATCATAAGAAAATTATAAAAAATGACCAGATTCAAAGATACAGAGATGATGCACTAAACCCACCCAAACCACCCAAACGCCATCAAATGCTTTGAATGCCCTAAACATAATCATGAATACAAAAATTGCAAAAAAAAAAATCAAAATGATCTACCTCCAAAGAGGTACACAGTACATATGCAAAATACCACCCAAACCACCCAAATCGCCATCAAATGATTCCTTTGAATGCCCTAAACATAATCATAAGGAATTGACAAAAAAATGCAAATCAAAATGATTCATCTCCAAAGAGGTACAGTAGCATGATGCAAAATACCACCTAAAACCACCCAAATCCATCAAATGCTTCCTTTGAATGCCTAAACATAATCATAGGAATTGATAAAAAAATGCAAAAGGTCAAAATGACTGTATCTCCAAAGAGGTACAGAGTACGATGCAAAATACCACCCAAATCGCCATCAAATGATTCCTTTGGAATGCCCTAAACATAATCATATTGACAAAAAATTGCAAAAAAAGATCAAAATGATATGTTTTGTATTTAATACATTACTAACAAACCTAAAAAATGCAGAAGCATTATGAATTTCTATTTAATACATCCTCGCCTAAAATGGTTGTTATTTCAACGCTTCCATCTTCATGGTTCTTTTATAAAATGAGATTTTATATTTCTCTCGAGCTCGTTTTGCGGAAAAACTAACCCTAAATCCTAAATCTGCCTATATTTTTTTTAAATTCCTCCCGCATTCCAACGACGCTACGGGCTGGCCCTGGGGAAATGTATTTGCCGTCAATACGCCATCGACATCGGGTCGGGCTGGAAATGTCTTTCGTCGCAGCCGTCGTCTATCGCCGCCCGCTAATCGCCAAAACGGAAAAATGACACGCGGTCGTTCTGGATTGAGTCCTGACGAGCTACGCGACTGACGTAATTTTCACTTTATGATGAATGTCGAACGTCTAATGTTTTCGTTTCTTCTTCTCCGCTAACGCTTACGCTGGCTGCCGTGGAAATGTATTTACAACGCCGTCCACGTTATCGACGCTTGGGTCGGGCCGTGGAAATGTCTTTACTGTCTATCTTTGTTGGAATCATAAACGGAAAAGCTGACATGCGTCAGATGGATTGATCGACGAAAGTTACGTATGGACTCGACGCATTATTTTCTCCTCCTCTCTCTCTCTCTCTCTCTCTCTCACGCTCGGTTATGAGGTGTCGCTTGTGCTCGACACCAACCGCTTGCTGACCTCCAGCAAATTTTAGCACATCACATCGTAAACTCAGAGCACTAATCCCTCCAACAAAGCCACCTCTCATTCTCGCTTTCTCCTCCCACACCAACATTCTAGCTCAACTAAACCGCTTCGATGAACTCGCCACCACTCATCACTTCTCTCACTCTCCTCAATCCTTCTCTAGAGAGAAGATTCTTCCTTCAATCCCTCTCTTTCTTGAAACAAGGAAAGAGAGATTTCTTTCTCTGGCTTTTTCCCATCTCCTATTTTTTCTCTCTACGAAATCAGCACAAAAAAAGACTAAGCTCCTCATCCTCATTACCTCGTGTTTGCAGTAAAATCTGCGCACTCACCTTAAAATCCGTGCAATTCACAATTTGATTTGTGTACGAATATATAAATGTCAAACCATCTAAGTACCCGCTCACGTTATTCTAATGCAACATGAAAACTTGCAAAATAATTACTCGTGCGCATTGTTTCAACGTGGCAGGAAAATCTATGTGTTTTTGTGCAGGTGAAAACGCCCATACGAGCATTTCTTAGCGCGGTGAGGACGACAACTTTCAATAGCTAAAATAAGTACTTGTATGTCTTTCTTGATGTGGCTGAAAAATCTGTGTTTTTTTGCATGTTCAAAAATCCAAACATGTCTTTTTTGGTGTGGTGAGAAGGTGCATTTGATTGTGGTATTTACATCACCCATACACGCTTTTCTTAGATCGAAAACCCGATGATGTTACCCCGAGATGGGGATGACTTGAGATATTATCAAAATCTTGTTAAAATGTTGGATTTTATACATGACATAGACCTAAAATAAACTACATCAAAATGAACCTAAGGCTTAAAATCAAAACATAAATTGATAATTAAGTCATGCAGTTACACTTGAAGGCTTATGCACATCTTTTTAGGCTAGTATGTTGATGTACATACGGCCGCAGTATCATAAGACATTGATCATGCACGTTTCTTATAAGTGTGGTGGTCCAAGATTCTCGACATCCTCTAAGCAGAGATGACATCGAGGCTATTTAAATTTGCCAAAAATTTGGATTTAAGTGGAACTTAGTCAAAGCTTGAAATTAAACTTATTGAACTTAATTAAACCTAAAATTGAATTAATTCAATTTAACTGAACTATGTGGATTTGAACAAGAATTGTGCAAGTTTTAAAACCCCGCTTGCATTTCTAGATTGCCTCTTAGTTGATTCATATGTCTCGAAATATGTGTAGGCACTTAAGTTGAAATTGAAATCTACACACACCACGAGGCAGTATATGTGCAAAGTCTTCGGCATTTTACTGCGTGCAAATGATTACATCTTGAAATTCAAGCGCACTCACATTCAAAGCTATTATATCAAAATAATAATAAGTAATCTTGAGTTTTCAAATATATAAGATCTAACACATAAGGGTTCATAAGATATTTAAGTTCTTGTTAACAACATTCAAGTAGTCTTAGCTAGTAAACTCAACCCTTTAGTGGATAATTCAATTGCATTATGATTCATGCGAACAAGTTGAAACTAATCAAACATGATGAATCTACACTTTTATTTTGAATGAAATTTAGAATGTTCCTAATGCCACCAAATCCACAATATGCCGTGCAAGCGGATAGAAAGCGTTAGTGATCACTAAGTGAACATTCACATGCATCACACAACTACTCTATATGCAATTGTTTTGAGATAGAAAACCACCTTTAAACTGATGCCTTAGAACTCAACAATTGTGATGTCGTTTCTCCTCTGCTTAGTGTGATATTAACAATCTCATGCAATATCTACTATTGATCTATAATTCAACTCTTAAATGAGGTAGAAATCAAATTGTGGTTGAGGATGAATTATAGACCTCTCAATTGAGATTTGAGTCTAAATCCTCTTAAGCAAGCATCTTCCGTTGGGGATTAAGTCAAACCTTGGAGGGGATACTACAAACAACATCTCAAAATACATCAATATAACGTTAATTTTATGATTGTAAGCATACCGAATTCATAACCACACCACCTCACATCATAAGTCAAAGATCACTCGTCATTAACTCCCTTAAGTGTAAAGTTTCAACAACAAGAAAGTAAAATGAACTATAATCAATTTGATACAAAAGTTTCTTAAAATTAATTTGGTTCATGTTGGGTAGATCTACTATAGATACTATACATTTGTTGAGAGGTTTGATGGAGAAGTATAGAGAAAGTAAGAAGGATCTACATATGATATTTGTTGATTTAGAGAAAGCATATGAGAAAGGTCCTAGAGAAGTGTTTTAAAGAATTCTAGAATAAAAAAGAAGTTAATATTGGTTATATTCAAATCATTAAGGATATGTATATTAGAGTTGTTACTTGTGTCCAAACACATGGAGGATTGACAAATATTTTTCTATTTGAGTTGGATTACATCAAGGATCGGCTTTAAGCCCATATCTTTTTGCTTTAGTTATGGATGCTCTTATTAGGCATTTACAAGAAAATGTACCTTGGTGTATGCTTTTGTTGATGATATTCTTCTTGTTGATAAGACTAGAGAGGGATTCCAAGAGGAACTTGAATTATGGAGGTCAACCTTAGAGTCTAAAGGTTTTCATTTGAGTATATCTAAAATTGAATATACATAGTGTTTTTTAGTTATAAAAGTTCTGGTGGTGGGGTTGTGATATTAGGTGATTAAGTCATTAAAAAGAGTGAACGTTTCAAATATTTCAAGTATATTATTTAAAATGATGGTGAAATAGATGGAGATGTTATTTGTAGAATTCAAGTTGGATCGTTGAGGTGGAGGAATGTATCTAGCCTGTTATGTGATAGAAAAGTATTGTTTAGACTTAAAAGGAAAATTTTATAAGATGGTGGTAAGACTTGTAATGATTTATGGTGTAGAATGTCACAAGAAAAAAAGAAGCATATAAGGGATGGTACGTGAAGGCTGCCACAGCACTATAATATCGTTTACCTTGCAGATTTTGAAGATTATGCAGCTAGAAAATTGCGCTTTTCAATCTTACCTAACTCGCGAAAGCTATTGATGCGCACGGTGCGGTCGTGCCACACCGCACTATAATATCGTTTGGGGCACTGTGGTCGCCTGCATTTTGAAGATTATGCAGCTAGAAAATTGCGCTTTTCAATCTTACCTAACTCCCATGTGGCTACTGAGATTAGCGGTGGTGCCACACCGCACTATAATATCGTTTGAGTGGTCGAGATTTTTTTGAAGATTAGAAAAAAATGCTTTTCAATCTTACCTAACTCCCCACCGGGCGACCGAAGCTGCTTTTGCAAATCAAAAAAATTTGTTGGTTCCACTGTAGCTTTCTAAATTGCAGATTCTTGCAATACCTTCACCATTATTTTTTTTGAGATAATTGCAGCTATCCCAAATAAACCCTAGGTCAAGTGTTGCGGAGATGAAGATGCTCGAGTGGATGAGTGGCCTTACTCTTAGACATAAAATGCAAAATGAATATATTCAGGAAAATATTGGAGTAGCTCCAGTGGCAGATAAGATTAGAGAAAGTCATTTTAGATGGTTTGGCCACATAAAGCGTCGGCGATGACCTAATTAGGAGAGTAGATGTATTAGATTTGTCTTATGTTAAGATATGTAGAGGTAGACCTAAAAAAAACTTGTATAAAAAATGACTTTAGTTTATTAAAAATTAAATGAGAATTTGACACATAATATAGCACACAATGGAGAAGAAGGATTCATGTAGTCAACCCTACATAGTGGAATAAAGGCTTGTTGTTGTTGTTGTATCATTTATGCATGATTTTTGCTTACATTTTTTTTGCATATAAGAACCATAAAGTCTTATTACATCTATAGTTAGCAATAACTTTGTATTTATACATGCTTTGTCTTTAATAATTAGTATTGATATTTCTTTTAATGATGTAACTTTATTATCGAGTTGAAGCACTATCAAGATGTTAATGCTTTTTGTTGCTTCTCCAAGTGTAGTTTATATAGGCCAAGCTGTATTTCTATTTTTGTCATGGTGCTTCTAATTGAAACATTTGAAAATCTTACAAATATTTTAACAAGATGGAATATTGTCTATTTTTGAGAGATTCTAGGATTTTCTTATGGAATGTATTTCTTCTTCAACCGTTGGAGAGATTCCACCATTCTCACTCTAGAGAGCTTCTTGTCCAAGAGGAATTGATGCAGTCTGTCATCTATCATCTAATTGATCATGATCTAGATAGATATAAGTTTTCTTATAGATTTTTCATTTTTTTGATTTATTAGGAATTACTAGTTAAGTTTTTTTTTCTTATTTTCATAAGGATTACCTTATAATAAGGTCGTAGAGGGAGTTTGGAAGTAGTTTGTTATCATTTGTGAAACCTAGTTATAAAGAATTGAATGAACTTGGAACCATTTTTTTTTTTGGCTTCCTAGTTTCTGATTTATGGATTTAACATCTTTATCTTGTGGATTCATTGTTTGCAATCTTTTGTTTCGCATACAATTTTGCAGCCTATTTGGTTGCCTACCTTATGTCAACTTTCTCACAAATAAATGAGAGAACAGCTTTCCGAAGCACTGTAATTCTTTAGCCTTTTTTCATTCATTTTATATCTTCCCTTTCTGTCATCTTAATATGCAAAATATTCTGCATTCACAACTAACCCAAGCAAGAAGGCTGATAACTAGGAAATTTATAACTTGGCTACTCCTTCTCTATCTCCTTCTTTGTATACACACACATGCATGCATGCAAGCACACAAAATATGATCAATTTCAATGAATCAATTTGTTTTTAACTTATTGACTAACCTAGTTTTGATCATGTTCAGGAATGTCAATCTTTACAAGAAAGTTTATGCAAAGGGGATAACGCTCAGTTAACTACAAGTGGAGGTGCCGAATATACTAGCTGTTACTTAAATTTATCTGGCGATGATGATCAGCAAGTTGGAAGTGCTTCATGTTCAAATGTAAGGTTCACTGCCTATTTAGTATGTAGCAAGTTGTTTATAGTCCTGTTTTGGCATTATGCATGTTTACATAATTAAACTTTGTTTTCTTAGGTCATGCTTGTTTACATTTTCATCAAGAATAATTTCTTTTGCAAGCTGACTCACCTTTTTCAATTAATGTAACTCATTAAAGAATTCCTTCCTCTCAGTATGTTAGACTTTGATTTTTGCTCTCACTTCATTCATATATGTAATTTATTTTTAACCCTGCCTATATTTTAATCCAAGTTTATGATTGTTCACTTGCCAATCCACCACATTTGTAACATTTCCCAAGGTTAATACCAATGCATTGAATATTTATGCAGGAAGATATCTTGTTACCTGAGTAGTATTACCCAACTAAAAAAAAAAAAAACTTTAGAATTCCAATTTCTAGTCAGTTGAATATATATCTTCCTCCACTTGATCCGACCTTGGCTTTTCCAGGCTTGCATTGAAGCCATATGGCTGATTTAGGTTAGCTGGTTTAGAACGTAAATAGAACTGTAAGAATACTCATCACATTTGTATCTTCGTAGGCAATGAGTATTCTAGCATATTTATCCACATATGAAAAATCGTCTAGTATCTTGAGATATCGCAAATGGTTTGCAATTTGGAATAACTAATGCATTATCTTTTAAGAACTGAACATCAAACATACTTGTTATTGGTGCGTCGTCATCAGTTAATGTCACTTTCAAATATTTGAAGATGTAAAGCGCATCTCTTCTTATTTCCCCTTTGCATTACTAGAAAGAGAAATCTTTACATTATCTTTTCATCTACCAGCTAACAATTTTCTAATGGTAAAAGCAGCATGTGCAAGGTTTCAAGCCTAATAATCAAAGCTCTTTCCTCAAAAAGATGGTTAAGTTTCAAAGCTAGTGAAAGAACCAGGTGCATATGTGTAGATATAATGAAAGTTCTTTCTTTTCAAAGGGAGGTGTAAATCAAATTCAGATTCACATTTAGGATGAAATCTCAGCCATTCATGTTTCACTCCTGTAATAGTAACTTGTGTTAGTAGCTAAGTTTTGGCTCACCTAAACTTCTTATCATTAGGAAACTATGCTTGTGGGACTTCTCAAGCCAACTCGGCGGTTGTTATCCTATGTATTCCTCTTCGAAGGATCATATTTCCTTCAACAAAGTTATCATGCTATTCAAAATTCCTCCATTTTCTCAGCTTAAAATCTACCCATACTAATAGTCAATCTAATCAAAACTATACATATTCAAGTTACAACTCCAATACCATCTCTAAAACCTCAATTATGTCAACTATTGGTCATTATCACACACAATCGAAGTGTCTCTTTTTTTAGGCTATTATTTTGGTGGATCTTCTCTAAAGCACATCATCTCAATATTCAACATGCCTTGTGCGCTTAAGACTCCATGTGTCAATTATTTTCCTGCAGGCTGCATGTGACACTATGAGCTCCTAAAATTCACTCGACTCTTTTATGGGGCTATATTTGAGTTAAAATTTTCAAATAAAATACTAGCAAGAGATTTTACCCTTATTTTGTGAGGATTTTGTGATCTAGTTCAAGGTATTTTTATATGCGTAAGTTCTTATGGTTGATTATACCTCCTGATAGCGAGAGAGAACATTTAATTAATGCTTGTGATAAGCATGAAATAATCGGTTTATGTGGCAATGATTTAGTTTAGGATGGAAGAAATTGTATCGTTAGCTTAAAGCCAATAGTGAGGGCAATAATAACTAACCCAATCTAAATTCTACGAGACTCTAGTCTACTCAATTAGAAGAGGTAGTCGACCCAACTTGATTTAAGAATTTTTATAGACTTGGGATGAATGCTTATTTGAGGGATAATTTTAATTCAAATTTAGCTAATAGATATTATGTGTCCTATTAAAGTAAACTCTATATTTTAATACTCAAGAGATTGAACCATTCTGAAATTTTTGGGCTTTGGTTGTGACCTTAATTTAATAATTTTATTTTGCAACAAACCTCTTTATTAGAGAGCCTTTGTCTTAATAATAATTTTGTGGTGTTATTTTGCAACAAAATCTTGTAAAAGGAAACATGTTATGTTTTTATTTGTGAGATTTTTGAGAGTAATCATTGAGATATATTTGATATGACATTGATTTTTTGTGAGTTTATGTTATCTTAAATGTGCCACCTTTGTCAAACTATTTTGTAGGATGGATAAGTAATTGTTTTGAGTGTAATATGATAGATTTTGCTTGAATATTTTCATAACTTGTAATTCTTTTAAATTTATCTATTATCATTGGGATCTTAGCTTAAAATGACCTGCTTCAAAATTTAAGGGCGTCTTGATATTAAAGGTCCCCTCTGATTGAGATTTTTCTGCTGGCACGACCTTCATGGGATTAATTTGATTGCTTGAAACTTTTTCAACTCTATTTGCTTGCATCATTTAAATTCATTTGAATTTCATAAGCTTCTTTTCCTTAGATGTGATTTGAAATTATGAAAACTCATAAATGTTCAGTTTCAATGTCAAGAAAGTATGTATCATCATGATTCATTTTATCCTCCTCGCCATTCAAAGTTTTTGATTTAGAGATGGTGGGTTTAGTGATCAGCAATGTTTTAAAAGATTCATGTCATGATTATTTCGACAAGTTTTATGTTGGTTATCGACTGCCTATTGCAACCCTCCACTTTTCACATCCGGACTTGGGCCCATAAATTATGGAGGTCAACCTTAGACTCTAAAGGTTTTCGTTTAAGTAGATCTAAAACTGAATATATGGAGTATAATTTTAGTTGTAGAAATTATAGTAGTAGTGTTGTGACATTGGGTGAACAAGTCATTAAAAAGAGTGAGCAATTCAGATATTTAAGCTCTATTGTTCAAAATGATGGTGAAATAAATGGAGATGTTATTAGTAGAATTTAAGTTGGATGGTTGAAGTGGAGGAATGCATCTGGCCTATTGTGTGATAGAAAAGTACCGCTTAAACTTAAGGGAAAATTTTATGAGATGGTGGTAAGACCTGCAATGATTTATGGTGCAGAATGTTGACCAATAAAAAAGTAGCATAAGACTAAGTTAAGTGCTACAGAGATGAGGATGTTTAGGTGAATGAGTGGCTTTACTCTTTGTAATATCCAAATTATTTCCTAATTAATTTTTGTTTAAACTAATTAACCCGCCATTGTAGCGATTATCAGAAGATCTAAAGCCGATGCATCGGCGGATTAAGCCACTGACGCGTGGGCGGTTAGATCTCTCCGCTTCTTATTTCACTTCCTTCCCTCCCGCACCTCAGTCCTTCACGCATGAAGTTCGCTTTCTTCCTTCCACCGACGGCCGCGGACCTGAACACGAGCTCGCCTTTCGCTTTCGCTGCCGACTTTGACTAGAGGCGCCTTCCGCGAAGCAGATGCGACGAGCCGTGCTTCCTCCTCGGCGTCGCCGTGACAGAACCGCCGCTATGCTTACTCGCTCGACCGCCGACCCCAGAGTCCCGCGAACTCCCCGTAAGCCGCCAGTCGGGAAATTCGAACCGATTTTCGGATTTCCCTCGGCCGACGGGGAAACTTAAACTGAGAAAGAAAACTTTCCTATCCCTTTTCTCACCTTCCTGGCTTTGAAATGCGTGATTGAGGAGTTCAACCGCTTTTACTAGTGAGTGGTAGAATTATTGAGGATTGACGTTTGTTAATTTTAGTTTATTGATTGAAGCGGTATTAATAGAGAGATTTCTGGAGATACTTTGAGTCGTAGTGTTCCAAAGCTTAGAGAGATCTATTTCGTAAGATTGGTGTTAATTATGTTTCATTTAAGTTGTATGTTATGAAGTCTTAGAAGAGTTATTTTAGTATAGGTCGAGGAGGAATCATGCACATCACCATCAATCGACCTGCATTAAGCGAGAATAATCGCTAATGAAATTCGGTTTATGCCATGTATGCCAATCGTTTACCGTCAGATAAATTGTATGAATGACATGGATTACATATTGAATGTCGTCATATCAATGTAAATACAAATGTTTAGTATTCGACCGATGATTAACGATTTACAATGTAATCGCCAAGATGATTGATTTCATTTGCATATAAATGTTTTAATACACGTTGTAAAGCGCAAGAATGTGATAAACAGGAAATGTCGAAAAAGTGATAGAAGTATGTTACGGAGCGCAGATAGAAAAGTTCGACGAGATGAGCCGTGAAGATCTTAAGTATCCCCGACTCCCATTTTGTTGTCGCAGGGTTAACCTACCGTTAGGTAGTAGTATGTAGCCTTTACCTACGCCTGGGACGAGTGGTGACGACCTTATGAATGAAAGTCAAAACCTGCAATTATAAATGACATTTAAAAATGATTTGACATAATCAAATGAAAAAATCAATCGTTCTTATCGACGATAGATGAACTTACAAAGATATTATTCGCTATATATATTTTTCTCGCAAAGACCTACGATATTGTTTCTGATAACGTTACATTACCGCAGACAGCTTTACCTTTTACCTGAATTTTACAAATTTACATATACACGCATCTGTTGTTTACCGTCAGACTTGTTTTTAGATTCGTTTCATGCTTTCATTTTACGACGCTACCGCTGAAAATTCTCGCGAAAGACGAAATGTAAGTGTTCTGGCCTGCTTGTTGAATCAGATACGTAGTTTTAAAGCGCTTTTGGCACGACGACAAATTAAACGCCTTTACCGCTTCAGATTTATTTACAAACTTAAAGATTTCACGCCCAAAGATTCATGAGCATTTAATTGGGGTTAAGAAGATACGAATTAAATAAGCTTTAAATAATGATTGATTGATACACCTTTCACTCATGCTCGCTCGCAGAAGAAGCAGCCGAACGTCTACTGCCTAATCGAGTCATCCTATTCTCACACTTCGATTGACCCCTGCTTTTCATCTGAGGTGTGACACTCTTAGAGATAAAATGCGAAATGAGAATGTTCGAGAAAAAGTTGGAGTAGCTCCAGTGGCAAATAAAATTAGAGAGAGTCGCCTTAGATGGTTTGGCCACATAAAGCGTCTGACGTCCGATGACCTAGTTATGAGAGTAGATATATTTGGTTTGCCTTATGTTAAGAAAGGTAGAGGTAGACCTAAGTATATTTGAATTAAATGAGAATTTGACACAATAGGACGTAATGGAGAAGAAGGATTATGTGGGATAAAGGCTTGTTGTTGTTGTTGGGTTTAGTGAGCAGCAGTCTCAATAGCCTCACAAAGTCTGAGTGAAAGTTCACTTTGCCAATGTCGTTTTGGGATCATAAATTTATGAATCCATCTATCAGTCCAGGGTGTTCCATTCAACATAAGTTATGAGGTTTCAACCCCTACCTCTTTTTTTTTTTTTAAATTTTTGTAGATAAAAGAACATATGAAAGATGAAAAATCTAATCTCTTCTGAAAGTTTTCCCGACAATCAGGATATCAATTTTAAAATTACCAATTTCTTTGTAATAGCTATTCTGCTGTGATTCCGATGAAACTTTGACTAATTTTAAGATATTCTGGTGCTGGCTGCATGTCTTTGACTCACTAGAATTCATGTTCTCTCCAGGCTATGCAGTTCTGTCTGCATCTTTCTTCAGCTAGTATTTCACAAGTATCATCTAGCCAACGTAATGAAATTCCTCATTTACGGAATCATGAAATGAACAAATGTTTATCTCAAAAAAGTGTTTCCAAGAGCCCCGCAATCACTCATGGTTTGGCCTGTCAGTATTCATGCGAGGCCCAAGCCCCAAGACTTAATAATTCAACAGCAGTCCTTAATAAAAATGTATCATGTGAACCAAACTCAGATCAACCTATCAAACCTAACCAGAATATTGGTCATGAATGTCATGGAAAACTTGATGGCCAAGGCCTCAATAATAACGTTGCAGATGATGTTGTTGAGCTCTCTATTGCTGCCTCTGAAGCAGTGGTTATTTCTGAAATGATGTCTGGTAGCATGCAATTTGATTCTTTTTCAGATTCAGCAATAATTGAAATTGCTCTTCGCGTGAAACATGCCCGAAATGAATGTACTCTGGAAACATCCCATGCATTTTCATTTGCCGATCCGGATGATATTGATCAGCTTTCTGACTTGGATGAAGCTTCTATGTCTGATGCATTCGAAGATGTAGGTATAACGGTTCAGCAAGTTGCTGAAACTTCGCGATGCCCAT
Organism: Cymbidium sinense; assembly: GCA_021442155.1. Classification (NCBI taxonomy): domain Eukaryota; kingdom Viridiplantae; phylum Streptophyta; class Magnoliopsida; order Asparagales; family Orchidaceae; genus Cymbidium; species Cymbidium sinense. The sequence continues at coordinate 289,408,090 of CM038215.1, forward strand.
TTTCTTGTAGAAAATCTTCCAACAGTGCTCAAGGTTCAGATGCCAGACAGCTGGAGATATTAAAGCCCGAATCATCATTTTCCCACAATGTATTAGCTGGTGATTTTGGAGATGATGAAAAAACACCTTCAGAAAATATTAAGAGTGTTCATACTGCTGACTGCAAGCTACAATTAAATAGCATGCACGTAGAATTTTTCCCTCAAACGCAATCAAAGTCCTTGGACAATTTGCCTCTTGATTACTCTATACCAACTTTAAAAGATCATGCACCAGAGGTGGAGCAGAATCTTCACATTAAAGATGCTCTACCGGCAAACCAGCTGGACTCTATGGAGCATCAGTGTATACAAAAGGTAAAGCAGATTGTTAACCAGTGTTGTTTACTCAGGGGTTGTTTGGGATTACATTTATTTTTGTTTTTTGCTTTTTGTTTTTATTTTATTTTATTTTATTTATATTTTAATTTAAAATAAAATATATTTGATGTTGATAGTTATTTTTAAAAACACTTAAAATATCCAAAAAAAAATTTGAGTGTGTTTAAAAATAGTGTTATTTGTTTTCAAAAATTTTTAAAATAAAAACACTTAAAATATACTGAACACACCTATTTTTAAAAATATTATAAAAATAAAAACAAAAAACACAAAACATAATTGATCCCAACCAGAGCCTAATGTTGCCAATTCACTTCATAACTACTGATGATACTTCTTTGTGTAACGACTTGTTATGTTTAATCGTTAGCAAACTTATTCTAACTATAGCCCATTTCTTTTAAGGATGGAAAGGTTTCACAACCGAACAATGCAAAGGTCAGAAAAAGCTTAAAGTTATTTAAGTGGGAGACCAGCTTCCTATCGGAATCCATGGATTCTTTGGGCCAAGATGTATCACAGATAAAACCATCAGTTGAACTTGCGACAGTTTCTTCTTCAAACATGGCATTGCAAGTTTCACCCTCTGGCTTTTGCAAGGAAAAGGAACAGAATCATGAAGCACCACTTTCACAAGATTATTCTAGAAGCTTATTATTATCTGATCCTTTATGTTCTGTTGTTCCTTGCAGTATTTCTAATGAAGTGTATGTTGGTTATGAAACCAGACTTGCAATGGATGGTGTTGAAAAGTCAAATAATCCAATGGCTGTGATCTACTCAAAATGTCTTCATGGAAATCCTACCGTGCAGTATAATGTTATGTTACAGAAACCATATCTTGAGAGTAGAGAGTTCATTCTTTCTGAGACGAAATTTGAACAACCTAACATTCCTCATCGCAAAAAACTGAATTCACTCAGGCCTTACAGCTTGGGAATAGATAGTCTTAAAAAGGCAGAGAAAGGCAATTCTCCATGTAAACAGCTTCCACTGCATAGCACATAGCAGTTACGTATTCTTCTAGTGAAAGGATTATTGAATGCTCTAATAAAATGATATTGTGCTGCCAGGAAAATGCTTGGCTGCTGGTAAATCAAACAATGAACGGATACTTGAACAAAATAAAATTGGAGTGCAATCTTTAGTCATTCAAGGCACTGATAATGATGACATTCCAGCTGTGCATGAAGATGCATGCTCATCTCCTATACAGGAAGGTTGTAAAGTAACTATAGGTGGCGATAGGCATGAGAGCATGAAAAGATTGTCCACATCAGCTTTAGGGAAATACAGATCAGAGGATTCAAGTAAAAAAGCTTGCTACAGAACTGAAACATTCAGCAGCTCTCACATCCCTGTACAATCAAATTTACACTCATTTCTTGAAGACAAAAGGCATAGGAAAAAGAGAGTGCGATTTCTGGATGCTGCCCACAATATGGGTGGTTCTAAGGCTTCCAAACTGCAGACTAAAAGCATAGCACACTGTAATTTTTTATCAGAGCTTATTTGGATCTAATTTTTTACTTGGTTGTTCCTAAATTCTTTATGCTTCAATGTTCACAGGTTCTTGTTCTTGGGTTACAACGCAAAGCTGACTCTAGATGGGATCGTAACTACTATTGCTTGCCCAGTAACAGGACTGTGAAGAACAATGGGATGATACTTCAGGGTCTAGAATTTCTTTTGACTGGGTTCTTAAGGTGCAAAGCAAAGGATCTTGAAGAATTAATTAGAAGATATGGTGGATATGTTCTTCCAAATATACCATCAAACTCTCCATATTTAAGTGGAAAGATTGTAAGGTCAGCAAGCAGGAAACTTCCTGTTATTCTATGTCCAAATAAGGTATATGTATGCTAGTATTTCATCCAAAATAAATAAATAAATAGTATATATATATGTATATATATATATATATATATATATATGTGTGTGTGTGTGTGTGTGTGTGTGTGTGTGTGTGTTGGATTGTCACCATTAAAACAGGCACATTTTAGAAATTGAATAATTATTTTATGTACACTTAATTGGCACGAGTTGGTTCAACTCTTTAACAGAATTGATTTGATTTTAATTATATGCAGGTTCAAACTACTAAATACCTATATGGCTGTGCAGTTAATACCTTTATGCTAATTGATCACTGGCTTGAGGATTCAATACAAGCTGGCATTGCATTACCACCAAAGAAGTAAGTTTTGTTTTCCAAAATTTCCTGTTCTGGGAAGTACACTTGATTTATTATTCATAATTAAGGCAGCATTAAATATTTTCTCACTATGTATGTACACGAGATATTACTTTTCATTTCAAAAAGCTATTAAAATTACAAGAAAAAAGAAATTGCATTTATTGACTCACAGAAAAGAAATGTTTGTAAGCAATTTTTTTTCCCGGGGGAGTGGGGGGAGATGCAAACATATAGACAACATGAAATTGATGCGAGAACAAAATCAAAAGTAAGATTTATGATAAAAGAACAAGGTTGCCACAGAACGTATGGCATTGTAGATTAAGTTTAGTGCTTTACTTACTAGAATTTAGACTATCATTCTTTTCATTATTGTAATTACACATATTTTACCATTTTTTGTTGTTACTTATATCTCACAATAAAAAAAATTGTCATTTTTAAAATATGTAGGGAATTATGATTTACTGAGAGGCTATGATGTCAATAACAGTGCAGTAAACCTTTTGCATCTCACATTTCTGCGGTCTCTAACCAAAAATTAATTTCAGTAATTATGTTATCTGTATAAGAAGAGGAAACTATGAATCCCAAATACAAATGGTAAAGAAGACTTCAATTTTCTTTCTGAGAATACTAATGCCGCTTTTCATTTTGTTCTGATTGGCCATGCAAAATATGGCCTTTGATTTTGCTATGACGGTTTCTTAGATTTCCTATTATAGAAACATGAGCACAGAGGATGAGAATATTAAATCAATTGCTCTCTTAAAAAATATTAATTAGTAGGCTATGTTATTGTAATTATTAGTGCTCAGGAGTTATAAAATTGAGATAGTTAGAGCATCAGAATTAACAAGTCATATTGGAAGAGGATTTCATTTTTTTATCACATGGGATATTTTATTTTCTTTGTTGTCCTTGATCTTTAGTTCGAGGAGCACCTCAACATTAGTATTTAAAGCTCATTCTTGTCAGCGTCTAGTAAAAGAAAGATATACGATTAGAGTAATATATGGAAATATGTTATGTTTTTACTAGAAATATATCTTTTTATTTTGATGCTGTACAAATCATTGAATGAAGAAATTTTAAGATATATTTCTGCCTAGGATGAAAACTCCAAGGTTACGAAGATATGCTGTAATAACTGGAAAACAGAAGGAAAAAAAAATTTATTTCCAACCTCCGCGACGGTTGGCCGCAAAGTGAAATAAATCGGGTGAGGCGGCTTGAGGGATGGGAGAGGGACGGCTCGAGCGAGGGATAGGGCACACCGAACTCAAGATAGGAGGAAAAAAAGAGGAGGTAGTTATATATTTATAAATATGGATTTTCTATTTTTCTAGTTTGAAATTTGGATTGATATATAAGTTATTATTAAATCAGAAATGAATTTGTTTTGGGAGCTTCGCAAGCAACGATGTGACCTAATTTTATCTATAATTTGATGAAATATATGTAATATCCAATTAATTATTTCCTAATTATTTCCTAATTAAATTTGTTTTAGCTAATTAACTCGTTCTTATTATTGAAGATGTATGCTAAACACGCAACGCTGATTAAAACCGACGCGTATTGAGATCGACTGCACCTATTTCATTTCTTCCTCATACCGTCCTTCACGCTATTCCTTCACGCGAAGTTCGTTTTCCGCTCCTCCTTTGGCTTTCAGGACCGCCCCATGACATAACGCAGAACCGCCGCTTCTTCCTGCACTGACTCGATCACGCTTCGGCTCGAACCGCTTCTGCTGCGCCGCCGACTTCACTGAGCCGTAACCCTCGGCTCGACTGAAGCGTCCGTCGAAGATCGGAGGGTGCGCGAATCATCGAGGGTGAGGCAGATTTAAAAAAAAAGGAATTTAAGTTATGCAATTCATTTACTAAGTAATTGACTTGGATTGTAGAAAAGAAAATAAAAGGGATTTTGGGGAGGAAATATGCAAAATGTGTGTGTATAGTCATTTTACAAGGAAGCTTATTACCTTTATGTTAATCTAATCGGTATTTGCTGAGATTACTTTGAGTGCATCTCAGGTGTTTGAGCTTATGAGATATCAATGAAAGATGTTTTATTTCGTTAATTTCATGTATTAGAGTAAGAGTTATTTCATTATGGTGTCATAACTCGACGAAAGAATCGACACCCACCTGCATTGAGTTACATAATTGTAATTATTTATTCTTGTTTACTTTTACTGTGATAAATTGTATAACATAGATATTTCATCGTATTGAATATATATAAATGATTACTGATTCGATGCATTAATGATTTCGATTATAAGTCGGGTCAACATCTTGATTTCATTATATGAAAGATTTGAAACATGAACGCGTAATGTGATAAAAAAATGAAAATGTGATAGGGCTTATACGAATCGCGCAGAAGCAAAAAAGTTCGACGAGATAAGCGTGATTAGGGGATCTTAGTATCCCCACTCGGCATTTTGAGGTCAGGCAGTCGTTAACCGGTGTCGTGGTATGTAGAGTATGGTTCTACCTCGCCTTTACCTTCGCTTTAGTGGGGGGTGGCGACCACCTATGAATGAAAGTCAAAACCTATGAATTATAAATGACATTTCTAGAAAATGATTTGACATAATCAGAATCAAAATGAAATGATTTAATGAAAATTATCGCTCATCGATATAAGATATACAAAGATATCTGATATCGTTCGCTATATCATACATTTCTACAAAGACCACAAAGATATTGTTCAGTTATAATGTTATATTACTAGATGAAGCTTATCGGCTTTAAATTTTATAACATACACGATTGCGATTGTTCAGACTTTTTAGCATTTTTTCTCATTTTGTAAAGGATTTAAAATTTTGAAAAGAAGCAAGTTGGGAAGTACTGTTTGTTGAATCAGTATAATTTTGGAAGAGCTTTTGGGTACGCATTAAATTAAAAGCTTCAGATTTATTTACAAACTTAAAGATTTTATGCTTGATATGTGATATGAATTTAAGTAGTTTAATCATAGTTTAGTGATGATTTGATTGGGATACACTTTCACTTGCTCGATGAAGCTAACGTGTTGGTGGAATCGGTCCAATCGAAATATCCTATTCATATACTCGATTAATCTGATGGAGTCATCGGTGCACAATATATATATAATTTTAAATTTCAAAATTTATACAACCTTACAACCCTAATTTTATTTTATTATCTAAACCCTTAAATAGCTATGATTGATTATAGAATACTAGTGAAAGTAACAGATTTTTAAGAAAAAAATTTTTTAAATAAATTAGTAAATGAAAGATTTCAAGCCTTGATTATTTAATGATTCTTGAAATTTTGAGGTTAATGATTTTATACAATATATATATATATATATATTATTTTGAAATTGAAATAATTGAGAGAAAGATAAATTCTTAAATCAAACTAAATTAAAAAAAATAAACTTTGAATAGAGAAAAATAGAGAATATTGTGTTTAAATAAATTAAATGATTAAATCAAATGAATATGCTAATCAACATTATTAATAATTAAATTAACTTAATTTAAAAAATAAATAATAAAATTTTGATGAATGTGAGAATTAAATATTAAAAGGCATACATAAAATAAAGAAATGAATAAAATAAATTAAATTGCTTTCAAAATATTGATCAAATCAATATATTTATTCTATAGGTACTCAAATTAAAGAATGAAGTGTTAAAGGAAAGGAAATTTAAGAATAATCTTTACATTAAAGTGGATAATTATATTCTTATATTTATGATAAAAGTTTACTTATTTTTTATGTGATAGAATGCATTGCTACATAGTTATAAATGATCTTCGTATTTCAAATTATGATTGGGTTTCTCATTTTCTCTATATTGAATGAACAATTTGAACGTTAGATTATATTGTTACTTATGTTATTATACAAAATTAATTGATTTTCTCGCGAAATATGAATAGTTTTATAAATTCATGTTATGACGAGTGGAATCACCCCTTATAAGATCTGGGACACATATACCGTACCTAAAAGGTAAATGAAAATTGTTACTTGCCCTTTTGATGAGTTATGGAAAATATTTCTTATAAAAAGAGTTTCTTTATGAAAAAAGTTTTTAGACGGTGACCCCTGAAATGATTAATAAATTAGAAAATAAAGTTTCTAAGAAATATTCAATTTCATCTATCTCTTATATATTGGATTGTTGAATCACACTTTTACTCAAAGTTTATGTTTATAGTAAAACACATGCATATATTATGCCGCTTGTTTTTACTCAAGTTGAAACCGGTCGACATACAATGTGAGAGGTTTAAAATCGAGAACGGAGGTTGAACCAATGATATAATAAATATTAAAATTATCTTTAAATGAAATGATCAAATAATACAATATGTGTAATTTGAAAGAAATAAATTATAAAATATAAATCATATGCAAAAAAATCTTCTGCAATTTTAAAGTTAAATGCATTAATATATAAATACTAACTTTTTTTGTAGTCATGATAATTCTTTGAAATAACCCATTGTAGAGCTTTAAGAAATTGCTATCTAAAAAGGAACTGAAATTAAAATAAAATTAGTAATTTGGCATCAACTATATAAAATATACAAGCAAAATATAAACAAAACTAATTATAGAAAGACATTATAAATTTTGATGTAGAACACTTAATAATTAAAACTAATAAATAACAAGTCATAACAAATTTGAGATATTAATAATTCAATAAAAATGATATATGACGTATCAATAATTTTTGTGTTCTTTAGCCAAAAACTTCCTCTAAAAACTAAAACATCAAATACATATTAAATTTTCTCTAGAATAAGTTCAAAAGAAATAGATTCTAATCAAATATATTAAAATTCATCTCTAAATGTTATCTCTTCAAAGGATCCTGCATCAAAAGCTGTCTTTCCAAAGTTTATCTCCCAATCAACTCCAAAAGCTTCTAAAATATCATGTTCATGTATTTCATTTGTTGCACCAGTTGCTTCATGACTCTCATTAGTATGTATAAATCACACATACAAAATAAATTATTTATATTTATAATCAACATAATTTAATTTAATTAATTATTGTTATATTGGATGATATATTTACTCCTTCAATAATAAGAATGACATCATATTTATATATTTCATTCTCAATACTTGAAATTTATTGCCTCAATACTTGAATAATCCAATGGATCATAATCTTCTTTTTTAAGATGAAACCTATCAAATAAACATAAAATTTTAGAAGTATCAATATTAATAACTTAAGAATAATATAATAATAAAAAAGATTTTAAAAAATATACATGTTCCTCAAATTAAGATTATAATGAACATGTATCATCTAACTTGTTCCAAATTATTTTTCTTTTGTATGAATTTGTTTAAAAACATTCCAATTTTCACACTAAGAAGAAAGTTTGGTTTAAAATTCAAATACCAATTTTGTAAATTAGAGACTAAAACCAAACATCTTCCACCATTCATCTGCATATAAAATTTTAATTAATTTCAAAATATAAAATATGTCAAAAAAATAATGAGATACAATGAAAAATAAATGAAATTATAAAAACTCAAGAACTGTTGTTTTCTCATTGTAATCTGGCTTCCCAAAACTTTCTAAATTATCTATATTCTAACTTCATTTATCAATTTAGGCTTGAGACATATATTTTATTTCCAATAAGTTCAATTAATCATTGCATCATAACTTTTTTGACAATAATTTTCGATCATATTAAAATATGGATTTAAGAAATAAGCAACTGAGTGGATATCTTGGTGGAGTTTTTTATCTCATCTTTTCTTAATAATATAAGTATATGACTTATAAAATTTTTTAACACCTCTAAACATTCTTTTAAGTGCCTTTTTTGTTCTATACATGCCATCATTAACATAATCAAGAGATAATTTTCGTCTAAATCAACAACTCGCAATAATCTTATTAATGGTCCTGTTATTTTTGGCATGATTAAATAATCATTTTAAAATTTGTTATTCATGATGATAGAAGATGCTTCTTTTCCTTTAATAGTTTTTGCTAACTTTGAATGCACATAAAACTTATTTGTAGCAAGAGCTTGCAAATCATGTTTATGATCATATACACTTTTCAAAGTAATAAAAGTTGTAAAACGAGTAGCTCATAGGCATACTATTTTAGTTCACCCTTGTCTTTTCTTCAACTAAGACAATAGGAAAATATGATTATAAATTAATATTGTTATCTTCAATGCCTTCTTAAGAAGATCCACTATATGAGCAGCTACCAAATCTTTAATCAAATTCAAGCAATGTCTAGGAGACCAATAAATATCCTGACTTTTCATGCAATAATTATCCATATAATTTGTTGCATTATCACACAAGTTGCATAATATTTCGATCCACTCAACTATTTCAAAGAAATAAAGAACAAAGAGTTGTAGATCTTTCTTAATGTGAAGCATCAACAGATTTTAAAAAAGATATTCCTCGTGGACAATAAACTAAAAGTTAATATTTATTTCTAACATCTGCATCCATCACCATTAAAGTGCACTTCCTTCCAACAACTTTATAAAGTTTATATTCTTCTTTCGCAATCCTTCGATATTAATTCTCATCCCATGATATGATGGAAGTTCGTAACTTGGTCCATAGCAGTATTGCATCTATAGCTTCGAGCAAATGATTTCGATCAAGTCGTCTGATCGTAAATTAAGGGTGGATCGGTAAATTGATTGAACGTGGTTCCATGGTTCTCCCGGTTCTGGTCTCCCGGTTCGCTAAGTTTGCTTTTTGAACAATCCGACGGCCGAAGGATTGCTTGAACCGCTTGTCCGTCTAAGGTACTATTTTACTATAGTGTAAAAACATAATTTATCCATTGAAAATTTTATTCAATTGTAAGTTGTTTATATATTTTTTAGGTAACTTTCTTAATAGATGGAGGATAGAAGGGAAAATTATGTTTACCGTCGTAGATGAACTTCAAGAAATAGGTATTATGTTAGTTTATGTTTTAGATTGTATTTTATGACTTCTGTTGGTAGATATTTTATATGTGTAGACAAATTTATTAAATGTAGTTTGGATTTGTAGTAACTTTTATATGAATTGGAAAAAAAAAAATTTTGTAGTTTTTATTTTTATTTAGTGATGTTTAAGTAAAATTTTCTGTTTATCCGTCTGACCGTTCGTTCCCGTCTTGATATTTCAAGCTTTCGGGCTGGTCTTGACATATGTTGTGTCAAAGAAATGTTAAGCATGTACATGCATCTGACATGGCACTTGCCATTAATTAAAATAAATTCAATGTGCATATATGCCATGTTGGCACATGAGGGAATATGACAAGTAATAATCATCAATTTTAGCAATATCTTTTAATTTTTATAGTGAATTTGAATTATTACCTTCTCTTTTAAATGCAAAGGATGTTATCTGCTATGCTATTATTAAGGATTTCATGTTTTGAGTAAGGGTGTTAAATTGGGTTCACGGCTCAGATTTAGATCTAATCCAAATTGATCTGATTTGAAACTGCTTAACTTGAACCCAACTCAAATATTATATGGGTTGAAAAATGTAACCTCAACCCGATTCAACACAAACTCAACTAACCCGAATCTAATTTGATTGACCTATTTAGACATATATTTTGAGTCAAATTCATGTCAAAATCAAATTAAATCAAACTTAAAATTAGGTCAATCTTGGGTTGGCGAGTCAATTGGGACAAATTCAAATTAGCGGGTCAATTTCAAGTTGGTGGGTCAACCCGAACCCAATCTGAAAATTTAAATGCAAATATTTTGATTCAAACCCAACTTGAAAATTAATCGTCTCAATCCGAACCCGATTTTTTCAGTCACGTGTATGTCTGGTCAGATCAATTATTGATACCCCTAATTTTGAGCTTCTTTGTAAGTTTTCTAATTGAAGGATTTATTTTAAATAATTTTTGGTTTATATCATTAAGTGAACAATGATTTTATTCATTTAATTTTTCAAGTTTGATTTACAAGTCTATTATTATTATTAAGATTTATTTTTAATAATTTTTGGTTTATATCATTAAGAGAACAATGATTTTATTCATTTAATTTTTCAAGTTTGATTTACAAGTCTATTACTATTATTAAGAAAATGACTTTCAATTATTTTCAACATCATCATTTGCCTAATTTAAAAAGAGTGAGCGATTTAGATATTTAGGCTCTATTGTTCAAAATGATGGTGAAATAGATGGAAATATTATTAGTAGAATTCAAGTGGGATGGTTAAAGTGGGAATGCACCGGCCTCTTATGTGATAGAAAAGTCGCTTAAATTTAGAAAATTTTATAAGATGGTGGTAAGACCAGACAATTTATATGGTAATGTTAGCCAATAAAAGAGAAGCATAAGACTAAGTGTTGCAGATGTGGATGCTCAGTGGATGAGTGGCTTTACTCTTAGAGATAAAATGCTAAATGAGTATGTTCTGGGAAAAAGTTGGAGTATCTCCTCAGACGATAAGATTAGAGAGAGTCGCCTAGATGGTTTGGCCACATAAAGTGTACCAGTCATGACCTAAGTAGAGAGTAGATGATTGGGAGATGCATTAGATTTATCTTATGTTAAGAAAGGTAGATGTAGACCTAAAAAGACTTGGTTAAGATGTATAAAAAAGGACTTTAGTATACTTGAATTAAATAAGAATTTGAGACATAATAGGACAATAAATGGAGACGGATTCATGTAGAATCTACTACTAGTGGGATGAAAGCTTGTTGTTGTTATTGTTGTATCATCATTAGCCTAAATGGCATTATGTATGATATAATACAGGTCTTCAAATAAGTCAATTTAATCCATGTAAACTCCTTTGGCTATAAGTTAATTACAAAAAGTTAACCAAAGTCATAACATATTTGAAATGGTCTCATTTTTAAGCCCGTTTGGTTCTTTTTAATCCATTTGATATATTTTATTAGTTTTTTTTTAAATTATAACTAAATAAAAATAGTACAACATCAAATAATTGCAAAGAATTATTATATTGAAAAGAAAGAGCGAAAATACATCGTAAAGCTATGACAAAATAAAATATTATCTGATGAAGAGAACCACAAAAGATATATTTAAAATATCTTGCTTGAAGTCTAATAAACTTTGGAAGAAATATATTTTCTTTCTATTTTTTCTCTATATGGAAAAGAGAATTTGAAACCTTTTGTCCATTTGTCCTTCTACACTAGAAGTGCTAGTATTAGAATCACAAAATTGTGAAGTTGAATCACCAATATCCCCAACAACAAGATAATCAGGAGTAAGACCAACTATCAGATCTGAATCAATGAATTTGATCTAAACGCACACTGAACCCATATTTTGTTAGGTTATATCTTCTATTGGAGAAGATCAGGTTTACGTTTGAATGTTTGTTATGATTGTATAAGATAATAAATATTTGGCTTTGTCCTTATAACTCTATTTATATAAATAGAGATCCTCAATGTATTATTGATTGATGATTAATGAATGCAAAGTACTTGTGGCCGATTGAGTGCTCTTTCGGTTCAAATTATGTAGGTGGAATTATCCCTCTTTTCCCTCCAATTTTGGTTTTAGAACAAATCCATTTCGGTGCCATTTGCTCTTATTTCAACCCTGGCTTGTCATCTAGCATGTTGTTTGCTCACTACTCCATGTATTCATATCATGCTTTGAAACCATATGCAAATATCTCATAAACCATTGCTCATACTACATTTATGAATCACCTAATCCTCCATCCTGGCACCATGCTTGCCACTTAAACCCAGTATCCAACACCTTAAGTGATGTTTGATTATGAATATACATATGTAAATTTTATATTTACATATATACACATCTGGTGTTCAACTTATATTTGTATGCCCTATATTTTCAAAGAATTTTTGTTTTCTGCATCATTATTATGTACGTCTTTATGTATGTGTCCATGTATCATATTGTCTACTTTTGCTTAATAACTTTTACAATCATATGGGAAATTAATTGATCTTCTGTCGCCAGGTATATGACTCGGCCTATTCCTGGCTCAAAGGGAAATAAGTTGATCATGGGGAATCATTTTATGCAATAATGGCACCCTTATTTCATAAAGTAGGGATGATGATTCATGGAAAAGTCAAATTTTGTGCCAAATTCATGAAAATTGTAAAGGTAATTCATTATTAAAGTGGTAAGAATATTTGATCCTTCAATCCTTAGTGTCATGCTGTTGCTTCCATTGATTAACTAGATGTTTTTTTTTACTAGTTATTTAGTAACCCTCCGAGCCACATTTAACATGGTAAAAACTATATTATATCCTTCTCTTGGAATATTTCCATTTCAACAAATATGACTAAGCACGTTCCAGTGGACTTGGCCATTCTGATTGAATGCTTTTCTAATTGGTTCTTTTATGTTTAAAGACTTAATTAAAAATGGTTGCCATTATTTCGCAACATTCATGTCAAATAAATGTTTGGTTTAGGGCCTATTTGGGATAAATTTTATTTTGTATTTTTTATTTTTGTTTTCATGCCTTTTTTTAAAAGCATGTTTTAGTGTGTTTTTTATTTTTATTTTTTTAGACAAATAACATTATTTTTAAAAAGGAAGGGAGGTAGTAATACTCAAATGATTTTAGATGTTTTGAGTATTTTAAAATAACTATCACCCATCAAATATATTTTATTTTGAAATAAAACATAAATACAAAATAAATCAGCTATGAAATGCAAAATAAAGCTATTGGGGTGCTCTCATGTTTATGAAGATTTTTACCTGATTTAACTAGTTTTCGAATTTGCAGTATGGTGGTGGGCAGGTGTTCAAGTCTTTACAGCGATTGGTGCAGAGTTTGAGAAATGGAAGGAATACATTAGCAGTTATTCTTGTTAAGAATGAAAGCAGTGTTTCACGTCACTTGAAGCACTGTGCTTTGGAACATGATATACCCACCATGGTTAGTGTTGTTACCATGAACAAAATTTGTCATGTGTAGTCATAACCCTCAAGGGCCTTCAATTTAGAGTTATTAATGATTTGATCTCAATCTGATCTGATTTTGGCTCAAGATAAATCTGTTCTAATCTTGAATTGCAACAAGTTTGGTTATAGGCTCCGGCTTGATGATCTTGATTTGAATAAAAAATAATATAATTTTGAACAATTTCTCTATCTAAGGTTATACACAGACACAATAACATAAATATCCATTAATACGTGCATCTGCATTTCAATCTAATTTTGAGCCATTCAATTTGATATGGTTTGGTTTTGTTCAAGTTTATTTCAAGGTTAGCAAAATCGGGCTAAACTAGTTGGTTTGACTAGTTCAGTCATGAATCGGTCACATGGCTAGTCTAGTTGGATTGAAAACTGCTTCCAACATATAACTGGTGTGAATAGGCCAGAATCGCCAATCCAATAGGTTAACCATAAAATCACCTCAATTAAAAAAAAACAAACCTTGTTCATATCCCCAAAACAGAAGAACTAGTAAAGAAAAAATATATACTAGGAAATAAAAAAATTCCTAAGTATTTTTTTTTTCTTTCACAAGAATGGGGTGGGAAGTTGAGCCTATTGGCTATTGGTTTAAGTAGGTGGTGGAGGATATTTTATTATTTAATATAGATAAATTTTATATATAGGTGGCTAATGATGTGCATGGGCATCGACAGCCATATGATATGATAAAATATTATTTTAATATTATATCTACAATTTAATATATATATATATATAATGTACTCATATTAATTTCAATAAACTTTTATTATTACATAATTTAAACTACATTTAAATAATATTAATTTTTATTATGTCATCTCATTAAATCTTGAACCATTTCTTTTAGCATTTCTATATTTGGACTGTTTTTAGAACCTTGGTTTATTTTGGACCAAGCTTGACTAGTGAAGTAGCTCATTGACTTCTATGCAAGCCAAAGGCAAATGCAATTTTCAAACTATCTTCAATCCTCAAACAAATTCACAAACTTTAAATAATGCATCTCATTTATTTCAAAATTAAATTTTCATCACTTTGGGTAGTCTTCTTTTCATTCATTAATCTTATTAAACTGCCATTTATGAATTCTCCCTTTCAACAGCCAGCCAGCTGGATCATCAATAGTCTTTTTTTGTGGTAAGTTACTTCCTAAGAGGGATCGTTGTGCATCGCTACTTAGGATCAAGATGCCATCATTTCCTGAACCACAAGTTGATGTTGATATGAGTCAAGAAATATGAATTTTATGGCATTTCAGATGACCACAAGTTCTGCCATTTTGTTACAGGTGAGAACTTTTTTTGCATTTTCTTCTCTTTAGTTGAAATTATTAAGCTAAGATTCTGTGAGATCTCTTGGACATTTGTTGTCCATCAGATAGTAATTGTATCAATTGTATGTGCAGATCATTAAACATGTAAAACAACAGGCAAAAGAAAGCAATAACCACCATAGCAGGCTGATGCTATATAATGCTAAAACTGGATCAATCAAGGACAGATAGTAGCATGACTGATTTTGAAAGCTGTGAGCGAACTGGTTTCTCCTCTTCTTCATGGATGCTTTTTATCATAGTTTGATAAAGTTATGTTCCTTGAGTTCATATTAAACTATCAGTCTCATGGTGGTTTCCAACTTTCTTGGAACTTAACAAACAGATATGCTCAGTTTCTACTCAGCTTCATGTCAGAAGATTCTATCTTCTATCAGAGTTAATATCTCAATGGCTCTACAATGACATCAGTAAAGAAGCACTGCATGCTTGTGATTGTTACAATTGTTGACTGAACCCATCCTTCTCACCTTTTTATGATGTCCAATTTAACTTGTAATTTGGCCATTTGAGGTGTAAGCAATTTATTATTTTCAAAGAAGCTTTTGTTTTACAACACTTTTCACTAATTATGCCCTACTGATATATATATTGGTTTGCGTAGTTAAACAACCATAATGTTCAAATTGTGAGAATGTAGAAAATAACTTTGTTGCAAAGTTTTTTTATTTTATTTGGGGGATGTAATTAGTCAGTTTGGTTTATAGCTTTCTAAAATGAACCTTCATGAAACAGCTTAGAAGGACTTGGAACACGGCCATTTGGTGATCTGCTCTGTAGAATTTATCTATTTATGCAATCTCATAATGCTATACTGATTGTAAATGATGAAAATTGGAGTTTATATAGGAGGAATGTTAATATGGTTATGGTAAGCATGCAAATTAGTGGATTTATATGATGAATTTTATATGAATTCCAATAATAAGGTATGATTTGATATGAATTTTTATTTAAAAATTCAAATAATTAAATAGATGTTTATGATACAAGTTAAATACCATGCAACATAATGCAAAATTGCCTCAATTTTTTGAGTCACCAAAGTAATCAAAAATTGAATCCAAATTAGACCTAAGTTCTCATACAATTGCCTACAGTTGTACTTCCCCTTTTTAATCTATTATGATATATAACACACAAGAACTTAAAATGCAACATTCACTTTTATGTAAAAAAAAAAAAATCCTTTGTTTTCAAGTCAATATGAAGCTATCAAACCAAACTCTCTTCAAACAATGAAAGGTTTAAATGCATAAGAAGACACGACTAGTGGCTTCAAGACCAGTAGAAGTAGCCAATGATTTTACTCCCAATAAAATATCTGTCCTACAATTATGGACCTTAACGTCAAGGCAAAAGAAGCAGAGGTTGCATCAAAGGAAGGAAGCACTAGAGCCAAAAATATGGAAGTTGCAAAGAAAATTGCTAAGGTTTGAAGCATAGAGATCTCCTTATTCATTGGATTTGTAATACTGGTATCACTGGCATAAATATTAGAGGCAATATGATGAACAAGAAGAAGAGATGGATGAATCATGGAGAGTGGCGATGATCCTCTATTTTGTTGAGGGCAAACTCAAGGTGGAGCATGGCAATGGAGAAGCTAAAGAAAATATATAATAGGAGGCTAAGTGGAGAGGTGACAGGGAGACGACCATCACTTTAAGTTCTACTTGTAATGGAGCGAGTATCAAAAAAATGATGGAAGTGTTTATACTGTTAAAATAGATGGTAGTGCTGTAGGCGATGAAGATCTAAGAGTTTAGACCCTTCATGCATAAATTGGAGCTAATGTTTGGCTATGGGAGAAAGCTATGGCTCTTGCTATCACTAGCTCCTCTGTTTGATTTATTTTGTGCTTATCAAGTTTTTTTCAAATAAATTCTCATTTAGAAAGTTTAAAATATTAAATTTCATTTAATAAAATTTTAAAAGTAATGTTTAATTTTATTAATTTTGTTAGAAATTTATTCGTGTAAAGTTAAAATGTTATGTAATGGTAGTTGCTAGCTCATAAAATAAGCTTTGTTTTTAAAAAGTTGTGTTTTGCACTATATAAATACTAGAGTTGTAAATGAATCAATGCATTTAATAAATAATTTGAACTCAATTAGATTAATGTTAGTATAAGTTAGTTAAAAAAATTAACGGATGTTTTTAAAAACTTGAAAGTTAAATGAACTAAATTTAAATATGATCCAACTTGTTTATTTATGTTCATAAATAAATTTATTTGTTGTTCACTAAATAACTTATTAAATGCTCAATATTAGGCTCAATGGTATCTCGTGTATTATTCAAATAAAATATGATTAAATAGAACCTATTTAATTATAGATTAATTAGTAATATATTATAATTTAATATTAGTTATATTTATTTTATTAATATATGTTTTATTAATTAATTCAATAGTACTTATTTTCAAATTAAATTATTTATCATTAGTGAAAACATATATATATATATATATATATATATATATATATATATATATATATATATATATATATATATATATATATGTATGTTTATAGATTTATAATTTAATTTGTTTGTATCTTAATATAAAAGCTAAGCACTCATTTGAATTTTTAACTTGTTTATAAGGTACTTGTTCAATTAATATAAACAAGTGAAGTATAAACAAAGTATGATTATTGAAAAATTAAAACAAATTAAGCATGAAGTCATGAACGTACACATGAAAACTCAGCTCAAGCTTGAGCCAAATGTGAACAACTTACTAATTGACCAAGCCAAGCACAACTCAGCTCGATTATAGCCTTCATAAACACTAATACTTCAAAATTCTAGTTGGTGTATGTCTGAAGAAGATAAGCAAGTGAGGAGAAAACCAAAATGTCAGGAAAATTTTGGGTGAGAGGAAAGCTGTGTGTGTTAAAAATTTGATGAGAGTGAAATTATGTTTTAACTTTAAATGAAAATTAGTTGGTTAATAATAATTTGTTTTTCATCTATTTAATTGATATATCCCTCTGAAATTTATAAATGAAGCATAAATCTTGATATGGCACTTAAAATACTATTAGTCGAAGCACGAATATTGATGTCAAAAGCAAGTTGATCTTAAGTTGATCCTAAGTTGAAACTAGTCGAGATCAAGCACTTAAAATATCACTGAAAACTTTGAGATATAAGTTAAATCCCAAAATAGCTCTTAAACATGGAGTGTTTATAGTCAAATCGAGTGTCTTGACGAGCCGGATCTAACAAGCCCAAGATCTCATAATTCTAACTTCATTTAAGCATTCAAATACTTAAAATACATCAAATAATTAAAGGAATCATTTTGAATCGTCCAGATGTGGATGATTTTTCATGTATTTACGTAAACGCTACTTTCTAATCTATAAATAGTCATTCTTCGATGAGGAGGCCAAGCTAAAGAGAAGATAGAACTCTAAAGTTTGAAAATCCTCCAAGATAATCGGTTACCACTCGATTGCCGCCACTACCGCCAGCCTTGCTGCCAACCACCGCTAGATCTACCACCGGCCATCACATCAACCACCGCTGCCGGTCATCTCACCGACCAGACGCCGCCGCTACCGCCACAACCGCCAACCATCAATCATCATTGTTATCAACTACTGCTGGTCATCATCGACCATCCGGTTACCGCTACGGGCCATCTCCGCGGCCATCACTGCCGTTTGCTGGCTGACCCGTGTCACCATCATCTACTAACACTCAAGAATCGTTATAACTTAATCATGGCTTTTGTTATTTTGACTGGGTTGTCGCTTTCTCATATACACCAGCCATATTGGAAAAATTTGTACTCAAACATACATGGAAATTTTTTGTTTTGGCTGTCCCGTGGTTTTTTCACCTAAAAAATTTTGGAGTTTTCTTATTAATTCTTCAATCATCTAGTGTGTGCTTTGGATTCGAACAAAGCTAAGAACTTTATTCTACCAATAGGTTTTCTAACACGCAACAAATCTCAAATTAAAGCATATATACAACCAAATTAAACGATTCAGTGAGACGAGTTCAACAATGCTAGAAGCAGGTCAGATCGAGCCCAAATAAGCTCAAATCAAGCTCAAAAGTTACATATAAAAACTTCGAGTCACTAATTGGATGATCAAATGACTTCCAAATTTAACGTGCTTATAGTCAAATCGAGTGGCTCGACAAAACAAATCTAATGAGCCTAAGATCACTCAAATCGAAGATCGTTTGGACGGTCAAATCACCAAAAAATTATCTATGATCAAATGGATCAATATACATCGTCCGATGGAGTGCTTTGAGATTTTGGCTACAATGACTAAAATGCCCCTCTCAGAATCCTATAAATAGAATCTCATTCTTGTCATTAAGGGGGAGAGGGAGGAGCTAGAAGCAAACTTGGGAGAAAGCTGCGAGAGAGCTAGAAGTTAAGTTCTCATCAGCCGTTGTCAATCGCCGCCTATTATCATCGCCGACTTCCACCAACAACCGTTACAGTCCAACTACTACCGCATAGCTATTATAACGTGATTCTGGAATTCTCATTATCAGGATTTCTCACATACAACCTTGTAATCCCGCTATTGGGAAGATTCAAACTCTGTACTCCAAAGTTGATATATAGTGAAGGATCTTTACTATGCTAGGCCCCGTGATTTTTTACTCTCTTCCTGGGGTTTTTCCACGTAAAAATTCTGAAGTTTCTTATTCTCTTTTCAACTATTTGTGTGTGTGTTGGATTTCTATACAAAATTAAGGCGTGAAGGTTTATTCTACCGCTACAAATTTTCTAGCACAGAACATTAATAATTTTTAAATATTTGAATAATTAATCTTATATTAGTTAGTTTTATAAATTATTCAATAGAGCTTTCTATTGAGCCTTAATTGATCTCTTAACGAATTTATTTACGAGCTTTAAATGATATTATTCGTGATCATATATGAGTCAAGCAATGAGGTGTTTAAGTTTATTTATTTACTAATTAAATATTTATAAAAGTAATTAAATTTATTTAATTAGTTAATCAAATAACATGAATGACCACCTCCTATCTAGTCTTGCCACAAGTATCTTGTCAAACGTTCAGTCTATTTTAACTTCCTTAAAATTGAGTACACTGAAGCTTACAAAACGGTGAAGATGACCAAAGACCTGATGATTGGCATGAGGATGGACACAGCCTCCATCCACGGTAAGTTTTTTTCTCCACATTCAAAAATTATACTTCTTGCGGAAGCATATTTATGCCATTGAAGGAGAGCAACAATGGCGATGACAATGATAAGTGAAGGTGAGCAATGATGATGAGTAGCATCACTAAGAAGTGACGAGTGATAATGGTGGGCTTAAGTTTTTAGTTGTTTCAAAAAAATCATTTCATATTAACAGTTTCCAAATATAGAGAAACATATATATATTAAAGTCTTTCAAATCTTTCAAATTTTTAACTTGTATTTCTCTTGCCTCAATTTAAAAATTGAAAAAAAAATTATGTGAAATGGAATGCAATCCCCGAAAAAAATCACAAAAATGTCAAATTTAGCAAATCATATGATATTTTTGCTTGGAGGCTTGCTTTCTTCCTCCATAATATTCTCTCATACTCGTAATCATCGAGAAAATATTGCATGCGGAGTCCGGATATCCGGATGTATCCAGACTCCAATCAAATTCGGACACATGCTTTCAAATAAATTTTTATGCTATTTTGAATAAAATTTAAGAGTAATTGAGCTTGTGTCTGAATGTGATTAAAGTTTGAATGCAAAATTATATCCGGACTCTGTATATAATATTTTCTCTTAATCATCGGGCTTCTCTTATGTTAAACTATCATGATCTTTTTGCATGAGCTTGCTCCCGCTTATGACTTCAACAATGAGGGCGAAGAGGAAATCACCATATTTTGAAGATGAATAGTGTCAATTGTGATCATTTCCTCTCTTTTCCCTTTAGTGGAAACTCCATCGTCGCTTGGTTGCTGATGCCGAAGTAATGAAAATAATTATTTTTAAAATAGTTTCGCGTCATTTGATTTAATAATTATTCAAAAAAACAGTGGTAAAAGATTAGAAATTTCAAAATAATTTGATGAATGGAGTTTTAATGGGTCTGATTATTTCTTTTAAGCTTTGATTATTTATTATGAAAATAATGATATCATGACATGACTTATTAAGTAATAATTAATTAAAATTGATCTATTTGCTTTAATTAAATAATAATATCATAATCAGCATATCAATTGTCTTGAAATATATTTTTTAATTTAATAATGAGAAATAACTTTTTATAATCATATCAATTAAAGAATGATAATTAAAAGAAAACTATCCTCTAATTTTTTTAAAAAATAAAATAAAATAATCTTATCTGATTTCATAAAACTTATCTTCTTGTAATAATCCTACAATAAGGTTTTACATAGAGTTAAGAACATCTCAATTGAACCTTAAATCATTATAAATAATCTCTTCATAACTAAAAACAATTATGTGATTTTTTTTACAAGAAAAAATTATAACACTCATAATACCATCTTAAAATTTTAAATATTAAAAATTATTGCTATAATTACTTTTACAAATAACTATAATCTAACAAAAAAGGATCCTTGAAGTTATCACATCCTAGTTGATTTGATTATTAAAAATCACTTCCATCAATTTTTTTTAGAAGCAATAGAAAAGTTATGGTTAAACATAGCTATTGTAACCTTTCACAATTTTATATTTAAAAAGCTATCATTATTTTATTTAACTATAATTTTATTTTTAAAGTTTTAAAAAATTTATGTAAAAAACTTGTTACAACATAACTTGTTAGGGTATGATAATCATAAAATTTTATTTAAAAAAAAAAACTATAATTTTACAACACCGCCGTTGTTAGGTCCTGAGTCTCAAACAAGAAAAGTGGAGGGTTGAGTTAGATAGTTAATAATAGCATTAAACTTATCAAAAAATCATGACATTAATCTTAAATATATTGTGTCAATCTAAGGTGTTCACTAGAAGTGATGAGAGATGAATATCAAAGTTGTGTAAAATCGTGACACCTAGGCGTAGTGATAAATAAGTAAGGATTCCCACATAATGGATGGATACTGACAAAGAAGATATTCTATGAATCTAGAATTAGAATATGAACTTCAAATATAAATACTCTTATAGATAAATTAATAGAATTAGTAGATATTATGATTCATATGAAGATAAAAAATTATACTTATTCATGTGACTAACTAAGGGCCCATTTGGGGCCGCTTCGTCTCGTTTTAAACCGCCCGCCGCCGTTGTTTTCGCTATGTGTAGAGATTCTGCCGTGAAGCTCGAACGCGGATCGAAAGGAGCTGCGCGCGGCTGGGGGAAAAAATTTAACTATACTACCCCCACGGCCCGTTTTTATGCTCGCCTGTCCGTGCTCTTCTGTTCTTGCCGTGTGCTCTTTTTTGTTTCTCTTTCTGTTCTCCTATGCTATTTATGTTCTCCCATTGACGGATCTGAGAGTCCAAAGCTTCGATCTCCTCCTTCCGTATTCGTCTTTTGCCATCTTCCTTCTTTCTAATCTGCCTTTTGTCGTCTTCCGTCGTTTGTGAAGGTAAGCAAATATGATCTCTCCTTTGAGCATTTGTTATTTGAAGACGGATCAGAGATTATTTTATGGTAATTGCCCATGAGGTAGAGAGGTAATCATTCTCCGACCTCTCTGTGAAAAATCGATCTTGATTTGGGCCTTGACAATGTTAATTTGGTCCATGCAAGTTTTGTTCGTTAATGTATTATTTGTTGCTTATGGTGACCCTAAATACATGGAGACTGGAATGCTGAGGATTGCACGGTTGAGCAAATTTTTTTTTTGTCTTTAGAGGAGGAGATATTCTTAGGTGCTTGAGTATCAAATTATTTTATCTGTGCAAATATTGCACTCGATAAAGTGGCTAGGTGGTCTTATAAGCCATGATTAACACTAGTAAGAAATGTTCAAAGTATTTAGGTGTTATGGGAAATTACTGTGCAATGATTTTTGTTGATATACCGACAAGATTGATTGCTTGGAAGTAAGAGTGAACAAATGAGTAATGGTTTGATTGCCTTCTTTATAAACTATGGCCTTGTGTTAAATCCTCACTATAGATACATCAATCCCCTCCTAAGATCTTGTGTTGATAGGAGTTTCAAGCACTCTGTGTCTTTTGTTATTAAATGCTTGCAAATGATTTTAATTAGAATTTAATACACTTCTTTTCTATAAGCTCATGTCATTATCATTTATAATCAAAAGATATGCATGTTATTGAGCTTTATGTTATCTAGAATATTCATGTATGATGATGGTGATGCCTATGATATTTTACTTTATGTGAGTTTGTTTATGTTTGTTGTCCTTAGACTTGGACCTAATATTTGCATATGTAATTTGACAAAAAAATTAATACTTCTTTATGTTCTTGTTGTTGACTCCAATGAAAGGATTGCCTAACCAATTTAGCATTGTCTAACCAAATTAAGTAATTTCAATCCTTTGTTGTTTGATTTATATGAGTTTCATCGCTTGTGATAATGATAGGCTCTGTGGAAACCCAATGGAAGGTGGAGCGGTGCTACTTGGGAGAGAGATGTGAAAATAATATTTTGTGATTTTGTCTAAAGAGATAGATTTGGGTAATATACTGATGACCTATTTTAATATAGAGGGTTGTAGTAATTTAACCAAAAAATTTAAGGAGAAAATTGGAAGGGAGTACAACAAGACACAACTTAAAAATAAATGGGATCATTTGAAGAAGGATTAGAAATTGTGGAAAGAGTTGAAACATGGATCAACTGGTTTGGGATGGGATTTGACAAAGAAGATGAGCATCAAATGATTGGTGGCGAAAAACGTGTATCGTATACATAATTTTCCATTCTAATAACTCGACAAAGAGTTCATAGAACATAACATGTATACATAATTGCATGTGTTCTTGCGATATTACCACATGCAAAAAAAATTTAGATATTGCTAGATCCACGAAGAGAAATTAGATCTCATGTTCTGGTGTGGTTGTCACAGTGCCCATTCTTGGACACCAAATCAAGAAGTCGATGATATTGCCCAAGAATAAAATTATTCTAAGCAAAGGTGCCATATGATTTGACAATGAATTGTTACATGCTATAGATTCCCACGAATCTAGTCATGCTAGGTGTTCAGCCTCAGAGGTCGAGAAAAAAAGGGAGGTGTTAGATTCCTCCGACATCAAATATCTAAGTTAGTCAGTGCATGCACTTCCAGAGTGAATAAGACAACTGTTACGCCATCACTATCTAAGAGAATCACTATTTTAGATAAAATCGTTGAAGATTTTGATGATATTTCACTTTATCTGCATTCAACCAGGTTGCTTAAAGATCCAAACAAGTGAGAGATTTTTGTGGCTATGACATTTGAATGGAGAGTTCATTATCTATGCTATCATTTTGAATCACGTGATGCTTAGCTAGGTTGGCTTTAGGAATAGATGTTTTCTGATCTGTCAAAATTTAAACTTCACCTTGATCTGGTAGTGGAGAGTTCGCTCTACTTTACTTGATGTGCTTGTTTCTGTAAATTGCTTAACTTTTTTAGTTGCAGGAATTTTATTTAGTATCTTAATCTGTAAAGGCTAATATATGTTATTTTATTTGTAGTTGCAGTTATGGATAGTGATGATCGATCCTTGACTATGATTATTCGCGGTATGCTTAATACATAAGTACTATGAGTCTTATGTTTGCAAGACTCCATGTATGACTTCCAGATTTGTTGGTGAAAATTAGATCAATGAATTACTAGCAGGGCACCCAAGAAGATTTCATAACATGCTTCGTATGTCATAAGTTATTTTCACTGACCTGCTGCAAGAATTTGAAAATTTTCATGAACTTAGTGGATCTTCAAGAACTACGACTAGAGAAGTCATGGCCTTAACATTGTATATTTTATCATATGATGAATCTATCAGTGCAGTTAGCGAGAGATTTTAGCACTCCTCTGAAACCATAAGTAGATACTTCTTGGCTTGATTCTTTGGTACGTTTATCAACTAAAGTTATAAAGCTGATAGATTCAACTTTTCGTAATATACCTACTGAGATTCTTCATGATTGCCGATACATGCCATATTTCAAGGTATACTTCATTTGTAAGTTTATTTGAAAATGACCATTTTTGATAATTACCTTAGTTTACAGTGAATTCTATTATAAGATTGTATTAGAGCAATTGATGGAACACATGTTGATGTGCGTGTACCATCAACTGACAAGCTTACATTGGCCGATGTGGCTCACCTACACAAAATGTAATGACAATATGTGATTTCAATATATGCATCACCTTTTTAATGGCTGGATGGGAAGGAAGTGCGCATGATAATCGCATATTCAAAAATATTGTACGGTGCAGAGAAAATAACTTCCCATTGCCTCCTCCAGGTATTACTGTAATGAATCATCCATTGAGTACAACGAATATGATATTTTTTACATATTCTAATTAGAAATGTAAATAGGAAAATATTACCTTGTTGATGTTGGTTATGCAACGAGGGTTCACGAAACCTTTTTGAGATGAAATATCATATTCTTGATTTCGAAAGGAGCAGCAAGTCACCAGGGGCCGGAAAGAATTATTTAATAAACGTCACTCATCGTTGCGTGGTGTAATTGAGCGAGCCTTCGGAGTGTGGAAGAATGAATGGGTTATTCTACGCGATATGCCTGTGTACTCCTTCAAGAAACAGGTTAAAATAGTTGCAGCTACTATGGCGTTGCATAATTACATATCACCCATCACACGGGTAGAGTTCAACATTGTTGACAATGACCAATCATTTGTTCCACTTGATGCATTCGAACATTGGTTGGGCTACTCAATAGTTGAAACGAGTCAACATACCACGAAGTTGGAGATGCGGGACGAAGAAGGAGCTGAGGAGATGAAAAAATTACTAGAGCAAATTACAGATGCCTTAGAGAATGCATAATGAGGTATAAATTATGGTTCTAAGATATTATTCTGAAAATTGAGAACTCTCATAAGATTTTAAAACTGTTAACATTAATGGAAGTTTTTTTTTTAAGAACTGAAGAACCTCTTTCATGCAAATTGAATACATTGAAGGTGTCTTATTTGCATTTCTGAGCATTGTGTATATTGCTTATGTTAAATATAAGATTGATATTGGCTATTTGATTTATAGAGTTAAAGTCAGGGAAGATTGATGAGCTATTTGAACAACTACTGGGCAAATAATTGTGCATGCATAAATCCTCCACTTACGACATGTTTTCATTTATTGAATGCATGAATTGGTGTAGAAATGTTAATCTAACATTTTGTTACTTAACATCATGCTAATGTTGTAGTAATTATACCATTTCTCACTCCAACCATGTGATTCTTTTGGGATTTATAAATGCATGTTTTTGCTTGTTTGATGTCATAGATGACTGAAATTCATGATCTGAGATAAGGCATATTATATGTGATTCATGCTAAAGCTTGGATGAATTGTGGATAAAAGTTCATGATTCCATTAAAGCTACAAATTTCTATTAGAATTGGTCATCATTGGATCGAAGACTATATTTGGATCAACTTAGATCCCACTATGAACAAAACACAAGAAGTGAACTTGGTTGATAGTGATATCACATCTTATGAGATTAATGTACAATTATTGTTCTTAAGAGGTGGAGAATAGCATTGAAGTGTTGAAGATGATCTACTATTGAAATGCTAAAAATCAATATATCATCAAAATAAATAGAAACAAAATTTAGCAAAGGGCTTTAATACCTCATTAATGAGCCTCATGAAGAAGAATGATGCATTACATAGCCCAAATGAAAGATTGATGCATTACATAGCCCAAATGACATTACTCTCTATTCATACAATCCTTCTCTAATCTTTAAAGATGTCACCCATTCTCTCTTCAAGGCTTGACATGGGAAAATTATATTTTATAGTAATTTTAGCTATTGTTTGATTGTAATGCACATCATGGAGTTGATCGGTTCACTTATGATCATGACCTCACCCATCCCCCCTTTTCATATATTACGGTTCTTATGGATTCAATGGATTTGTATATGATGTAAATGAATGATTCTTGTAATACGCATGGTTGTATGCATGGTTTTCTTTTATATATGTTAAGGCATGGATATGAACTACATTGATTGGTGAATTTAATTGTTTAAGGTATCGCTATGATTTTTAATTGATAAAAAGTCATCCTTTATTGGCTATATATTATTATTTAAGGTATGTTCTTATGATGGGTTGGTTGGCTGTGTTGATTGGTTGGGTTGGTTCTGTTAGCTTCTATTTTGGTTGTTTGCTTCTGTTTGGTATTTTGAAAGGTTGTTGGTCATTTTGGTTGGTGGTGTTGGTCGCTTAGGTCTGTTTTTGGTTATTTGGGTTGGTTATGTTTGCTTCTATTTTGTTCCTGGTTAACTGCTGTGAGTTTTTTGGTCTTGGTTTTGGGTTTATTCTTATTTTTGGTTGGTTGCTACAAAGCTGTTTATTTAGTGGCTGTTATTTTACCTAGGGTGGTGGTGACTTGGTTTGGTATTTTGAAAGGTTGTTGGTTGGTTGTGCTGGCTGGTTGGGTTGGTTGGCTGTGTTGATTGCTTGGGTTCTTGGCTGTGTTGCCTAGTTAGGTTGGTTGGCTTGGTTGGTTCTGTTTGCTTTTGTTCTCTTCCTGTTGGTTGTTTGCTTCTGTTCTGGTTATTTCTTCTTTTAATTCAGTGGTTGGTTGTGTTGTTATCCTTGGGTTCATTGGTTTGTCTTGTTGTTCGCTTATGTGGTATCTAAAGCCGCTTGGTGGTGATTCTCCCGATAGTGAAGGAAATGGCTATGATGACATTGATGTTACTTTTTTTATCATTAAGGCTGGTAGCATTTTATGTGATTGTAACCCTTCTTTTTGAAGTTTGGATGCTCACATATAATGTTGTTTATTGGGATAGACTTTCACTGAGCCTGAGCCATTATAATTTACTTTAATGTATCTGTCTACGTTTGCTTATGTCTTTTTTGAGCTTCTTGCAGGTATTTATATATAGGAGCCTTGCAGTGGTTAACTACTTTTAGTTAGTCAAATTTCTATCTTTTTTGTTAATAACCCTTCTATTTTTCTTAATGAAATATCTATCACTTTTTTGGGGAAATAAATGTTTTGTCATTTCATTTTAATTTTAAAAATATTTTATAATGTCATGACTCTTCATATTAATATTTTTATTGCTTACATAATTTACTTTGTCAGGAAATATGAGTTCAAGGAGCTCTGCTGAGTCTAGAGTTGTGTATTGCAACTGTGGTTTGCAATGTTATGTATTCACTTCACATAGGGAAGAAAATTATGGGAGAAGATTTTTCAAGTGTCCAAGAAATAGAATATGAGATGATTGCAACTATTTCAGATGGATTGACGAATATGAGGGTGATACATCAAATAGTGATCAGACTAAGTGGGTATCAATGAAAATTTTTTTAAAAAAATATTAGATCAATAGGATATTAGGCTTAATATTACGATCTAGTTGTTTACTTGTACTTTTAATATTACTTTAATTAGGTAGTATTTTTTTATTAAGTGATGTAATCTATTAATGTAATTTATTAGTTAACTCACTAAATGAGTTTTAGTTATCATATTTTTATTCATATGTTTAAATTTATTAAACATAGAAACATTTTCATTTCACAATAATCAGATTCTCAGTTTTCCAACATCAGAACTTCAAGTACATTTCTCAAAAAAATGCCCAAACGGACCTAAGTTTTGAGAAGGCCAAGGAGATTAATAGTTTATGTTTTAAACTTTGGTATTTAAGGAGTCATATTGAAAATAATATATGTGTAATTATATATAAGAGTTTGAAGAATAATATTGTGAAGAATTGGAGATCTAATTGTAGCCTTAAATATCATTATTGATGTTAATATTATTAATATTATAAGTATTTATATCTCTAAAATAGGTTTGGATATATGATAAAAAAATTAGAATGATGTAGAAGGATTAATACAAATAATACTTATTGAAGAAAAAGTATTGGAGAAAATTTAAATACACATGTTGATAGAGTACTAAAAGATTTTAAAAATATATATGGTGGCTATGATTTTGAGTGACTAATAAAGAATGTAGGACCATATTGAATTTTGCTTTAGCTTATAATTTTATAATTACTAATACATTATTTAAGAAGAAAGATGAACATATTGTCACTTATAAGAATGAATCTAGTAAAATGCATATTGATTATTTTTTGCTAAAAAAATAAATCATTTAGATTGTAACGATTGTAAGATCATTTGAAGTAAAAGTTTAAGTAACTAATATTAACTATTACTTTTGAATTTTAAGATGAATGATTGAAAGATAAAAAATATAAATCAAAATATTATTCTATGATTAGATTATGGTACTTAAAATAATGCTTATATAAATATTATTAAGAGTAAGTTACAAGATCTTCTAATTTGGAATGCTCATGAAAAATCTAATGTTATGTGGACACAAATAGCAAGTGAGATTAAACAATTTACAAAAAAAATTATACTTGGATAATAAAAAAATTTATACATACCAAATTCTAGAAAAAACTTGAATATCAAGAATCAAAAAAGTGCATTTCACTTGAAAAAAAGTAACATGGTATTGATGTAATAATAAAGATTTAGATGCTATTTAAGTAAAAATTAAAATTTGGGTGTAATATAATACATAAGATGTATGTAAATCTAATAAAAAAAAGCTTTATTAGTAGAAACAATTAATCATGAATCAAAAGTGCAAGAAAAGAACAAAAACTATGATTTATAAAAATAAATTTAGATGTAAAAGCTCATAGAATTAGGAAAGATATAATCCATCTCATAAATTTTCTAAAAAAGCAATATATGATGTAAAGATTTCAACTTTTAGTGATTTATGTAGTAGATTAAATACTAAAAATGATGAAAGATGTATAAGTTAGCCAAGCAAATAAATAGAAAAGTAAAGATTTAATTCAAATGAAGTGCATTAAATTAATATAAAAAACACTTTTTTTAGAATAGATATTCAATATATATAGAAAATATATTTTGATAAATCTTGAATGAATTCTTGAGAATACAATTGACTTTAATGACTACTTCCATAGTAAAATAAAGTTTTTATTTTTTCAAGCATATTAGTAAAACTGAAGTTAAAGAGGCTTTAAAGAAAATAAAGTGTGAAAAAACAATAGAACCTAATAATAT
This sequence comes from Cymbidium sinense, assembly GCA_021442155.1. Taxonomy (NCBI): domain Eukaryota; kingdom Viridiplantae; phylum Streptophyta; class Magnoliopsida; order Asparagales; family Orchidaceae; genus Cymbidium; species Cymbidium sinense. The sequence continues at coordinate 289,438,290 of CM038215.1, forward strand.
TCCAATAGAAGTGTGAAATATTGGCTTACTAATCTTTTTAATATTATTTTAAAGACTAAAAAAAATGCTACAAGAGTGGAGAAAAAGTTCGTCGATTTTTATTTTTTAAGAATGAAGGCGATGCACAAGAGTCTACAATTTATAGAGAAATTAACTTAATGTATCATACATTAAAATTATAAGAGAGAGTAGATGAGTATAGGTTATGACACAAAACAAAAGCTCCCCAAAACTAGTTTGGTTTCATGTCGAGTAGGTCTACTATGTATGCTTTACATTTATTGAGAGATTTAACTGAGAAGTATAGAGAGAGTAAGATGGATCTATGCATAATATTTGTTGATATAGATAAAACTTGTGATAAAGTTTCAAAAGAAGTACTTCAGAGAGTTTTATAAAAGAACGGAGCTAATCTTACTTATATTCAAGTTAATAAGGATATATATACTGGAGCTATGACTTGTGTTCAAACACAAAAAGGTTTGACCAAGTATTTTCATACTTCAATTGCATTACATTGAGGATTGGCTTTATGCCTATATCTTTTTTCTTTAGTTATGGATGCTCTTACTAAACATTTATAGGAGAATGCATTGTGGTGTATGCATTTCGCTGATGATATTCTTCTTGTTAATAAGACTGGAAAGGGAGTTCAAGAGAAACTTGATTTATGAATGTCAACCTTAGAGTAAAGGCTTTCGTTTGAGTAGATTTGAAATTGAATACATGAAGTGTAATTTTAATTAGAAGATTCAATGGTCGAGACTATGACAATGAGTGATTTCATTAAAAGAGTGAACATTTTAGATATCTTGTGTCTATTGTTCAAAGTGATAGTGAAATAGATGGAGATGTGATTAGTAGAATTCAAGTTGAATGATCAAAGTGGAGGAATGCATCAGCTATTTGTGATGAAAATGTATCACTTAGACTTATGAAAAAAATTTAGAAGATGGCCATGAGACACAATGCTTTATGACTCAAAATGTTCATCCATAAAAGTGAAGTATAAATTTAAGTGTTGCAGAGATGGGGATAGTCAGGTGGATGAGTGACTCTACACTTAGACACATGATGCAAAATGAATATATATGTGAAAAAGTTAGAGTAGCTCCAATGGCAAATAAGATCACGAAGAGTCGACTTAGATGATTTGGTCACATAAATCGTTGATCATCTAATAATTCAGTTATGAGAGTAGATATATTAGATTCGACTATGTTAAGAAAGGTAAGACTATACCTAAAAAGATTTGGTTAGAAATTATAAAAAAAATGATTTTATTTTATTAGAATTAAATGAGAATCTCACACTTAAGTAATAACAAAAGAGAAGTAGAATTTATGTAGCTGACCCAAACAGTAGAAGAAAAACTCATTGTTGTTCAAATAGTATAATATAGCTTTACTCTATATTTTCATACATTAGTTATCTAACTATATGGACAATTGCCTCGAAAGGTCCCCTCTAAAGAGAATTTTAAGTGTATCGTCCAATCAAAATATGACATGTACAAATGTATTTTTTTTTTAATACAAATTTAAACTTATTTTATATTGCATTTGAGTTTGATTGATAAACTAAGCTTATTTTTTATAATATTTATTGTAGAACATGAGTGTATTGTGAGTACACGAGTCACTCATACTCAAAATACTCTTAATTAAATAACTATATTATAAGTTAAATATGTATTAACCATTATTTGATTAACTCTAAAGTTTTTTAACAAATTATATGTTGAATATCTGAAGCTGGTTGGGTGAAAAAGGAATGAAGTGTAAAGAATCGTAAAGGATTACTTTATTGTTTATTTGAAGTTTTAATTCATGACTTTCTTTTGTTTGGTTAAAAAATGTAATGTAAAATATTTTGAAGGTTTTGGACGTGACCAGGCGGCGGCAGTGGCGGGAGGTGGGTGGCGGATTCGGCGTGTGTGGCGGATGGCGGCGGAGCGTCGGTTCGATGGCCGATGTATTTGAATTTGCGAAATCGGAATTCAAATAAATATCTATCTTGCGTCAATCTCGCCACGCTGGTGCCTTCACGCGCCTCGCCCGCTCCCGCATCGCCGTAGGCCGTGCGGTAGGCCTCGTCGTCGCCATCTTGCAGCCGCTTCACGCACATTATCGGTGTCTGTCGTTAATGGCGTCAAAATTTAAAATACTTTACGTATATTTTTTTCAAAAAAAAAAAGTCTGAATTCATAAACTCAACCAAAAACAATTTGTAAAGTAATATTTTTTACAAGATTCTTTTACATTCTTATTTTTTTTAGCCAACTCATGTACTCATGTAAACTCATGTTATATCATATTTAAGATATTCTAAATATCTTTTAAAATATTTAAAACTAAAAAAAAAAAAAAATTAAAAATCTAGCCACTTTAGAGTTTCTTTTTGCATATGGAGTACTCAAAATGATGGTCGGCCCCTTTATTCTGCCAACCCGTCTTTCTAGCAAAACCTACCACCTTTCCTTCTGTTCGAACGCAAACTCCCGCTTCTTCATAACCATACAATCGCTGTCGCCATCGCCGCAGAACTTCCAATCACTCCCTGGACCTTAGGGTTTCTACCAACCCCGCAATGGCAGCGGCGATTGGGTGGTATGGTCCTCTCATCGATCTCTCTAGGGCGTCCTCTCACGTTGGCGATTTGGTACAGCTTATCGTCTTCGTCCACAGTTCGCAACCGATCGAGGTATGAATAAATTTTCTTCGTCTCATTCTATACTTCTCAAAATTTTCTTACCGTTTCATGGCTGCACTCATTCTCAGTGGGACTTAAATCGTTCGAAAGAGTGGACTGTTGTTTTTCATTGCTCAAACATTTGATTCTAACAATTTTAACATGGATAGTCTTCCTTTTTCAGCGTTTAGAATAGAAACGTAGGAGCAATAGTTCTGCATTTGGAAAATTAACAAAATTCAACACTCACCTTGGATATTCTTAACTTCATTCATTGAGAGGGGAGTCTATGGTCAAAAGTATTACATTTTCGACAATCAAATATCATTTCCTTATGCAAGTCTTCTTGCATGTGTCATGACATCAAAGGACTACTTGTGCGTTTTTAGTTGCTTGTAGGAGCTTGCGGTAGTCATTGCTGAATATAAGAACCACCTTTACTGTCAATTTCTTTTTTTTGACTTTTATGCTTTATTGCCGATCTCATCCCAAAACATTACTTTGTGGGCAGATTCGATTTGGCGAGTATAACTTTTGGAGGCCCAGTGAACCATTTCTTAAACTAAATATAATGCAGCCAACTGAGGGGAATTTGGGTTGGAAACGTGAGATGAAAGGAGATACGTGATTTTATTGAAACAAAGTAGATAATTTCACTAATCCAAAAAGAAGATAGAAGAGAGGGCTTCTTTCTGTGTGTCTGTGTATGTGAATAAGATTAATATCAAATAAAAAAAATTGCTGCCTCCAACACGTAATTTTCTTTTAGCTGTTTGGTTGAGAAAATTAAGTGCATTCATTCACTTAGAAATATTTTTTACATTTGGTTGAGTACCAAATCTGATTAATAAATTATTTGAGGAGATTTAAATACTGAGAAGTTTTTGTATTTGGAATTAGCATTTGGTAATTAAATATGACTAAATCAAAGATCTTGATTGCTTGGGCGGGTGCCGCTTGTTTGATCAGCCACATATAACAGCCATAGCCATGTTAGCCAGCCTAGTGCCGCATCGGGCTGCCGGCTTTGAGCCAGCCGGCCATGCTGAGGCCGAAGCAGCATGGCCATGGCCTGTAATGTTACCACCACTATCGGAATGTGCTGACGATAATTTTCATTGTTTTATCCAAAAACAAAATTAGTCGTTGTGATTTGAACCAAAACAATTTATCTGCTAAGATTCACTTTGCGATTTTCTTTTACATTCGTCTAAATCATAAAACCTTAATAACATGTTAACACTTCCTATGATGAAACTCGTTTGGACCATGTCAATGAAAAAAAAACGCTGTCTTCATCGAAGTTCCTGCATCCTGAAGTTTGGAGGAGCTCAGAGGCTACTAATAAAGATTGAGATTTAGTTGGTTCAACTTGGGTTTTTGAAGTATTAACCTTCACAGCTTATTAAGTATGACTGAAGATCTTGCATGCTAGATTGGGTCTTGGTTTAAGTAAGTTTGACTTTGTGAGATTTGCACATATAAGACAAACACTAGTAAATTCTAGGCCAAGTCCTTTGAATCTTGGTGCTTTAGGTTTTTTTTTTGCAATCTTTTGCATACTCTTGATCCTATGTAGTGCTTGTAAAATTAGGATGCAGAGTTCATTAAGGCCCACTTTTTGGTTGTTTCTTGATGAATGTTTGGATGCTACAACTAATCTTACTCTATGCTCATGTGCATAGTTTTGATCCATATGATATCTTGATGAGTATGAACACTTTAGTAATTATGGAATAAGATTCTCTTTTTAGTGAATTGGATTTGTTTCTATTTTTGCTCACAAAATATATCTGAATCAATATTATCAAGAATGCTTGATGGAGAATTTGGAGAACACTCAATAAGCAAACTAGGAGATGAAATTCATGGCTGTCTAAGGTTATATCATTAGCTTAATTTTTTTCCAAATTTTGTAGGCATTCTCAAAATCATCTTCACTAAGCAGGGCAACTTCACCCTCTAAATCAACTTGACCATGTGAACATTCTTAAAACATCATTAAAAGGTTACTTGCTTTATAATTTCAAAGAGAATTTGGGATGAGGGATGCATTCACTTTCTTGAATTTCCACAATGTCCTTTATGACATCAGACCCCAATTACATTCCTTGACCACAATTCACAAGATCTTATTCTGTTGATTAAGAATCAAACATAAAATAGTTTAAGTCATCATTTTACATGCCTATAAATGGGCATTCAAAAATCCTATCAACTTGTAAAAATATGTGATTTACTTTATTCATTTAGTTCTTCAATGATTCCAGAGCACAAATTAGGTATAAACATGATATATGATTCATGATTTTCTCATAGAAAACAAAATTTTTCTTAAACATAAATAATTACAACATTCAAGTAATAAGACATTATTTGAAAATTTAAATTTAGATTTTTATTAAATTTAATGATTGGTGAGGTGATTGAGAAAACAGAAAAACTTACTAGATTTGAAGGAGACATTAATCATACCCAACTTGGAGTTTCTTTTGAAATTATTGCAATGCATGGCCTTAGTGAGAATATCAATTATTTGAAGATTTGAAGGAGTGTAAACATGTAGTATGATTTTATCATCAATCCTGTCTTGGATGAAATGGAGATCGATCTCTACATTCTTGGTCTAATCCCTTTGTAGTGTTAATAGTAGCTTTATTATCATACGATAATTTCATTGGATTATTTAATGGTCTCTTGAATTTTTGTGGCATTATCTACAACCAAATTATTCCATAGATTTAGTGTCATAATCCAGAATTCTTCGGCATTGCTTCATTCTGTAACATGTTTCTTCTCCTCTATGTGACTAACCTTCCCCATACATATTTGCAATATCCAGAAATTGATCCTTTGCCAGCAATAAAACTAGTTCAGTTTATGTCAATGAACACTTCTACATTTCTCTTGGGAATTTTCCTAATGTAAGGTCCTTTGCCAACATTTCTTCTTTTGATATTGAAGGATAAAAAATTGCCCTTTTATGTATTTTTGTGAGTTTTTTATGAATCTACTAGCGATGTTAATTGAGAAATAAATATTTGGGTTGATATGTGTTAGATAAATCCATTTCTCCACCAATATTTTGTATCTTCTTTTATCAGTAGGCGAGCACTCATTCGTACTATGCATCTTAACATTTGGATTCATAAGTGTGTCCATTGCTTCATTTCCTAACATTTCAATTTCTTTATGGAGAACAAAAATATAGTTTTGTTGAGATATAGAAAAACCATCTCTTCATCAAGTGGTTTCCATGCTAAAGAATTCTTAATATTGGCCCAATTCCTTAATCTCAAATTCTTTTACTATAAGATTGTTTAACTTGGTTATTTCTCCCTCATCATTTTCAGTAAGGATAATATTATCACATAAATAATTAGGATAACAATCTTGCACTTTGACATATGTTTTATGAACATGGTATGATTAATTTGGTATTGATAGAATCAATACATCTTAGCTTGATAATTGATCAGAGTACTCACTCAATGATCATTTAAGACCATATAAGAAGTTTTGAAGTTTCCATGCCTTAACAATATTGACTTGATCTCAAGCCTATGGGGAACATTCATATAGACTTCTCTTTTAAGACCAACATTGAAAAAATATTTTTAATATCAAGTTAATGTAATGGTCAATCTAGGTTTGTTATAAGGGACATTAATACACTAGTGGAGTTATTTAGTAATTGGGACAAATCTTTTCTTGTATTCTATTCTAGAAGATTGAGTGAAACCTTTGATCATGAAACAAATTTTGAATTTGTTCCATATCCATTGACATTGTGTTTGATGGAGAAATCCACTTATATTAGATTGTTTTCTTTTTTATAAATTTTGGAAGTTCAGTGACTCAAATGCCATTTTTCAGGATTTCTATTTCTTTAATCGCAACACATTTCTTCTAAGGTTTTTCAAGAGTTTTATAAATGTTATTTTGAATTTGAATCTTGACTAATAATTTAGCCAAAACACGATTTGTAGGAGCTAATTTATCATGTGACACAAAGTTGTTAATATGATGCTTGGTACAAAATCTAATACTTTCTCTACTGCATTTGGTTGATTAAGATGAAATAAAATTCTTTAATAGCTTTGTTTCTAATATGAAGATGAATGATCTCCAGTTTTAGTTCAAAATTATGGTTTGGTTCAAGAGATGATTAGGTCTTTATTCCCTCTGATTTTTTTTTTCTCTTAGTGTAAACAATCATTTCTTTATGTTGGCATTATGTATAGATTTCAATGGGCAACTATTTATGGAAATTTGAGTGGAGATTATCTGGAATGGTGACAAAGGCACAAATGGATTAGTAGTAGACTCAATTTTATAAAGTTGATATTCCTCAGAATCCTCTAGTTGAATATCAACTTTGTTATAAAAAAGATTGATTTTCAAAGAATGTGACATTCATGGTAGTGTAGAATCTTTTTGTGGATGGTGAATGACACACATATCACTTTTTTGTTTAGTGAATTCCTATGGATAATGCATTTGAATGATTTGGGTTTAGGTTTGTTATGATGGTAATTATGTATGTGGAGAATGTGGTGCATTCAAAGATTTGATTGGGATAGATGAGATAATTTGGGCGTGAGGATAAGTTTGGAGGATATTTTGACATGGAATTTAAACATTTATTATTTGAGAGGCATATGATTGATGTGATGTATTGTAGGTAATATAACTTGTCCCCATAAATGTTTTTGAGTGTGTGAGGCAAGCATGATTGATCGAGTCATTTTCATAGGTGTTTGTTTTTTCTATCGAGAACTCAATTTTGTTGCCGAGTGTATATAATACCAAATATTTTATAAAGGTAAGATTAAAATTACTTAAAATTATGTACTCTAATTTTGCATATCCCAAAATGATCAAATGTATTTTTATATTTTATAAACTTTTCATTTTGTGTTTATCATTTTGAACTCCACCCCAGAAAAAAAATAAAATAAAATTGGAGCAACCGTGGTGAAAGCATAGGGCTGCAACGCTTTAACAACCAGTACAAGTATATGTAAGTGTGTATGCATACATATATGCATACCATACTTATCATCTACCTACCTACATATACATTAAGCTAAGTACATAAGCATTTCCTTATTCTAATTCGATTTCTTTGAATTCTTGTAATGCCTCCAGGACCCAAAAACATTGATAATTCCCTTTAATGTCATCGAACTGATATGTACATGCGAGCAAAGAATTATTAAAATCCAACATGCTATGATGATTTTAGAAGTTTACTATATTTTAAATTATTTTTTATTCAAGATAATTGTAAGGTTTTATTGTATAATGCAACTTTCATAGTGTTTTGCCATTCATTAAACATGTTCAATTAAGAGATATTTGATCACATGTCATTTTATGTTTTAAACTTATGTTGATATAGGTTGATGATAATGTGTGCATAAAAGAAATGATTTATATATTTTAAATATTTATAATAATGATGTTAAAGGTAAAAGAACTTTATGAAAGGTCATGTTATGTAGGATAAGTTGGCAAGCATAAAATTTTTTTAAGATGAGCTCAATATGAGCCAAAAAGTATTTTCAACTCTCGATATTGGAAAGTTAACAGGTATTGTCTAATCTTGATCGAGGGATTGTTGGTAATTACTATATTAGATTAAGTTGAAACCTTATTAATTGTTATTATGGCAAGTATTCATGTTTATTATATATGTAGTCTTATAATTATTTAAAGTCTACTATACTAAGCTAGTTATGTTTATGAATATTAATACTCTTGTTATTTTAAAACACCAGCATGCATATTTTTTTTTTCTATATTTTCATTTTGAATGTTATATTCAAATTATTTGTTCTACTGAGCTTTTATCTCATCATATATTATAATTATTATTTCAGGAAATGGAAAGGGGTAGTTTGGATCATAGTCAAGTGATCCATTTTTATCTTATACTTTAGAGTTTCAGGCGTACAATTTTAGATATATCATTAAAGAAAATTATACATGATGTAAATTAAAGATTTGTGATATATATTAATTATATATGAAGTTTTCTAGAAGTTTTGTAGTTAATTTTGATTATTTAAAGTGTATAGTTCTATTAGAGGATTTTGAGGTATAGTGTATGTTTTGTGAGAATCTAAGCGGATTAATATTTCACTCATTTGATCCTAATTGTTAAAAGTTAAGATGGGACCATGGGTGTTGGTGGAGAATGCATCTGACTATATTATTTTCCACGTGCTTTGTTACATCTCATGCTTGACTAAGAGAAGGCAAAATAAGATGTGATAGTGTTGATGCTAGTGCTTTGCTGAATAATCCTTTGATCCAATGGGTTGAACCTAATGGTAGAATGATTGTAATTACACCCATCGTCAATTTGGGTAATAGGATTTTAACATGGAATTGAGTTTTGCATTATGTTAAAATTTTATATGATGCTAACTTCCAGGTTTCATGGAATAGTTTTGAGTGCTTATTAATGAATATGAACCATGCATGAGCCAGTAATATTGACCCTTATTTTCCCCATGCATCAGTATAGGTCAAGAAAAAGGATGAGTTAGTTTGTGCGGATGACTAGGAAAATAGTTTCAAATGTGTTTTGATAACTAGCAAAATGCATATTGGTAAGTTCAAAAATTATGTGAATAAGGCAAGAAGCAATTATTTTGATATAAGAAATTTGGATGACTCAAACGATGATGCCAACAGCCCTTATTATTATTATTATTATTATTCATTATTGCGTTATTATTATTTATTTTTAAAATGAAATTACAAATGCCTTTTTTCTATGATTGCTGCTCGAGTTCTTTCATTAGGAGGTATAGGTTAACAACTATCATAGCATTACCAAGCTTCTTCCTTGAATTTAGGACTTAAAATTCACATATGTTTAGGAAAAAGTTATTCCTTCATGATTGTGCTGACGGAAAGAATGTTACAGTTGAGTTTTAGAAGATTAAATGCATATTTACGGATAGTGTCTTTTGGAAGTTTGATAGATGAAATGTCAGCAATTGTAGAAAGAAATTCATTAGCAATTTGAATAATGAGATTTCCAAAGCATAGTTTATTATACTTATGAACAATCATAGCATATCTAGTCATGTGATTAGAAGCATCTTAGTTGACAATCAAGGATCTTACCTTTTGTAATACTCCAAAATTTTGAAAATGTAAGATGAAAATTTCTTCTAAAAATTATATTCCACTTTTCAACTACCTGAAAAATGACTAAATATATTTTCATAAAATTCTATATTTTATTTCGATCATTTTGATTTTAGAAGTATATATAAAATTTGAAGTATAATATTAATTATCAATTAAGTAATTAAATAAATAATTAAAGGAATATTTCTAGAATATTCCACTATAATCTTATGTTTAATTAAGCCTTCCTTATCCCTGATTGTTTGTTTTCACAAATAAGAACAGGAGGGGTGGCTTGGGTAACTGAGAGGAGGAAAAACAGGGAAAAAAAGAAGAGAATGAAGAAGAAAGAGTAGAAGGAAGGAGGGAATTGAACGAAGAGGAAAAAGAGGAGAGGATTGATGAAAAGAGAATCGGTAAGAAATACAATTTTTATTAGTTTGAGATAAGATTTAATTAATTAAATTGAAAAATTAAGAATATAGTTTAAATGGGAGAATATTTATTTATTTTAGATTGTTTATAAAAAAAATAAATTACATGGTGACCGAATTGAGGAGGTCAATCGCTAATTAAGTAAGACATGAACTTCTAATTTAGGAAGCAACTGTTCTTTTAGTCTTTTTGAATGTGCATTAAGAAATAAATTATATTTATTGGTGAATTGTAATAGAAATTCATCATATTGTTGGATGCATACTTGCTAGTTACTATTCATATTTAAACAGGCATTTAAATTTTGCTAATATGAGTTTACAATTAAATATCTTATGATTATTTACAAAAGAAATAAATTGCATTGTGATAGATTCGACGAGGTCAATTGATAATTAAGTAAGACATGAACTTTTAATTTAGGAAGCAAATGCTCTTTTAGTCTTTTTGAATGTGCATTAAGAAATAAATTATATTTATGAGTGAATTGTAATAGAAACTCATCATATTGTTGGATGCATAGTTACAAGTTAGTATTCATATTTAAACGGTTGCATTTAAATTTTGATAATATGAGTTTACAATTAAATATCTTATGATTATATAAATATGGTGTTAGTGAATGCATCTTACATATGTGATTTGTTCATTTCTATATACAACTGATCATTATATTTTAAAAATGAAGCAAATATTTATTTAAATGTTTAATGTTGAAAATAAATTGAGCTTAAAAAATATCATGTTATGGGAAGATAGATTGGTAATGATATGTTTATGATACCTGTATAGGTTGGACAAAATAATTCTTATGAAGGCAAAAGGGTTCTCAATGTTGTTCAATAGTGATAATACTAGGTTTCACTTGGGTTTTGTTGAATTTTATGATGTATATGATGTGTGGATCTACAACTCACTGCTTTATGTTGGCTAATTAATCTAGGCAATTGTAGATGGCATATTTTAAGACAAAAATGAAAATATAATGTGATGAAAATAAGTAAGCAAATGAATGAATTGATACAAATAAATTAATAAGATTGGCATAATGCATTGAGAAAATTTATATTTGATATTCTGATATGATTTTTTTTATGCAAAAAAATTAATATTAAATCTCATGCCACCCATTTTTAATTTTTGAAGTTAAAATAGGTGATTATATTCATTCATGATTAGCGTACACATTGTTTATGATTTTTATATATTTGAATTATGTATTTGAGTTATTTATCTTGTTGAGTCTCATAACTCACCAAAATACTATTACTGTTTTTACAAGAAAAGGAAATGAAAAAGTTGAGGCTAAGTAAGATTTATGTTAAATTTTATTATCATGTTTGATGGATAGTTAAAAGATATGTACAGTTTTGAGATATGTATTAAATAAAGTTTAATAGTTTGTATCTAAATCTTGGAGTTATTAGATGTTATGTAGATATATGAATAAAATGTATGGATTGCTTCCATTTATTTTCATTGGTTTATATTTATTGAACCCAATATGTAATGAGATGTCATATGTAGGTTTGGGTGCATTCCTGTGATTGCATTTGTCACCCACTCCATCCTGGTGAGGATGCTAGAATTGGTGCTGCTGGATTCAGTTAGTTGATTCGTACTGGCATCTATTACGTTTTGGTCTTAGGAAGGGGGTCGTCATGGGGTGCGACACCTTTTCAGATGTAACCTCTGAAAACATTTAGAGGGTTACCTTTTTCAGCAACAAAAGCTGAGCTCATATTAGATCTAATGATCTGACGAGTTTGTTGGACTTTGGTGGTTGCTGAACCAATTAGTGAAGGAATTTAATTTGCTGTTTGTTGAATGGACTTGGGTCAAATGATGTTGGATTCTTGGTAGTGATATTGTCCCCATGGATTGCATGATTTCATGTTGCCCTTATTTTGTAGTTGGTAGATTTTCAATGTGTCTTCTAACATTTATGATTATCATGAGTGTGTTGTATCTTGACAATAATTAGATTAAGGTTTGCTTGTCTTATTTTGTCTATCACCCCTATGGTTTAATTGTGTTCCAAGAACTGCAAGGGCAGAGTTGTTGGAGTTTTGAGAATTGTTGGGCATGTCCAACATTTTCTTTCTATTGGTTTCTTCCCCTTGAGTTTCAGAGAAGGCATTACAAATGTTAAAAAGAGGCTTCATACTTGAGATTTTCCCATAAATATCACCTAAATTTTTATTTAGGTAGAGTATACCCTCATTCCTATACCACTATCATTCGATATTGCTGATTATATTTTGGGAACCTTCATTCTATTTCATCGAAGTTGCTAAATTTTTGCCAATAATGAGTTTAGGATTTAAATAGTTGACATTTGTTGTGAAGGAGTTGTAATCTTGTGATAGGTCATGAAAAATGTCTTGATTTGGTCTATTGAAAAAAGAATGCAATGTATTTGAAATATAATGTATTTGAAATATTTTAGAGATATTTAGGTAGATTCAAAACAAATGTAAGAAATTTATTTTTTGTGTTTAATTTGAGATAAAAAGATGTAAAACTCAAAAGCGTATGACGGTGGTGGTGGCCAAAAGTGGGCAGTTGCCACGGGCGAGGGCGGCAGGTGATGTGGTGGGCTACGACTAGTAGCGGTAGGAGGCAGCGGTCAATGGTGTTGGGTGATTAGTGACGATGGGTAGTGATATATGATTGGTGATGGCGGCGAGCCGTCGACGATCGGTGGCAGCGGTAGTTAGAGGGGTGATCTGATATCGGAGTATGGGATAGTGTCGGCGACAAGCGGTGGGATCGATAATGACGCTAACCATGGTGTGGTCCACTATGAGTGACTGCAATTGTTGCAGCTTTGGTATATTCAAAACTTAGTCAAAATTGAGTGAATTTGGAATACAAAAAAAATGAATTATAAGGTGAGATTGGGATTCCTTAAAATTTATTTTGCATTCTAATTTCTTTAAGCCAAACACCAAAATTTTATTTTGTATTCCAAATATATTACACTACAAATTTAAAACAAATGACCCCAATATGGCTAAGGTATTATGAACATTGGAGTAGGTTTTTTTGCACCTCCCAAATATCGTTTTGTAGTTTTGTATTATATGAAAATTTTTTCAATTTCATTTTTCATGTAATTTATTAGTCATGGTATCACCATACTAATTTCCACTTTCAATCTCTAGAACTTGTGGCCTTTTTCATTTTGTGCATGAGCTGTTTTTGTAAGATAATCTTCCTTGCTTTCCTATAGTTTATCAATGATTGAGATCAATGGGTGAAGTTTTTCCAATTAAATTTGTGGCTAGTAATGGGAGGGTCAAAAGTCTCTGATGATGTTGCTAATAATATGTGGGTTAGGACTGGATGTCACCTCAAGGTACATGTTTTAGTTGCTGCTAGCCAAGTGGAGGGATGGATGAGACAACTAGGAGAATGAAAGAACTAGAAATATATGTAATTCGTAGCTAATTCAATTCTTTAAGGATTCTGGAGTACATGCTAGGTATAATAAAGATGATTCATGAGTTTTCCATATTCACAAAAATTCTTTTCTAAATAGGAACAACTAGAAAGGAAAATAGTTGTATATGATTTAAATTTAGATCTTTACTACTTTAATGATACATAAAAAGAAAAGTGCATCATGTATTAGTGAGGTGGACGAAGCTCTTGGAACTTTCTAGATAGGTGCATGCGGATGGACAGCATTAGATGGAAATAGAGAAAATACATGAATTCCAAGATCCATGGGCAGCAGAAGGATCCAATACAACTAAAACATATTTCATACATGTTGGCTGTTTAAGATCAAAGTTCTCAAAAACAAAAAAAAAAAGTTCTGTCCTTTCTTTTTCAGAAACATTATTTTAGATGAATGACAGAATTTCAGTTGCTATCGATATATGCTGCACTCTCATAGCTTTCTATTGTTAAGAACCAATTATCATTTTGTAACTTTAACATTGGCAATAGTTCAAGAAAAAGAAGTGTACAAAAAATGCCATGCTTGTGATTTTGTTGAAAATGTAAGGTGCAGATTGACAAACTTGATTCTGAGGAATTCCTTTTGAAATGAGTATGAACTCATGTGATGATTGTGGTAATTATTCCTTTATATCGAGCAGATTCTAGCTGACATGCTACTCTATAGCTTGGACCATGGTGGAAGGTAGGAATGCGTGATACTGGGCTATTGATGTAAATTCAGCCTAAATCCTTGACTTTACTCATTAACAAGATAATTGATAATTTTAAATTATAGTTTTCCTTTGATTTGTGTACTTTTTTTTTATCATGAAAGTCACTTAGATTCTTCATTTATACAGAAAGTTGTCGCTTCTAGTAGAAGGCCCATTTGATGATGACAAACATTCAGGTTGGTGATGATACAAGGCCATATTTTGTTGTATCTATATGGCATAAATATATGGGAACTATGATTGTTCCTGGAGATGTGATCTTATTACAAAGTAAGAATCTTTTATTTGCAAGGGTTTTCTTAATTATCTTATTTGTTTTCATCAGGTTTCATTTGCAAGATTTTTATATGTTGATGATGTCGGAAACTCGTTACATTATACAAGTTCTTTCATGATAACTAAATCATATTGTGTTTTCTCATGTTTTTAGATCCTTAAAATTAACCTATGGATAACATGGGTTATTGTCCTATTGCATGTTTTGTGAGTGCTTACTTTTTGTCCAGTGTGTGATTTGATTATATACTATATCAAATATCCCAGAAAATGGAAGCTTGAGTCTGTCATTTGACTTCGTGTTTCTCTTTTAGCTTTGCTAAGAAGTTTTTTGATTGGTTCAATTATTAGCCTATCTTTTGGTCGATGTAGATCATATGACATCATTGTGTCTTTTTTATTCTTTTCATGTATTTTTTAGTGCCAACTATAGGTGGAATCACAAGAACAATCATGCTGCAATGCAAAGATAAGGCATAAATCAACTTTGACTAGATTTCACATGATAAGAGCCTCAACACTTAGCATGCCTTGTTAAAATTTTTTAATTTGCATGCTTATGTGTATCAAGTCTCACAAGTAGTGTACTTAATGAACTGTTCATGTTAGTTTGACCACCATATGTCACTTTTGATTGATCCATGTCTCATTGGTCTAATCATGTTTGTTTTACTATTTAGGCTATTAGGTACTCATGACACATAGTTATGTGCAATTCTCACATAGTTGAGGGAGGGACAATTAGGTGTATTGACACGTAACTATGCATGGTTACATGTCGCAGATGACCCTTATGCAGGTCATCAGAAGTATCAGAATAGGATGACTTCGATTGGGACACTGATTACCGCGTTCCCCATCTCTTTCTTGGAACGGCAGTGAAATTTGTATCTAATCAAATCATCACTAAATATTACAATTCATATATCTTCTTAATTCATATCATGATTACTGAAATCTTTAAGCTTGTAAATAAATACACATTAAAAAGCGTCGATTAAAATTTGCGTCTAAAAAAAAAGCCTTTAATCTTCCCAAAATTATACACCCCAAAGTAAATCAACAAACGGATTTACTACTGCCTTCTGAAATTATCAATGGTAGATCATAAGCTAAAGCTTTGAGATAAGAATCTTTATAAGCTCGACAAACAGCGAGAACGTCGTGCGTATGCGTATAATTAGCAGAAAAGTAAAGAAAAATGTTGCGAAAAAGGTAACAATGTAACGACATATCTTGTAGATTGTCTTGTATCGATGTCATGTCATAGAGCGGTTATTTAATGAAAGTCATTTCAATTCTATATCAAATCATTTTTTAAAGAATTTATAATTCATAGGTTTTGACACAACAAATGGTGTCACCGTCTAAAGGCGAGGTAAGCGGTAGAATCTACTACCTAACATCACGACATAGGTTAGACGACTCCAACCTCAAAATGTCAGTGGATACTAAGATCCCTCGCTCATCACATTTTTTCTTTTTATCTGCAGATTTATAACATACCTTCCTATCACAATTTTTCTTATATTTCCTGTTTTATCACATTCTGCGTTTAACGTGTTTTAAAATATTTTATCTTTAATAAAATGTATCTTTATGAACTGCTATAATCATTATAAATCGATAATCTATCTTGGTCAGTAATAGCGTTGTATTTTTCTGATATACAAAATATCTATATGTCATTCTGATTTATCTGAAGTGGTAGAAACGATTAAGCGTAATAATGGCGAATTTAAATTAGCGATTATGTCACCCTATTAATGCAGGTGTCGTGATTCTCCTCGATTCAATAACCCTATAATGAAATAACTTTCTAAATATTTTTAATACATGAAACTCATAAATGAAACTCATACAGGCTCATACTTAACGATAAGTATCAAACAAAGCGAAATCTTACCCAAATTGATGTCTCCTCATATAATCTTTCAAATCGGAGCTCCAAAGTAATGTCTCGCCTTATTAATTAAGATTAAATTAACAAACTAAAATTAACAAAATTGATGTCCATTTTACTACACATAATATCAACTGCTATGATTTCGAACTCCCATAATCACGCATTTCAACCTCAGGAAGGCTGTACGAAGAAGAAAAGAAATAGGGAAAGAAATTCAAGAACTTACAAAATTTCCTAAATTTCCGATTGGTTGAACGAAATCCCTAGCCGACGGTTCATGGATTTCAACTCGGTTCACGGATTTCCCAACCCAGAAGACTTCTGGTGCGACGGTTCAGGCGGCAAGCGTGGACGGGCGGTCGAGCGAAACGTTATAACGCGCTATGAGCACGTTATTGTCGCGGCGGCGAAAGCGGTGGTTCTAGTGAATCGGCGAATCGGCGGCTTCGTGTCATTCAGAGCAATCCGTCGGCCGTCGAGGAAGGAAAGGGGGCAAACTCGATCGTGAATGAATACCGGGCCAGCGGTATGAAAGGAAATAAATGAGCGGGTATTACCTTCGATCGATCCCAAAACGCGTCGAATGCTTTAATCCAAATGCACGCTTTGTCGCAGAATTTACATAACGACGGATTAATTAGCTAAAATAAAATTAATTAGGAATAAATTGATTGGATTTAATTGGATATTACAACATGTAATTATTTGCAAGAGAGAAACAATATGAGCTTGGGACATGTAATTACATGTAGTTTAGTCCAATATATTGTAAGAAGAATGCATTCTGAAATGAAGGTTTATGTAATTATGTATCCAATTCTTTTTTCTCTTTTAGACAAGCTTCATAATTAAGGGTAAAGACTGCATAATTATAATGGGTTTAAGTAGGCATATTTTTATTATGGTGGATTTACATGCATACTATATAATTCTTATATATCTAACACTTAAATCCTTAATATTTACATGCACAATACTTAAATATTTAATATCACCAAAAAAAAAAAAGGTGACAACCGCTAACTTTTAAAGTGAAATATATCTTTTCATGCATAGGAAAGTGTTACATACCTAAAATATGAAACTTTAGGTTTTAGAAATATAAATAGATAAGAATTGTATAGTATGTATGTAAAGTTTTCTTTTGTTATTTTTATAATTTTTTTGTCTCTTTCCTTTTATATAAGGCCATAAACAGTTGGATGAGCTATGTCATACAACCTCTCAACTCAATTGTGCATGTAATTTATTATTAAATCTTGGCTGTAGCGATGAGTTCTTTGTGTTGGTCCAAATGAAAAGTTTTAGCTTTTGACTATTTGTATCCTGTTCTTATTGCATTATTCCTTCTAGTCTTAATGTCAAAAATATGCATGCTGACATCACTCATGTATGGCACAGGTAAAATTTATTTAAAGGATTAAGTTTTGCTAGAAATTCAATTGTGCATCCTTAACATGCCATGTGGACCAGTCTCTAAACCTGTTCTTCAACGGACCTTAGATGCTTTGTCTTCTTATCTAGCTTTCTCACTCTTACCTCTTTATAACTGTGTCGGGTCTTATAAAGGAGATTGGAGGTGAGGCATTCGATTGGGTGATAAAGAGAGGTAAGAACATATGCTTGGACGTGCGGTTGGGACTTTTTTTGTCTTCTTCATTATCATGGATGAGCTAGATGGTGCTCTGCTCCTGCAATCGTGCCTGCAATACTGCTCAACATGGAGGGGTTCTTTGATCCTGCTTTGTGGTGGCCAGGTGATGTCACTAGAAATGGCTGTGTGATGATGTTGTACATGAGTAACTCATGGTCCATTCCACACTGCTTAATTTCGGGGTTCCATATATGGTTTTAATTAGCATCTTTTTATTTTGCAATTATGTTTGCCATGATTTGCTTGATTCCTAGTTTTTTGTTCATGATGTGAAAATCAATTTCATATCCATATTTTGACTGTTTTAAAAATTTAAGGCAAGAAAAACTGCTATTAATACATTCTTCACGCTCTACTATTGGAATAGTTGGTCCAGACTGGATGATAATACGAAAATAAAGCATTTTGATCTAATTTGTTACTTGCTAGCTAGAAGGTTTGGGATTTCTTTATGCTGTGGTTAGTCAAATTTGAATTCTGACTCATCACGTGATCATTTGTTTTCTTCTGGCAATGAGGGATGTCTGCTGCTTTTTGGATTTCAAGCAAAAACGTTCAGTCTTTATCAAATTTTCATGTTGATATGCTCTTCATATGTTTCCCACATTGTTTGTGTTCATTCTCTTTGTTTGCTAGTTTGTCGTATGTATGTGCCTCATGGAAGGGGCATAAATATACTAGTAACTCTGAAGGTGTCACACCCCAGATGACCCCCACCTTTATCCTAGGGTCAATCTAAAGTGTGAGAATAGGATGACTTCGATTGGACACAGATTCTCGTTCCACTGTCTTCTGAACCAAGTGAAATCTAATCAAAATCATTAACTATTTGCAATTCATATCTACTTAATTTAATTCATATCACAATTCTAAGCAAATCTTTAAGTTTGTAAATAAATCTGAACAAATATATTTAATTTATGCATCTCTTTAATCTTTTACTATACATCAGCTGCAATTCAATAAAGCTACCCAAATTCTTCGCGAAATTATCGGTAGAAAATAAACTTTGTGAGACAAGAATCTTTAAAAGCTCGATCAGTAAAACAATGATGCGTATACATAAATTTACAAAGCGGTAAACTGTCTTTGCGAATGTAACATTGTCAACAATATCTTTGTAGGTCTTGAATGTAACAATATGTGACAATATCACGTAGGTAATATCTTTGTGTTCATCAATGTCGAGGCGATAATTTCATTAAATCATTTTAGTTCTCGTTCCTATCAAATCATTTTTAGAAATGTCATTTATAATAATTAATATGTTTTGACTTTTACAAAATTCGTCCGTAAAAAAAGAAGGTAAGCGAAATACTACTTACCAACGGCCCGACAGGTTGGACGACTAACGACCCCAACCTCAAAATGTCGAGTTGGGATACTAAGATCCCACAATCACGGCTCATCTCGTCGAACTTTTCTATCTGTAGATTTACATCATGTACTATTTCGACATTTCCTGTTTATCACATTCCGCATTTACGTATGTAGCAATTTCATATCGCATGAAATCATCTTTAACAATATTTTCATGTCGTTGTAAATCGTTAATCATCAGAGTGAGTAATAAGATTTGTGATTATGAAAATATCATATATATCATTTCAGAAGTGGTAAAGCGATGAAACATGACATACATGAATAAAGCGAATTTAATTTAGCATTATGTCTCCGATTAAAGTCGGTGTGTGATGTGCTCGATTCTCCGCCGAGCACAACCTATAATGAAATAACTCTTCTAAATACTTCTTGTACATACAACTCATAAATGAAACTCATAATTAACCAATCTTACCTAAAATTGATATCTCCTCATATAAGCTTTGAAATCTGCGACTCCAAAGTCAGTCAATATTAATTCTGCCAACAAACTAAAATTAACAAATAATGTCAATCTAAATCCCATTCAATAATTCGCACTCACCTAGCACCAACCGGTTGAACTCCCCAATCACGCATTTCAATACGAGGAAGGGCTGAAAGAAAAGAATAGGAAAGAAAATTAGCAAGTCCGGAACTCCCCAGACTTCCCTCTTGTCGGGACTGAAATTCCAAATCCAGCCGGTGATTCACGGAACTCCCAGCCGTGCATCTTACCTCACCTGGGGATGGGGAGGAAGAAGCGGCGGCAGCGAATCCTCTCACATTGCGGCTGCGTCAGGAGCAGTTCACGCCGACGCCGAGGAAGGAAGCGGTTCTGCGTTCTCAATCGGGGCCGTCGGCGGGCGAAGCGAGGAAGGGAAAGGAGGAGAACTTCATGAAGGAAATCGGCGTGAAGAAGGGGGATGGGAAGGAAATGAAATAGGAAGTCTGGGAGAGATCCAACCATACACGTCGAAATAAACCATCCGACGATGCTTAGGCCTCTGATCCTAATGCTATAGTAACGACAAAAGAATTAGGCAATTAAGAAAGCAGCTAAATGGGATTAAATGGGATATTACAGAAGGGTTGTAGTTCATTGTTCCTACCCTGTTGGTCATTAGACGTGAGCAACTTGAGTGGTTCTCATTTAAATTCTTGATTCGTGTTTATCTTTTATTAACCTTTTTTTTGAACCAAGTATCATGTTCTTGTCCCTTTTTTTAACACAAGGGTTGTGTGCTTCTTTATTTCTTCAGATGTCAAGATCATAAAATTTATAGAAGTTTTACAGGCCACGACTCTTCAGATTTCCTTGATGACAGTTTTGGCTCATAGCAATGCAATTACTTCTAAAGGTACCTCAAAGTTTTAATTAATTTGTTGTAGATGGGAGTTATTTGAGTACAACCACTCTTTTTGTTCTCTAGTTTTTATCACTCGGTTAACTATTATGCTGCCTTTTTCTTAATATCTTTGAAATCCACTTGCATTTCTCTTCAGTTATTTCTTTCTTTTGATGTAGAGATATGCGTTAACTATCTTATTCCAAGATATAATTAATTAGCAAATTTATTTATCAATTAGCTAGTTAATTAGTTAAACCTGGTAGTTAGGTTATTAAGTATATATGCTGGGATTTTTTTATTTAGCTACTAGATAAAGAAAATATGTAATATGGGAAATATATTATTTTAGGTTAAAAAAGAGCCAAGTGATTAATCTTAAATATTATTTATGGTTTTCTGTTTTCATCTATCAATATATCCCTCACATCATTTTTTTATCTATCAATTAAAATTTTACTATTATTTAGGGAACCAAAATTTCTGTCATGATAAGTTTAAATATGTTGAACTTTGAGATAAGTGCAATACAAATTTTAGTTGATTGCCTATATATCTATCAATTAAAATTTGACTATTATTTAGGGAACCAAAATTTCTGTCATGATAAGTTTAAATATGTTGAACTTTGAGATAAGTGCAATACAAATTTTAGTTGATTGCCTATATATTGTACTCATCTCAAAGCAAATTTAATGGCCATGAGACCCATCTTGACTAATATTTGATTAGAATATTTTAATACAAATTTTTTCTCTCACCTACCACATCTTGTTCCCTTTCCCACCAACCATGTCTCCATCATTCTCATTCTTCAAGACAAGATTTTATCCTTTAAAGTCAAAACCTGTAGCATAGATTCATTATTTCTTATATGAACAATATGCTTCATACATGTGGCAATCTGGTAGCACCTTGTTGAGTTCAGCCGCATGCACATTTGCTTCTCCAATGGTTCTACATCATCCGGATAGCAATTATTGACGCCTTGTGCATTCTTATTGCCGCTTTTATTACATCAAAAACAATCATGCCTCTTCTTGTTGATCTAGGAGTGTACATCTGGTACACCTCATCACCCTCACGTTGCATAACTTTCACTCCTAAATTCCTCTCTTCCTTTGTCCATTTAGCAGGGTTATTAAAAGCGCTCTGAAGCGTGCTTCATTTGTGAATCGAATCTAAATGCTGAGACTTCACTTTGCTCTTGTGTCAAGCGATCGCTGTTCGCAAGGCGTGCACAGTGCATGCGCTTCCAAGTGCTATCGAAGCGTGAAGCGAGGTGAAACGGGTTTGTAAATACAATTAGGGTTTTCAGCTTGAATCGGTATGCCTTTCGTCTCTCATGTTTCCATTTCCTCTACCTCTCGTCTCTCCCATTACTCCTGAGCCTCAAGGCCCTCGATTTTGAGCAAGTCGAAGCCGTAGCTTGTCGTGATTTGTGATTTTTCTTAGCATTGCTTCTTCGAGTTCAAGCCGAAGTGCCGAACCTTCTCCGCCTCGAACCTTCTCTACCTCGAACCTTCTCTTCTCGGCATTACTGTCGCGCGCTATTACATGTCATAGTATATTTTTTTTGGTTGAGACGAAGCTGTTTTGAATCGATTGAGTTGGTATACTCATTTTTTTGTAGTTTTACAATATGCTTACTTTAAAAACTGCATAAAGTGGTCATTTGATTTTGCTTATTTTATTGATGCGTTTATAGTTTTAATTATGAAGTTTCCATCAATGGACTTTTTCTTTGAAACTTAATTTCTCCTTGGATGATTTGTTTTGGACTATGATGAAAATTTATATCAGAAGAACAACTTTTATGCCATTGTTGATGGCTTATTGCAAAAAAATGTAAAATTAAAACCTACATCTCATTGGATGGCCATGGGCAACCTTGGGGATTATAGGTTAACTGAATGCTCTGTTATTATGTTAGTGTTTTGCATATTGTTTTGCTTGGACTTCATATTTATATCAGAAGAGCAACTTTGTTTGTCAGCTTGCATTTTCTAACTGGAAGGTCCTCAACAACCTGAGAGGAGGTTTTTATATAAATGTTGGTTGCTTCTTCGTATGCTTTTTTTTTTTTATTCTGAGTCCATTTTATTTTATAGAAAGTTGAATTTTAAATGTTAAATATTTAATTATCTATATCTTTATTTTTTCAGTTCTTTCTCCGAGTCCGATTTATTTTGTCTATGTATTGTTATTTTAGAATGGCTAAATCAAATACAAGAAGAAAGGATCCAACTTGAAAATATACAAAGTTGAAATCTGAGATAAGTGCTCTATGCCACATTTATATTTATTGTGGTAAAGAGATAAATGGAGGGATATCTAGAGCGAAGTAACACCTTATCAGTTCGTGTAATAGTTCTAAAAGAAGTAACATTATCAAATATAAAAAATATCCTTAAATAAGTTAAAAAGGAATTATTGGCTTATTAAGAGGGAATAAAGAAGCTCAAACATAGTTTAATTATGGAATATAAAGATAACGTTGTTGACATTTCTAAGAAATCACTATATCAATTTCTGAAGAATCATGGTAAGAGGCTAATTGAATCATATTTTGGATTAGAAAGTGTTGGTACTTCTAAGTTGAAAGGTCTAATGGATCAACTCTTCTTTAAAGAACCTGAAAAAGAGAGAAAAAAGAAAACAGATGAGGTTTCAAAGAGAATGTTGATAAAAGAATTAGAGAAAAAACTATTCAATATATTGCAGGGTGTTTCTATCAAACATGTATACCTTTCAATGTAGTTAAATTAGAAAGCTTTGATCATGTAGTGGAGGCAATTGCACAATATGGTCCTGGGCTTCGACCACCTTCTTATCATGAGTTGAGAGTTCCATTGCTTGAAAAGGAACTACAAGCAACTATCCAGTATGTGAAAGAACACAAAAAGATTTGGCAAGAGAAGGGTTGTACTTCAATGTCCGATGGTTGGACTGTTAGTCGACAACGATCAATAATTGATTTT
Source organism: Cymbidium sinense (assembly GCA_021442155.1). Classification (NCBI taxonomy): domain Eukaryota; kingdom Viridiplantae; phylum Streptophyta; class Magnoliopsida; order Asparagales; family Orchidaceae; genus Cymbidium; species Cymbidium sinense. The sequence goes on from CM038215.1 coordinate 289,462,277, forward strand.
TTGGTAAATGTTGGTACGGTATTCTTGTAGTCAATTGATGCGTCTGAATATTCAAAGGTCGCGATTAAGCTCTTTGAATTATTGGATGCACAAATTGAGAAGATTGGAGAACAAAATATTGTTCAAGTGGTTATAGATAATCACTCCAATTATGTCATGGCATGTTTATTATTAATGCTGTTTAGTGGTGCAGATCATACCTTTATTGCATTTGAATTTAGGGTGTAATATTTGTAATTATATATTTCTTCATTTAGGTCAAATGCTTATGGAAAAATGGACTCATATGTACTGGATGCCATGTACAACTCATTGTATTGACTTGATATCATGAGCTTGTCTTAAACATGATGAGGAAGTATACATGAGGTATAAAATTGATTAAGGCTGATGTTACTTATTTTGCAACTTATTTCTTGACTTTAGTAAGCATACATAAGCAAAAGAGAATTTGAGGCGTATGTTTTTCTCTGTTGACTGGAACAAATCTAAATTTAGTGTTGATTATAAGTAAAAAAAGATTAAAGAGATTATCCTCAAGATTAGGTTTTGGAATTGTGTCTCTTACACCTTGAAGGTGACTAGCTTAATTGTGAAGATGTTAAGGTTGGTAGATGGAGAGCACCCAACAATTGGCTATATTTATAATAGAGATAAGCGACCAACAATGAGTTATAAGCGCCCAATAATGGGTTATAAGCGTCCAACAAGGGCTATAAGCGCTCAACAATGGGATATAAGTGCCCAACAATGTCCAGGTACAAATCATCATTTTAATTGCTTAATGAGTTCATGATGATTTTACAAATATATGTGTAATTTTGATGCAACGGAGTGGTGGGAGATGTATGGTGCATCTGCTCCAACTTTGCAAAAAATGACAATCAAAATTTTAAGTTCAACTTACAGTGCTACTGGTTGTGAGAGGAATCAGAGTGTTTTCGAGCAGGTATATATTATATTAGTTATAAAGTCTATAATTTACACTTAAAATGATTTATTATTCATTTCTAAATAAAGTTTTTATTTTTTTTATAGATCCACACAAAGAAAAGAAATCGATTAGACCTAGAGCGCTTAAATGATTTAATTTTCATCAAATATAATTAAGCTTTAAAGAGAAGATTCAATTTAAGAGACGTTATTGATCTAATTAGTTTGGATTCGATTGATGAAAGTTGTGAGTGGTTGATTGGCTTGAAGATGTTGATGAACAACATTTTGAAGATGAAGAACTCGCTTGGAGATAAATAGAAGAAGCGGTTGGAGAGGTTGATTGAAGGTAGTTAATAAGATTTAGTAGGCTAAAATAAAAAGAGACTTAATCAACTGCGACATCTACTTATCCCAACCTGCACTCACTCCTATCCCACAGGAAATAGAAGGTGACACTGATTCACAATCACAAGAAGAAGAAGAAGCAACAGAAGAATTTAATGATTTTGAAATTTTACTTGAAGGAGAAATTATGTTAATAAAAGAGAGGATGATAAGTGAATATTTATATTTCGATTTATAAAATTTTAGACTTTGTTATTTGTTTTATGTTTTAGAGGGCATCTATTATTATTGATTTATTTATGAGGTGATACTAATTTTATATTTATTTATTTTGTTTATATTTCTAAGTTTATTTCAAGATTTATCATAAATTTTAAGTTGCAAGTTCTCAATGCTTATCTTCAAGTCAGGTATGTATTTCATTTTTTATTATATTTTATAAATTTACTTTTATTTTAGAGATTGTTATTAAATGTAATTTGTAGGTTCTTCAAATGTTTGTCTTCAAAGATATGTGCTTTAGTTTTGTTAATTACATACTTCCAAGATTTACAATTTGTCATAAAGTACTAGTTTGATAATCTATGCAATTTATAATCTCAATTTATTTATGATTTATATTTTTAAGACAATTAGTCAATCAGGTATGTGCTTCATTTTTTTAAAATGATTTTGTACAAACTATGAGCGCTTTTGATAGGTATGTGCTTCATTTTTTAAAAATGATTTTGTACAAACTATGAGCGCTTTTGTTAGCTACTTTGCACCGTGCTCTGTGCTTTGAAGCAAAAATAAACCTTTGCGCATCGCATTGTGCTTTGCACTTTGAAAACATTGCCCTCTAGAAGATGAGAAATTATTATGCATGAATAAAATATGTAATTTTGCATTAAGCTCGATGGCTACACGATAGCTGTCCTTGTAATATCCATTAATTGAATGCCTAATTAAATTTATTTTAGCTAATTAACGTTCGCGATTCGTAGCATCAGGTGCTTCGCGCGTAATGGGATTAAAGCTCGGACGCGTGTATGGTAGGGATCGATCGAAGGTAATTTTATTTCCTTCCATAGCGCGCTATTTCATTTCTTCACTTCCGAGATCGAGGCTCCGTTCGCATCAACGGATTTCCTCCTTTCCTTCGCCGGCCGACTTGTTGCGCTGTCGTAGATCGGCGTCGCGGCCAGTAAAGGAATCCGCATCGGCTTCCGGTCGCCGCATCCGTCGGCCGCGCGTTGGAACCGCATCCGCGTCGGCCAGGAAGTGCCGCCTCAGCCGATTGCGTAGTTCGGCTAACCCCGCCGCTGGACTGCTCGGTGGAAGCATTCCTAGCCGCAGAGCACAAGTAAGTCCAGAGCCCGCCGGTTGGAAAGTCCAGAACCGCTTCGGTTTGTCCGAACCGTCGGCTGGCTTGTGACCGACTCGGTGAAACCGTCGGCAGATTTCTGATTCCTGGCGTCGGAAACTTGGGGAATTTTGTAATTTTCTTTCCCTATCCTTTTCTTTTTCTTTGACCCTTGGCGTTGAAATGCGTGATTGAGGAGTTCCGAACCGTTTTGGTAGGTGAGTGGTAGAATTATTGAGGGGATTTGGATTGATGTTTGTTAATTTTAGTTTATTGATTGAAGCAGGTAATTAATAGTGACGTTAGGAGATTTCTTTGGAGATTACTTTGGAGTGGTACTCAGTGTTTCCAAACTTATGAGGAGAGATCTATTTAGTAAGATTGGTGTTAATTATGTTTCGTTTATGAGTTGTATGTTATAGAAGTCTTAGAAGAGTTATTTTATTATAGGTTGTACGAGGAGGAATCGAGGTGCATCAACGACCTGTGAGGTGAGACATAATTCTTAAAGTAAATTCAGTTTATTCATGTATGCCATTGTTTACCACTGTCTAAATTGTATGAATGACATATCTACGTCATATTGTAAGCATTACAAATCTTGTCTACTAGTATAGATTCGATTTATCTTGATTTATAATGATTATAGATTAATTCATACATGATTTCATGGAGCATATAGAAATGTTTTACACATGTTAAATCACGATAATGTGATAAGCGAAATGTCGGAAAATTGTGATAGGAAGGCTATCTGACAGAATCTGCTTGAGATGGCAAAAGTTACGGAGATGAGCCTTGATTAGGGGATCTTAGTACGGCATTTTGAGGTTGGGGTCGTTAAAATTTGTCATTGGTGTCGGGTATTAGGTATGTAGTATGGTTTACCCCGCTTACCTTTAAGCAAACGGCGGTGACGACTTATGAATGAAAGTCAAACCAATGATTATAAATGACATTTAGAAAATGAAAATGATTTGATATAGGCGGCGAAATGATTTAATGAAAGTTCGCCTCGATATTGATCTGATGTACTCATGTATTTAAATATTTAGTTCTACATTTCTACAGACCTACTGATATATTGGGTTATAATGTTACATTCTTGCAGTCTGATTTACTACAGTTTGTCGAACTTTGTAAATTTACATGTTCATGCATTTGTTTTATCTCTTTGAGCTTGTTTTAGCATTCTTGTCTCCTGCTTTTAACATGATCTTCGTTGAAAATTTGGAAAAGCAATGGGTAGAGTCATTTTGTTAATTATAGTTTGTGAAGCTAGAACTTTTAGTGCGTAAATTAAATGTCTTTTATTTCCGTATTTATTTAAAGATTTCATCTTAGTATTTGTGTTATGAATTAAGTTAAGTAGTATATGAATTACAATAGTTTAGTGATGATTTGATTAGATACACCTTTCACTTGCTGGTTCATGCTGAAGCATGGTGAAATCGCGTCAATCAGTCATATTATTCTGATTCAGATGATGGGTCATCCCAGGGTGTAAACTCCTCAATTTCTTGTAAAGGCTTGCCATAGAAAGGGAACCAAAGGTTATTGAACACTGGATGAAGAAATAAGAGTTGAAAATGAAAGAGACATGAAATGCCACTTCAAACTTGAGGAAGAGGACAACGAAGGTTTTCTCTTTAGGTATGCTATTGAAGAGTCATTAATCTTTGATTTGATTAATATAAAGATCAAATGTCTTTGATTTTTGATTCGACTAGACTTGAAGACAGCTTTTTTATCATTAATCTTTGATCTGAATCTAGGGAAATTTTTTTCGCACTAGTGGTTTTTTCAAGATGAAACTCTACAGGTGGCTCTTGAGTTCGTGTTAGGGCTGGGATTGAGATGATTGTCGAAGGTTTTTAGTGTTATTGTTGCACTCAGAATATTTTTTTACTATCAAAGTGGTGTCTATGATGCTAAGGAGAAGGAACATGGCTTGTTGTCTAGCTGTGATAGATTGATCAGAAGGTTGAATATGTTCATAGCTAATACATAGTTTTTATGGTTTCGACCCAAATGCATCAATACAATAACAAGCCTTTATCCATTTGTATGGGGTTAGCTACATGAATATTTTTTCTTCATTGTGTCTTATTAAATGTCATATTCTCATTTAATTCTAATAAAATAAGGTTAACTAAGTCTTTTTAGGTTTACCTCTGTCTTTCTTAAAAATCTCAACATAGGCTAAATCTAATTCATCTACACTCCTAATTGAGTCATTGGACGACTAATGTTTTATGTGATCAAACCATCTAAGACGACTCTCTCTAACCTTATCAATCACTAGAGCTACTCCAACTTTATTATGCATATAAGTCTCTAAGTGTAAAGCCACTCATCCACTTAAGCATCTTGATCTCTACAACACTTAACTTAATTTTATGCTTTATCTTTATTGGCCAACATTAAATCAATCAATGCAGGTCTCACCACCTTCATAAATTTTTTTTTCTTGAGTATGAGCAATACTTTCCTATCACGCAACAAGCTCGATGCATTCCTCCACTTCAACCATCCAACTTGAATTCTACTAATAATATCCCCATCTATGTCACCATCACTTTAGACAATAGATCTTAAATATCTAAAATGTTTACTCTTTTTAATGACTTGATCACCCATTACCACAACGACATCACTAGATGTTCAACAACTAAAATTGCACTCCATGTATTCTATTTTAAATCTACTCAAACGAATGCCTTTAACCTCCATAGAAAAACTCCCTCTCTAGTCTTATCAATAAGAGGAATATCATCAGCAAAAACCATACACCAATGTACTTCCTCTTGTAAATGTCTAGTAAGAACATCCATAATTAAAGAAAAAAGATACGGGCTTAAAGCCGATCCTTGATGTAATATAATTGAAATAGGAAAGTGTCAACTCTAGTATACATATCTGTAATGACTTGAATATAAGTAATATTAATTCTTTTCTTTTCTAGAATTCCTCTAAGCTCTTCTCTTAGAATTTTATCACGTGCTTTCTCTAAATCATTAACATATGTAGATCCTTCTTACTTTCTCTATACTTCTCCATTGAACTTCTCAATAAATGTATAGTATCCATAATAGACCTATTAGGCATGAATCCAAGCTGATTTTGAGAAACTTTTGTATTATGCGGTAACCTATGGTCAATTATTTTCTCCCATAATTTTAATTTATGACACATTAACTTAATTTTTCTATAATTTATTAATTTGCACTCTTGTGCATCACTTATATTCTAAAAAAAATGGAGCCAACAAACTCTTTCTTAAGTCATCTGACATCTTTTCAGGTTTAAAAATAACATTAAAAAGTTTAATAAGCTAAGAAATTTCTAGTCTTCTAAGCATTTTCACATTTCTATTGGATTATTATCAGATCCTATTGCTTTACCATATTTTATTTTCTTTAAAATATCTCCAAACTTTAAATTTACTAATACGATGGTAAAACTAAAAATCTCTATTTTCATTTAGGTCGCTAAAATCATTTGTATTCTCATAATCTTAGTTGAAAAATTTATCAAAATATCTCATTCACATTTGTTGAACATTCTCTAAGAAAAATAGTTTTTGATCTTCATTCATAATGCACTTCATTTGAATTAAATTTTTACTTCTCTTATTTCTTTGCTCGGATAACTTATACATGAATCTTTCATCTTTTTTAGTATTCAATCTATTATATAAATTAATAAATGCTAAATTCTTTGCATCACATATTATATTTTTAGCAATCCTAATCCTATGGGTCACTCTATATCATTTTCAATTTTAAGAGCTTTTGTGTAATACCCAAAAACTTTAAAAAGAGAAGAGATAAAATTCTTGAAAAATTTGCATATGTATTTTTTTATTTATAAAATTCTACACTTAATTTGGTTCACTTATATATATATAAGTATATGTAAATTTCTAGCATATAAATATTTGTGAATTAAAGTTTCCATTTAAATTTACTATTCACCTAATTACCTAATTATCTAATGTACGCACTGTAGTAATAAATCCCTCCACTTTATTAGGCATGCATCGGTTGGATTAAAGTAATAGACACGTGTAGCGCTTGGATCAATGGAAAGACCAATAAATGCATTTATTCGTTTCTTTCTTATTCCATTTCCTCCAGCCAGCAACTTCTTTCCTTCTCCCCGCTTTTGGTTTTGCATGGAGTAGCAGTCCTCCTTTGCATGCACACATGATTGGGAGTGCCGTGAATTGCTGGAGGATATTTTCTTCTAGCTGTTACGTGCTTTCCTTCTCCCCGCTTTTGGCTTTCCATGGAGCAGCAACCCTCCTTGATGCAAAACACACGTGATTGGGAGTCCCATGAATTGCTGGAGGATGTTTTCTTTTGGCTGTTAGGTTAGTATAAAGAATTGCTCCGATGGGATTGATTAGTATTTATATTTAAGTATACTAGTTATATGTTGATGTACAATTGTATTATAAGCATAATTCCATACCCTAATTAAAGTATTTTTGTTGTTAACTGAGTGTTGTAGGGATTTAGAGTAGAATGTAAAAGTATTAAAATAAATATATTAATATTGGGTAATTAATTATATTTTTTATTCTCATTTCTCTAGTGAAATTGGATTGTGAATTGGAATGGGAGAATTTGTGTTAGCTTCTTAATATATATGTAGATTACTTTATGATTTTCTATTTAATTTCAGCCACTTTTCAACCCTTCCCATTAATAATGTAGGCGATTAGTGGATTGTAATAATTTTGCTACAAAAGATTAATTGGATGTATAGTAACATTTAAATGAAGGGAGGAGATAGGTTAAAACTTTATTAAAATTATTAAAATATTAGATGAATGTTAATTATATTTATGTAAAAATATTACATTTTGTTAATTTTATTATGCTAATTTAATCAGGTAAATAATATTGGCATTAGTTAAGAGTACTTCGGAGTCGTGCTTTTGTGTAATACAAAAGATTATATGAGGAGACATCAACTTCAGGTAAGAATGAAGTTTAAGCTTGTGACACTACTACGTTAAATTTATTTATGAATTTTATGTATTCAGAAGAGTTTTTCAATTATAGGTTGTGTACTCAAGAAAGCGTCGAACACATCACGACATAGAGGTGAGATATAATTGCTAAGTTAAATTCAGTTTTTATAGTCACAGTGTGTCACGTTTCTTAATTTTATTATCTTGTATGAATGACATATAAATATTCCGTATTTTATGTAAATACAAATCTTATTGCGATCTATTATATATTCGATTTCTGATGGTTATAAATTCGGTTAGTCAATTTCTTAATATCATATGATCTTGTTATGCGTATTGAAATATTTTAACACACATTATTATTTGTTAAATGAAGTAATGTGATAAATAGAAATATCGAAAATTGTGATATGAATATGTTATAAAAATCTGCAGAGCAAAGTTAAAGCGAGATGAGCCTTTAAGAGATTCCAGACTCGACATTGAGGTTGGGGCCTTTGACGACCAATTGGTGTTGGTCATTAGGCAAAGTAGTATAATCGTACACTTACTTTGACTTTAGTAGATGGTAGGGTGACGCTGTGTTATGAAAGTCAAAATCTGATTATAAATGACATTTAGGAAAAGATTTGATATAAAGAAATTATAAAATAAATAAATGTCGACTCACTATGATGACAAATTATTTATACACTTTCTGAATCTTTTATATTTTGAACATATTTTACCACTCTTACTTTCCGCAAATTTCAAATATGCATTATTTTAATGTCGAGCTTACTTTAGTATTATTTGTCTTATTAAGTTTTAGCTTATGATGATACCCGTTGATAATTTCAGGCAAGGGCGAGGAGGGTAAAAGCTAGTCAAGTTTTGTTGATTTGTACAGTTTTGGGATGTATAGTTTTGGAAGATTGTAAAGGCTTTTTTGATGTGAAATTTTTTTTATTGATGCCTTCTTATATGTATTTGTGTACAAACATGAGGATTCTCACGTTTTCAATTATGTGATCTGAATTAATTAGTTAAGAAATTTAAAATATATGAATTTGTTTGTGATGATTTGGTGAGATACAAATTTCACTTGCTTATTCAAAATATGTTGGAATATGTTGGTGGAATCGTAATATCCATTATCTGTTATTCTGCATTTGGTGTCAGAATATGAGATTTAGTAATGATAGAAAGTGTGATTTGGATTTAAAATAAGTATTGAATTGATCAATATAGAGTTATATGACGATTAATTTTGGGTTAGGAATCCACATTCTTGCATACATACATGATATATTAAATGATAAATATGTATTAAATAAATAATTCTTATAATTACAAATTAATTTGCCCGAAGAAATGCCAGAAAGGTTATATTGTGAAAATACGAACTACATGCGGAGATAATTAACTGAAAATGAAGCGAAGGTGAAGGTAGATCTTATGAATTGCAAAGGGTAGTTCGGTGATTTCACCAGTAGTTGAGTATCATTGAAAAATCTGCGGTGGTAGACAGATCGAGTTTGGTTGAAGTGGATCGGCGTTGAGGATATTTGTCGTTCAAAACGCCAGGAGAGTGATCTATAGTGGCGGAAGATTATTGCTTAAAATTGAAAAAAATTATAGGATGATTTGGATAAGAATCTTACTACTTTGTATTAGAAGGAGAGCGAAAAGGTGGTGGCGGCTTGAGAAATATTTAATGTGATACCTATTACTCAGATTATATGAGATGAATTTGTCAAAGTGTTCAAGGATTTGTTTATTCCACCATCAGCTAGACTTGCTTTACAAGACAAATTTTTCAATTGAGGATCAAAACTATAATGCATATGAAGCGAGTTCACTTCTCTTTGATATGCTCTACATTATATTAGTACAGGAAGAGAAATGTCATAATATTTCTGAGGCCTCGAGATCGATTAAGGTTGCATTAACATTTGATATCGGTGAGTTCTCGATATTGAAAGGGTTAGGAGAATTGAAAATGAGTTGAACTTTTTCAAGCAACATTGAGATTTGTAGACGAGCAAGCGCAAAAGCTTTGAAAGAAAGCCATTTCTCGCAAATTTAAATTTGATAACAACAAATTCAGTTGGAGAAACTATTTGTGATAAGTGTGGAAAGAGACATTTTGGACAATGTTTGGCTGGATCAGGGAAATGCTATAGATGTGGTCAGGTTGGACATCGTGCAACATATTGCTCATTGGAGAAGAAGAAGGATATAAAATCATTCAATTATCAGGGATAGTCAAAGAAAGTTTTGGAAGAGAAAGCTAACACACTCGGTTTATGGGAAAATTCAAGAAAAGGAGAAACTTGATGTAAAACCAACCCTCTAGTAAAAGCCAGAGTTTTTGCCATCACCCTGTAGGAAGTGAAGGAATCAAATGAAGTGGTGTCAGATATGCTTAAAATTTAAGATCATTTGGGTTCAGTTCTGTTTGATTCTGGTGCTTTGCATTCGTTCATTTCTGTTTCTTTTTTCACCAGTTTATCAGTTGATACTATTTATTTCACACCTGTATTGAATGTTGTGATGTCTTCTAGTGATAGTTTGAGTACAAATAGGAAATGTGTTGTTGACATTAACATTCAAGATAAACAATTTCCTACGGAACTAATTATCTTACCAATTAGACATTTTGACATTATACTAGATATGTATTGGTTGATCAAATACTCTGCAATAATTGAATGTTGGAAGAGGAGAGTGAAATTTAGTGTGCTTGGTGAAAAATCATTTTATTTTTCTTGTGATAAGAATGTTTTCTTTGATTAGTCGGTGAAATTGAGTAAATATTTAAGAAGCGGTGAAATTGTATTTAAAATTAGATGTGTTGAATAAGGAGGTGTTTATGAAACATTCAATTTTGAATTTTGATGTGTTTCTTGAGGTTGTTGCCACCAAAATGAGAAGTAGAGTTTGGGATGATGTACAACAACAGTACTATACATAAATCTCCTTTAGGATGATAAGGAATTGCATGAATTGAAGTGTCAATTGCGGAATTGGGACAAAAGAATTTGCCCAACAACTCATGGAGTCTTGGGGTCTTTTTGTTAAGAAAAGGATGGAGTATCTGATTGTGTATTGATTAGAAAGTTTGTCGAGATTTTCTTATATTGCAATCTCTATCTAATTTAATGAAAGGATGTCGATTTCAATGGACAATGTGAGCGAGTTTTCAAAAAAAGCATTTGATCTTTTATTAACTATTCCATCGGGGGATTCCAAACATTTAGTGACATCTTTAAAAGGTTTGGGTTGTGTTTTAATCATATAAAAGTAAGCTTGAGATAATTAAAACCTCATGAAAATTATCCGTTCATGATGATCTTACAGTTGTGTTTGCTCTTAAAATTTGGAGACATTACTTGTATGCAGGGTGAAATGCTAAATTTTTCGATCATCGAGTTTTAAGTATATCTTTACACAAAAGAATTGAAGACAAAGATGATTTCATTAAAGATTATTATTTAAATATTCAGATTGTTGAGCTAATGTGGTGGCGTATTAAGCAAAGTCTATGGAAATGTCGTTGGATTATTGCTCAAAAGTTGATTAGAATTAGATCTGCACTTAGAAGTTAGAAGATTGATCTTTGCATTTATATCAATCAATCAATTTTATTTCGAATCAAAGCATAGAAATGGATCGTGAATATCATAAATTCATCAACAAATCCAAATTTGTAAAGCAAAATTACTTGTAGATGCAGAGAGTGTTATTCAAAGAATTCACAATTATAGATGTAAAGTGATGTTGAATGAGACAAGAAATTTTGAGGCACATGCGGGATATACTTATTCATCCAGTTCAAATATATAAAGATTCAAAAGCGATTTTTGGTGATCGAGATATGAAGAAAGACATAATATATGTCTTTAAATGTTAAGCTTGAGTTAAAAGCGAAATTTAATTATTGGTCATTACCTATACAGGTGGAAGTGAGAAGAAATTGTAATGGATTTTGTTATGAGATTTCTTAGATCCAGGCAAGGTCATGATAGTATCTGGGTTGTTGTGGATAGTTTGACCAAGTTAGCTCATTTCTTACCTATGAAACATACAGACTCAGTTGATAAATTGTCCAGATTATATGTTAAAGAAATTGTAAAACTTTATGGTGTTCCAAAAGTGATCGTCTCTGACAGAGATGATAGATTTACTTCCAAATTATGGCATGAAATTCAGAGAGGCCTGGGCACACAATTACACTTAAGTGGCTTTCCTTGAGTTGATGATCGAAGAAACAATTCAAGTCAGAGGATCTTTGAAATTTATGTGTTTTAGATTTTGGAGGTAGTTGGGAAGATCATATTCTGATCGAAGTTTTCTTCATAATATCTACCAATCTAGTATTTAGATGGCTCATGAAGCATTATGGTCATGTAACTCCATTGAGTTGGGTCGAAGTAGGAGAAAAGACATTTAATTAGGGTTGGTTGATCAAGCTGAGAAAATCGATTAATCGGGATAGATTGAAAGTCGCCGGATCGTGAAGTATTATGACTTAAAACACCGACAGTCAGTTGAGAATTTGTATTTTTGAAAGTCAAACCTATGAACGAAATTAGATTGGTGGTCATTAAGCATCAGTACATAGACCTTTGAAATCATTGAAAGGAATAATGATATGCTTGCTTACCTATGAGCCGACATTCACAATATTTCACATTTTAATGTTGAGAAAATGGATCACGATTCAGGCGGAAGATTCCATATACAAATACAAATTTATCATTGGAGTAGGAAAAAGATTTTAGAATTTGATGTGAAGAGATTAAGAAACCTTATTAAAATTAAATGGAATCTGAGACCAATCAAAGCTACTGAGAGGTTGAGCAAAGAGAGATGAAAGTTTTCCTTCTATTCGACTGATTATTAAAGAAATTTCGAGGACGAAATTTTATTAGGAGGAAACAATTGAAATACCAAAAATTTTAAAAAGAGAAGAGGTAAAATTCTTGAAAAATTTGCTGTGTATTTTTTATTTATTTATAAAATTCTATACTTAATTTGGTTCATTTATATATATATATAAGTATATGTAAATTTCTAGCATATAAATATTTGTGAATTAAAGTTTCCATTTAAATTTACTATTCACCTAATTATCTAATTATCTAATGTACGTAATAAAATCCCTCCACTTTATTATGCATGGGTTGGATTAAAGTAATAGACACGTGTAGCGCTTGGATCAAAGGAAAGACCAATAAATGCATTTATTCATTTCTTTCTTATTCCATTTCCTCCAGCCAGCAACTTCTTTCCTTCTCCCCGCTTTTGGTTTTGCATGGAGCAGCAACCCTCCTTTGCATGCACACGTGATTGGGAGTCCCGTGAATTGCTGGAGGATATTTTCTTCTGGCTGTTAGGTGCTTTCCTTCTCCCCGATTTTGGCTTTCCATGGAGCGGTCCCTCATGCAAAACACTGATTGGGAGTCCCGTGAATTGGAGGATGTTTTCTTTTAGCGTATAAAGAATTGCTCCCACGGGATTGGTTAGTATTTATATTTAAGTATACTAGTTATATGTTGATGTACAATTGTATTATAAGCATAATTCCATACCTTAATTAAAGTATTTTGCTGTTAGCTGAGTGTTGTAGGGATTTAGAGTAGAATGTAAAAGTATTAAAATAAATATATTAATATTGGGTAATTAATTATATTTTTGCTCTCATTTTCTACTGGGTGAAATTTGATTGTGAATTGGAATGGGGAATTTGTGTTGACTTCTATATGTGATTACTTTATGATTTTCTATTTAATTTGGGACTTTTCAGACTTCCCATTAATCCAGTAAATGGAACATTAGTGGATTGTAATAATTTTGCTACAAAGAAGTTGTATAGTAACATTTAAATGAAGGGGAGATAGGTTAAAACTTTATTAAAATTATTAAAATATTAGATGAATGTTAATTATAGTTATGTAAAAATATTACATTTTTGTTAACTTTATTATGCTAATTTAATCATGTAAATAATATTGGCATTAGTTAAGAGTACTTCAGAGTCGTGCTTTGTGTAATACAAAAGATTATATGAGGAGACATATGAACTTGGTAAAATGAAGTTTAAGCTTGACATTACGTTAAATTTATTTATGAATTTCATGTATTGAGAGTTATTCAATTATAAGTTGTGTATTGAGGAAGTGTCGAACATCACTACATGAGGTGAAGATAATTCCTAAGCTAAATTCGGTTTTATAGTCAGTGTATGTCATTGTTCTACTAATTTTATTAATATCTTGTATGAATCATATAAATATTCGTCATATTTTATGCAAATACAAATGCTTATTACCGACCTATTATATATTCGATTTCATTATAAGCAGGTTAGTAAATTGCTAATATCATATGATTTTGCATATTGAAATATTTTAACATGCATTATTAATTGTTAAATGAAGTAATGTGATAAGAAATGTTAAAATTATGATAGGAAGGATGTTATAAAATCTGTGAGTAGTAAAAGTTCACGGCGAGATGAGCGAGGGAATCTTCCAGACTTCGACATTGAGGTTGGGGCCTTTGGGCCGATTGGTGTTGAAGTTTTATAGTAGTATATCTACCTTATCTTGTTTTTAGTCGACGGGTGATGACGACATTATGTTATGAAAGTCAAATGTAATTTTAAATGACATTTTAGGTAAAGGATTTGATATCTAAAATTGCTTTCATTAAATAGAATAAATAATCGACTCATGCGATGACAAATTATTTATACATTACTTCTTTACATATCTTATTGTTATATTTTGCAAATATTTTACCACTCTTTACTTTTTTTGCAAATTTCAAATGTACATACGATTATTTCTAATATATTGTTACGAGCTTATTTTAGCGATTATTTGTCATTAAGATTTAGCTTATGATGATATCGGTTGATAATTTCAGGTGAGAGGGAGGGTAGTCAAGTTTTGTTGATTTGTACAGTTTTGGGGTGTATAATTTTGGAAGATTGTAAAGGCTTTTGGCATATAAATTTTATTGATACTTAGTTGCTTTGTATTTGTGTACAAAAGATTCTCAGCTTCAATTATGTGATCGATTAATTAGTTAAGAAATTCAAAATATGTGAATTTGTTTGTGATGATTTGGTGAGATCAATTTCACTTTGTTCAAAATGTCACATGTTGGAGCGTGTTAGTGAAAATATCTTCGTTATCACTCACACCTGGTGACTAGAATAGGGGGGGTCATTTGGGGTGTGACATTTTGCATCTAAATTAATTTTTATAATAAATTTTTTTTGATCTTTTTTTGCATATTTTGACTCTACCACCAACTTTTTTTAGTAATAGGAGTTTTTCCTCTTGATTTTCTAAGCATATTTTTTGCAACTTGTTAAATATTATTTGTTACTTTTTCTTACATAATATTAGTTTTCTAATGAACATCTTAAATCTTAAGATCTTTTAGTTTATTTTCAAACATTTTTATTAACATTTTTTTAGTATCTTTATCTAATCTTAAGATAATATTTTGTATTAATTTTCATCTTTCAATCCTTTATCATAAAATCAAAATCAATAATCTATATTGGGTGCTTAAAATTTTCACTCGAAATTACTTTATAATCTTTACAGTTTAATCGATCAATTTTCTTATAAGAAAATAATCAATTTGTATTTTGTTATGCTCATTCTTATAAGTGATAATATGCTCTTCTTTTTTTAACATAAAATTTTAGCATTATAAAATAATAAGCTAAAACAAAATTTAATATGATTCTACTTTCTTCGTCAGTCACACCAAATTCATAAATATTATGAGTGTTTTTAAAATCTCTTTCACTCTATCAATATGTTTATTTAAATTTCCTCCAATAAATACTCTTTCTTCAAGATATATCCTTTGTATTAATTCTTCTAGGTCATTTAAAATATTTTTTTTTGAGCAAGCATCCAAACTGACTTGAGTAGCATAAACATTTATAACATTAATGATGTTAGCATCAATAACAATCTTTAAAGTTATAATTCTATCTTTAATTTTATTAATTTTTATAATATTATTCTTCAAACTTTTATTAATAATTACCTTTACACTATTTTAAATATAATTCTATTTGAATGCTAAAGTTAAAACCTAAACTATCAATCTTCTTGGTCTTTTTCTCAACTCATTTAGTTTTTGAATATATAAAAATATTTATCTTTCTATGAACCATAATGTTTATTAATTTCATTAATTTACTTATTAGAGTGCAAATATTCTAAATTTCTATCTTTATTCTAGCTTCATTGACTAGTGTCTTTGTTTGCATCCGTCCATAATGTGGGAACCCTTGTTTATTTAACACTCCACCCAGGAGCTGGAATGGCGGCCCTTGCACCATTTTCACTGTATTTAGGTTATATAGCTTGTTTCTTCTAGGTAGCGCCTTAGCATTAACACAATGTATTAAAGAATTTATATCATGATTTTTCAACAAGTTTTATGTTGGCTGTTGATTACTTTAACATGATTCTCTACTTTTCTCATCAAGAGTTGGGTCTTAACAATGAGAATGTTACCTAAATGTATTAATAACAGTATTAAAAAATAAATAAAACAATTTGATGATGAAACATATACACTTCATAAAAATTGTAATTCATCTCGATTCAAGTTATACATATGTTCAAAATACTGTAAACAAATCAGAAAGGGGGATGATTAATGCATGCATTTTAAAGATATCAATATAAAAAGTGTGGGGAAGGGGTATTTTAAGGTTTATCTAACAATACTTTTTGTTTTTAAAATTATGGAAAAACATGTTTGGCTAGGGGTTGTTTTTTGTTTTTTTAAAATAAATCTAATTGTTTTTAAAAACACTCAAAATAAATTTAAGTTTTTTATGGTTTTAAACATAAACTCCCCTTACCTGTTTTCAAAGCGCAAAGCATAATGCGAGGTGTAAGACCTTTTTTTTGCTTCAAAGCTAAAGTGCAATGCAAAGCGGTGCTTTTGTTACTAAAGCAACAAAAGCGCTCATGATTTGTACAAATCATTTTAAAAAGGTGAAGCACATACCTAGTTGACTAATTATTTTAAAAACATAAATCATGAATAAATTGAGATTATAAAATGGATAGATTATAAAATTTATACTTTATGACATTATAAATCTTAGAAGTATAATTAACAACATTAAAGCACACATCATTGAAAACAAATACTTGAAGAAGAATCTGCAAATCAAATCTAACAGTAATTTTCAAAATAAAAGTAAAATTTGTAGAGTATAATAAAAAGTGAAACACATACCTAACTTGAAGATAAGTATTGAGAATCTGCAATTTAAAATTTATGATAAATTCGAAAATAAATTTAGAAATATAAACAAAATAAATATAAAATTAGTATAATATCGTAAATAAATCAATAATAATAGATGAACTCTAAAGTATAAAACAAGCCTAAAGTTTTATAAATCAAAATATAAATATTTACTCATCATTCTCTCTTTTATTAACATAATTTCTTTCTCTTTCAAGTAAAATTTCCACATCATTAAATTATTCTGCTATTTTTTCTTCTTCTTCTTCGATTGTGAATTAGTGTCACCTTCTATTTCCTGTGGGATTGGAGTTGGTGCAGGTTGGGATGAAGCAGGTGCCGCAACTGATGAAGTCTCTTTTTATTTTAGCCTATTAAATCTTATTGATTACTTTTGATCAACTTCTTCAGCCGCTTCTTCTATTTGTCTCCAAGTGAGTTTTTTATTTTCAAAATATTATTCATCAACATCTTCAGGTTCTCCAATCAACCACTCACAACTTTCATCAGTTGAATCCAAACTAATTGGATCAATAATGTCTCTTAAATTGAATCTTCTTTTTAAAACTTAGTTATATTTCAAGAAAACTAAATCATTTAAGCGCTTTTGGTCTAATTGATTTTTTTTTTGTGTGGATCTTTAAAAAAAAAATTAATGTAGAAATGAATAATAAATTATTTTAAGCGTAAACTATATACTTTATAACTTATAATATATATATCTGCTCGAAAACACTACAATTCTTTTTACAACCATCAGCGCTGCAAGTTAAATTTAAAATTTGCTAAGTTGGAGTAGATGCACTATTCATCTATCAAAACTCTGTTGCATCAAAATTTACACTTCATATTTGTAAAATCATAATAAACTCATTAAGTAATTAAAATTATGATTTGTATCTGGAGATTTTTTATCTATATTACGAATAGTATATTCAGTAGAAAATAGATCACCAACATGATTATAAATAGATAGCTCTTGATCTATTACCATTTTTTCATTAGGATTTGTCACTAATCTATTGATGATTGCATACACTCCCTCCATCAACTGAGCATCTAATTGTATCTTTGATTTATTTTTGTAAAAAAATTTTGGATTATGGTAATATCTAACTTGATGTAATGGATGTCGTAGCTGACACATTCATCTATCATCAATGATAAAGAATACATTTTCATACTTTTTCTCGTCTCCTCCAAATGTAGCTATGATTTTCTTCTTTACTCTATCCATAACATCTTACATATAACTCATTGTTGGGTGCTTATCTTCATCTACCAACCTTAGCATCTTCACAATAGGGCTAGTCATCTTCAAGGTATAAGTGACACCATTCTAATACTTAATATTGAGGACAATTTCTTCAGTATTTTTTCCCTTATAATCAACACTAAATCTAGATTTGTTCCAGTCATCATAGACAAATATACATCTCAAATTCTCTTTTTGCTTATGTATGCTTGCTAGAGTTAAGAAAGAAGTTGTAAAATGAGTAACACATCGTCTAATCAATTCGCTTGTATACTTCCTCATCATGTTCAAGATATGCAATGATTGTATATGTATCCAATTAATTGCGAAGCACTTTTGATGACACTTTTCACTTTAGATATTTTTTTAATATCTTTCAACATAAAGTCAATACAATGAGCTGCACATGGCGTCCAATACATATGAGTCTGTTTTTTCAAAAGCATTTGACTTAAATGAACAAATATGTTATTACAAATATTACACCATAAACTTAAATACAATAAAAGTATGATATGCAATACTAAACATTATTAATAACAAATCTACAAGGACATAATCGAAGTGATTATCTGTAACTACTTGAATTATATTTTATTCACCGATTTTCTCAATTTGTGAATCCAATATTTCAAAGAGCTTAACCACAACATTTGAATATTCAGACGCATCAATTGACTCCAAGAATACCGTACCAGCTGGTGATTTTACTAAAAAATTAATTATTGATTGCTCTCGACTATCAGTCCAACCATCTCACATTAAAGTGTAACCCTTCTCCTGCCAAATTTTTTGTGTTCTTCCACATATTGGGTAGTTGCTTGTAGTTCCTTTTCAAGCAAAGGAATTCTTAACTCGTGATAAGAAGGTGGTTGAAGCCCAGGACCATATTGTGCAATTGGCTCCATCATATGATCAAAGCTTTCTAATTTAATTGCATTAAAATGTATACATGTTTGATATAACCACCTTGCAATATATTGAATAGTTTTTTCTCTAATTCTTTTATCGACATTCTCTTTGATACCTACTTGTCTCATCTGTTTTCTTTTTTTTCTCTCTTTTTCAGGTTCTTTAAAGAAGAGTTGAGCTATTAGACCTTTCAACTTAGAAGTACCAATACTGCTCGATCTAGAATATGATTCAATTAGCCTCTTACCATGATTCTTAAGAGATTGATATAGTGACTTCTCAGAAATGTCAATTTGACATCTTCATGTTCCTTAGTTAAACTATGTTTGAGCTTCTTTTTTTCCTCTTGATAAGCCGATAATTCCTTTTTTACTTATGTAGGGATATTTTTTACATTTGATAATGTTACTTCTTTTAGAACTATTACATGGACTGATAAGGTGTTACTTTGTGTTGACCTCCACATATGGTTCACAAGTCAAATGAACCATGAAATTTAAAATAAATAATTAACGAGAGGAACATCGCATGAATCGGGTTTAAAATGCCCTAATCGCGAATGGATTTGATCAAATTCATCTCAATTTGAAAATTCGGCTTTGTAATGCGTCTAAACTATCAAAATTAATTAAACGAAATATATTAGACCAATTAATAACCATAAATTAATTAAAATCAATTTTTAATAAAATTACGTGTATATCGAGGTCGGGCGATGTCGAGACATTGATTCGCCGTGTCTGATCATTTGTCGTTGAAAATCTATCGAACGACGCCTTCCGCGATCAATTCGACAAAGTTTACGCGAACGTCGATCAATTCGAGTGCGACGTCGTGTAATTTAAGCTTAATTTCACTCTGATCGTCATCGATGTGGTTCAAACGACCTTTGATCGCAAAATCGACTGCGCCATTGTGTCCGACACAACAGAAATATCTTAAATCGACACCCATATTGCTAGGGTTCATCACACGAAATAATTTCACAAAATTATGCAAAATTATATGTCTACGCAATTAAAATGACTAATGACTCTACTTTATATCCTCCTAATTTACCTAATCCGGCCACCACAAGCCACCAATTGGAGTAGCCGTCCAATCATTCCCATTCGGTGCATTTGAGCAACCAATCAAAGATTGCGGTTTGCCCTAATTCTACCAAAATCGAGCGGCAACTAGGGCATTCACGCGCAAATCCTTCCGAAGCTTTTCCTCTCTGCGATTTCCCATTCGCCTCTCTTGCTCTAAACCCCTCTCCAGAGCTTCCTCTCGTTTTCACATCTCGGTGACGAAGGACCCACCGTCTGTTCCTCCACCCTGGGACGAGCCACGAACTCCTTCCTCTTAATTCTCCAAGCCAAACGACAAGCCCTAACCGGCCAAGCTTGGTTCTCTATCACTTCCTTCCCTCTTCAAATCAAGCTCCAGGTTGCTTCTATCCAATCCTAAGTTATATTTCCATTGCTATTTAGTTTTCTTTTCTTTTGGAGGAAATGAAGATTTGTAAATTCCTCTTCCTTCTATGGTTGGATTTCTTTTCTGGATTTGCAATAACGTGAAATTAAGATGTTGGATTTATCTATAAGCTTTCACTTCTTTGTTTTCACCTTGGTTGAACTGAGCACATTCTCTTTGCATCTCTTTCTCCTGAATTTTTTTTTTCCCCTTAATGCATATTAGAAGCTTAACATGGATTTAATCTTTGTGAGGTTGAAGCTTGCTTGAATATCTTGCAAATAATTGTTTTAACTGAAATTTGTTTTATATATGTGTGAGAGCATGTTGCTCACTCTTTGTACTAGTTGCTAATTGAGGGCTTTGTTCTCACTTAGTTTCATTTCTTGTAAGTATTTTTATACAAAAATCTGAAATTTCTTGACTTACATGATATCAAATCTAGTATGATTGCTTTGCTTTTGTCACCAAGCATTCTTATGACGCATCTATTTGAGTTACCAAACAAATAAAAAAAAATGTAAAATTAGTAAGGCTCAATTTGGTCATTGATATGTGATGCATGTTTCTTTTTCTTGATTTGGGGAAGAATGAAAAGAGAACAAGTTTTTATTATTATTATGGGTTTAATCTTATGTTGATGTTGGCTTGAAATGATAAAGTGAGGTTGTGATTCTCATGAGATCTTTCTCATTTCTATTTGGTCTTTCTCTATCATTTGACAATGTCTAGGGAATGTATCAGCTAAATTATGTTATCATGCAAGCAAATATTTTTGTTGAATTGAAAATTCAGATTTATATTCATTAAATGAAGTTAGATGTTTCGTCCTATGCAAATCAAACACTACTTGCAAACAACTACCATAAGGCAAAACATGATTTATATTGTTCTTCTTTCTATTGTATCTTTTATCTTGCATTGATATGAAAGTGTTGAGAATTGGAGACATAGAATATACAAAGTTTTCTTTGTGATTATCTGTTAGCAAAAGATAAAATATATGCATATCTTTTGATCTTTAATTGTTATGTTATTTTTGAGCTTTGAGAAAGGTGGAATGGTAATGAAAATCATGTTATAGCGAGGGAGTTTTCAACAGTATTTTAATTTCATGCACATGTAAATATAAATTTGTTAAAATTATTATGCTATAAGTACCCGTTCACATTATTTTAATGCGGCGGAGAAACTTGTTCACGTTATTGCGTGGCGATCTCTATGATAAGTATTCACATTGTCCCCGCGGGAACTTGTAATAAGACTGCACATTCATTGTTCTAACGCGGCAGTGAAATTTGTTGTGATAAGTACCTGTTCACGTTATTTCAATGTGACATATACTATGAAGAAAAATCATAAATATTCAATTCTATGTGTGAACATTTGAACATAACAAGTCTAAACATGTCTTATGACATAATGTTCTATTGCTTAAATCCATATTTGATCTATGACATTCCTCTAAATTTCATGGGAACTTTAAATATAACATATACTACACTTGATCACTGATGCTTAACAAGTGTTTAAAACAAAAGTGGGTTTTACAAAGATAGATACACTTGATTTATGCCAACTAGATATCCCATATTCTCTAATATGGATACATACATACTTGATCACTTAACTAGATATCTCATATTTTCTAGTATGGATATATCTAGATCATTTGAAGAAAAGCCTACTTGATTTCAAAACTTTTATGTACTTCTGAGATACACTTGATCATTAATAAATGTTCATTTGGTTTGTATTTGAGAATATTGAATTGAAACGAGATACATGCTTAATCGAATAGATCGTTATTTGTTTTATAATATGTATTAAAGATGACATGTTATATTAAATATAGTTTTTATACATTCAAATGTATATACAAAAAAAAACGAATCTTTGTATTTATATTGAAATATTGATCAAACATTTAGAAATATACAAAATGCAAGTGAAAGAATAGATAACTACTTCTTTAGTCTTAGGATGATTTGGGTTAACCAAAATCTAATGATGATATTATAATATTTCAATTTAATAAGATCGAGAAGTTAATTAGTAACAAAGATAAATTTAAGTATCTTGTTAATGTATCTTTTTGTCAGAAGAAGTCCTCATCTATATTCAATCTAGAGTTGATAAGGTTTGGAGAACGATAAATCTTGAAATAATTAATTTAGATCTGATCCTCTGCAAGAAGAGAGTCAGAGTTGACAATGTTTACATCCCGGTTTGGTCTTAAGATCAGGTCCGGGTTAACAAAGCTCAAAAATGCCACGCCAAAATCGAAACTTGTAATTTGACATCTACACTTCAACTTAGACATTTTAATGTCCATACAATATTTTAAAAGAATCTGTATATATGTTGAAGTGTTACTAAATCGGAAAGAACTCTACACTTCCGGTTTGGTCTTAATCTTGGGTTCTCAAAATTCATATCAAAATTTATCTTTGA
This sequence comes from Cymbidium sinense, assembly GCA_021442155.1. Classification (NCBI taxonomy): domain Eukaryota; kingdom Viridiplantae; phylum Streptophyta; class Magnoliopsida; order Asparagales; family Orchidaceae; genus Cymbidium; species Cymbidium sinense. Next base: position 289,485,251 of record CM038215.1, read on the forward strand.
ATGACACATATGTAAATACGCACATAATTACTTGACTTAATTTAAATATCCATACATATTTTAAAAGAGCATACCTTGTATGTGTTGAAGTATTTATTAGATCATCTAAAAGATATGCAAGTCATGTGCAAACGAAAAGAATAGATATCTACACCCGGTTTGGTCTTGCAGTGCGTTAACAAAACCTAAAAAATCTAATAATGCCATTATAATATTTTTAATTTAATAAAATTTGAGAAGTTAATTCTGTCATAGAATGAAAGAAGATAAATCTATCGGCATCATTGTTAATGTATCTTCCCAAGTTCAATATCTCAAGAAGAAAGTCACAAACCTGATCTTTTATGCTCAAGTTAGAGTTGATAAGGTTTGAAGAATTATAGATTTTGAAGTAATTAATATAGATTCGATCCTCTGCAAGAAGATAGTCAGAGTTAACAAGATCTCATCCTTGGGTCTTGGGCGGATCCCGGTTAACAAAAAATCTAATTATGATATTATAAGAACTTTCATTTAATAAAATCGAAGTTAATTATCATAAAATGACAAATGATAAATCTATTTATACTTCAAGTTCAAAATCCAGAAAAGTCCAAACTCGATCCCATGAGTTGGAGTTTAGGATTATAAATATAGATACACTTGATTTATGCCAACTAGATATCCCATATTCTCTAATATGGATACATACTTGATCACTTAACTAAATATCTCATATTTTCTAGTATGGATATATGCTAGATCATTTAGAAGAAAAGCTTACTTGATTTGCAAACAAATACTTTATGTACTTCAGTACATATACACACTTGATCATTCAGAATAAATGTTCATTTGGTTTGCATTTGAGAATATTGAATTCAAGAACAGATACATGCTTGATCAAGAATAGATCGTTATTTGTTTTATAATATGTATTAAAGATGACATGTTATATTAAATATAGTCATTTCAACAACATTCAAAAAAAAATAGATACATTTTCTTGGGATTATAAATATGATACACTTCTCAAGTTCAAAATCCAGAGAAAAGTCCAAACTCGATCCTCTATTTCAAATTTGAGTTGACAAGATTTAGGGGATTATAAATATGAGAAGAATGAATTTAGACTGATTCTACTGAAAGCGAGTTCATATCTGCGATTCAAAGATTATCATTATTATGGTTTAAATGATCAATGATCATATATTCAAATCTAAATCAATTTTAAAATGATCAAAATTCAAATAAAAATAATAATAATAAAATATAAAATTAAATAAAATTAATTATTTAAATTTAAACTTAAAATCATTCACTCATATTTATTTATGCAGGGTGACAAATTAGAACTTTTCTTCAGAGCCAATGTCATCAAATCATAATTATGTTCAAATAATCTTAAGGGCTGATACGTTCTCATGCATGATTTTGTTGGAAAATGACACCACATAAATGGCATTCTTAAAAGCCTCGATTGGGTGGTTCATATATACCATTAAATTACTTGGCCGCAATATGTTGCTCAACGGCTTTGCTCTTTGAGCTTTGAATTATAGAATGTGTTTGATTGAGCAAAAAATTATCTATTAGCTAAGGTTAACTTATATTTGTCCTCTTAGACAAACACAATTCAGTTTGAAGGACACTTTGGGTGTCATGCTTGTGGTTAATGATTCTTGATTAGTTGGGTTGACTACTCAAAGCGGGCAGGATTACTTCTGGGATAAACCATGGGATCTAGGTAAGCGTCATCGTTCTCATCCAAAATGATAAATGATAAATTATAAATATAAACTCATTCTTTATTTTATATACCGTTATTTAACGATTAATATTGGCTTTTAATCAGTGCTTTTTGTATGGGAGTAATTAATGAGCTCGCTTTATAGAAACCGGAACCGATCTAAAAAATCATCGCAAAATGAGGACGAAATCTTTGGTAGTGTCTTATCTACTATTCATCTGCCTTCTGAAATTTTCACCGACACTTAAATCACTCTTTTCATCAAAAAAAGAGATCGGTGGCGAATTTTTGGATCCCACACTTCGCTCTAGATATTCCTCCATTTATCTCTTTACCACAATAAATGCATATGTGGCATAGAGTACTTATCTCAGATTTCAACTTTATATATTTCCATGTTGGATCCTTTCTTCTTGCATTTGATTTAGCCATTTTAAAATAACAATACATAGACAAAATGAATTGAACACAGAGAAGGAAAAATTGAAAGAATGGAGATATAAATGATTAAATATTTAACATTTAAAATTCAACTTTCTATAAAACAAAATTAACTCAGAGTAAAAAAGAGCATGCGAAGAAGTCACCAACATTTACAAAAAAATCTCCTCTCAAGTTTTGAGGACCTTTTAGTTAGAGGATGCAAGCTAACAAACAAGTTGCTCTTTTGATATAAATATGAAGTCCAAACAAAACTATATGTAAAATACCAACCTAATAACAAAGCATTCAGTTAACCAATAATCCCTAAGGTTGCCCATGGCCATCCAATGAGAGGTAAGTTTCACTTTTACATTTTTTTACAATAAGCCATCAACAATGAGCATAAAAGTTATTTTTCTGATATAAATACTCATCATATTCCAAAATAAATCATCCAAGAAGAAATTAGGTTTCAAAGAAAAACTCAATTGACTAAAACTTCATAAGTAAAATCATAAATGCATCAATAGAATAAGTAATATCAAATAACCACTTTATTCAGCTTTTAAAGTATAAGCGTATCGCAAAACTACAAGAAAATGAGCATACCAACTCAATCGGTACAAAACAGTTTCGTCTCGATACAAATAACATATCGTGACATGTAATGACGCATGACAGCAATGCTGAGAAGAGAAGGTTCGAGGCAGAGAAGCTTCGACACTTCGGCTCAAACTCGAAGAAGCAATGTCGAGAAAAATCACAAATCAGGACAAGCTACGACATCGACTTGCTCAAAGTTGAGAGCCTTGAGGCTCGGGAGTAATGGAAGAGACGAGAGGTAGAGGGAATAGAAATATGAGAGATGGAAGACCTACTGATTTGAACTGCTGAAAACTCTAATTGTATTTTCAAACCCACTGCTTCATCTTGCCTCGCCAATTGAGCTTGGAAGCGCTTGCTCTTCTGCATGTTCTAAAGGTTGCTCGATCTGAAGCTCAACGCTTCGATTCGCCTCACAAATGAACTGTGCTTTTTAAAACCCTGTTAGACCATGCACACCACTCTTGCTAGTCCTAAATTCACCATCGGCCAACTCAATACTTGCTTTTGATTGTGTTTCCCTATGGTCCATCAACCTTTTCAGTTGCACCACAAAATAAATCAAGTTATACGTTATTAAATTTAAAATAAGTTATTTTTAGATAACAAATATGTTTTTATTTCTTATCAAAAAGTATAAATAAAATAAAAAATAATAATAGCAAAAAGTGATTCTAAATGGCTTCTTATTTTTCTTAAAGTTTGAATCTTTAATTGGGTTTTGTACTAAGCCATTTTTTCTATTCTTGGCAACACCTCGCCTTGCTTATTCAATGTGCAATAAAACATAGCTCTTATATTATCAACTCATTCGTCTCTAACTTTGGCCTTTAGACGAGGCTTCCCCCTATGCACCATGAAATCGACACCTCCACTCCCTACAATAGGGCCTATCCAACTCCAAGCCTCATCTCTTGCCTAAGCTCTTTTATTTAGCTCTTGGATCATCTTGAATCTTCCTCTAGCCATGTGCCGCACAATCCAACCTTTAGGTACTTGATCCTCGAAGCCTAGACCTAAATTCCCAACCCCTTATAACAATTCTATGGTCCCCTTTGCAAACAAAAGAAGTGAACTAAAATGGATTGCTTACATCTGCACAACCCTCTTTTTTCTTCTTAGTTTTGTGAAGAATCAAGGAAAAGTCTTCTTATCATCCAAAAATTTGAATGACGATGTTAAGGATCGAGAACTTGCCTTTGTAAGATAATGGTAGTATTGTTGTATTGGTGCAACCTAGTTATCTTATGGATTGTATGTGTAGGTCAACACTTATCTATTAAAGATAGAGAAAAAAAAAGAGTATGTGATTTTTGCATCCATAATGATGGGGGTATAGATTCACCAAGAAAATGGCTAAATAAAATTAATGCCAAAAAATTAAGAAAGAAAATGATTATATGAAAGACAATGTAGAAAGCAATTGTGCAAAAATATATGTGCACAAAATAGATTTAAGATCCCATGCTAAAGTTACTTGATATGATTGAAGAATGAATATACTTGATGTTGACTCTATAAATTGGTATCAACTAGATGATGATGATCAAAGTCTTTGTAATCATGAAATAGTCTATGAATGTTTATGTTCTATATCATGTGATTTCATATACTAACACATGGTGTCTTAAACATCCACAAAGTTGCTTAAGGAGTTGGTGATGCAAGTAGGGGTGTTAACGAGCCAATTTTGAGCCGATCCGAGGTTGACTCGAAATCGGCTCGAAATATTTTTGAGCGGCTCGAGATCGACTCATAACTCGAACCATTTATTTTGCCGCTCGTTTCTAATCGATCATGAGTCGTTGATTTTGAGCTCAATTGAACATTTTCATCCTTTTAAGCTCAATTCAAATGGAGTTGACTCATTTTGATCGAGTAGCTTTAATAAAAAAAGATTATTAAAAAAAATTTTAAAAATTGAATTAAGTGCATGAAATAAAAAAATGATTTTCAAGAAATATTATTTATACTTATAAATATATTATATTTATTTTAAAATATTACAAGTTATAACTCTATACACTTAATTTTAGGAATAATTTTATTGTTATAAACTTAGAAGTATTATATATACATTTAAATATTTTTAATAATAGATAAATTTGATCCGATCTTGAGCTAGTTCGATCTGATCTATGCCCGGCTCAAGATCGGCATGAAAAAAGTTCAATCCAAATTTTTGGCTCATAGTTCAGATCAATGTAATCGATTCGATCTCGATCTGATCTAAATTTTGATTTGATATTCGAGCGATCCTCGATTTTTGAGCTAAACTAACAGCCTTAGATGCAAGTGACCTCATCCTTATAAAGTTGAGATATTGTTTAAGGATTATGAAGTTCTATTGGTTATGCATCCAAATATTGTGGTAACGTTAGCCTTCTCTGATTGTTCAAAAACAAAGAATAAAATCTATTATTTTTTAAAGCTATACACAAATACTATGAACCTGTACACAGTTTAATAAAAGGTAACATTTAATTTTTTTTTTAAGTAGAATGAGAAGCGCCGTGTTTAGAAAATAGGAGATGATATGATTGAATTTTATTACCTTGTTTTGTATAAAATATAAGATGAGAAGCTGTATTTAAATAGATAGAAAAATAACTATAAATCAAAGAAACAAATATAAAAACCAACTTTTAATTTTGGACTCTAGAATTAATTACGCAATAAAAAATGAAATGCTGCAATTCATGCATTAAATTTTTATAGATACAAAGTTGTTAGGCTGATTTAGAATTATTTTAAAACTCCCTATCAAGTTGGGTTGTATATGTTGATCATGCTTACTTTGTGGATTGGTTTATCAAAACTCATTCTAGGTAAAATCTAAGTGAGGATGTTTGCAATTTAAGATTTTATTGAAGCATAATTTAGTTAGGTTAGTCTTTTTCAATTATTTATTTATTTATTATTATTTTTTTGAGATGAAATATTTGTCAATCTCAACATGTTTAACTTAATAATGATAGGCAAGATTTTTTTTGCAATACTTACAACAACCTAGTTGTTAAAATACAATTTTAGATTTTTTTTTTACTTTTTATTTTAGTTTTTCATACAATCATTTTAGCCGCTTTTGCAAATATCAAGTGATGATGCCTTATTTTCATTTTCAACGTAGTTCTTGAGAGTATACTGATTGTTTTGTTTATTTTTTAATTCACAGTATAACCAAGTTTCATCATTAATATTAGTTCTTGAGACTATAGATTGTTATGATCATGTCTTTTGATGTTAAGGATTGTCAACTCAGAAGCTTTGATAGATAATTTCTTGATTTAAGTGGTAATTTTCTAATATTGATTTAAAGTTTTTTTTTTTTTTTTGGCATCTTGGGTTTTAAGGATATAAATGTTTTACTAAAATTATGTGTGAATCATGATGTTGGACTATTTAAAAATTTGTCCTACTTTGAATTTTTCTTTAATAAGAAAATGCAAGTCAGACATGTATGTTTGTCATTGAAGAAGATAAATTGTCTAGCTCTTAAGACATTTTTTACTCTAGATGGTTCATGCACGTCACTATGGATTAAAATGAAAGGTTGAGAATGTTTGTAGATTTGACAGGGATAGGAACTATGAGCGTGTTTTGTCAGACGATAAATTTCACATTATTTTTAGGTGAGTGGAAAAGGAATTAGTTTTTCAAGGTAATTTTGGTGCTATAGGTGGTTGTGTTAAGGCTAGTCTCCAATACCATTATTTGAAGTGTGTTTGGAATTTGAAGTGAAGCTTTTGGTGGATACACCATGCATTATTTGAGTTTTATGATACTTGAGGTATCATTCTTTGGAACGTAAGAGCTACAAACATATCTTTGCACTTCCAATCATTTTTTTAGTTAAAGTTCTAAAGTGGTAAAGATAAAATGAGAAATTATTAACATAATGTTTTTTTCTAGTGAGTTTGTTGATCGATTGTAAGTTGTAATCTAGTGTAGGCACCAAAAGCATAGTGTCAAAGTGTTAGATATTCTAAGAGAATGATAAAATATATTCTGATCATTTTTTATAATGACCCATCTACAGTACGAACATTATAATTTTTATGGCATGAAATTAATTGTTGAGGACATTTTTGTTTCTATCATATGATCTAGTGCTTCTAAGTTTACTATCTAAGTAGTCATTTTCTTGTTTGCAATGGGAGAATATGAGAATTTATCTTTATGAGCATTCAAGCTTATTCTAGTGATGTTTTAGAATAAGCTTTTATTAGGAGAACATTTGGCTATGTTCAATTTGCTCTCTAGATAGATTAAATATGATGGAGAGAGCTTGCCTGATTTGTTTTTTGTTGGTTCTTTTAAAAATTTAGTTTAATAAATTATGATGGATTTTTATTTTTGAGGTATTTTTTTAGCATTGGAGTTGTCAATTCTTGACCATTGAATACTTCATAGCAGTCACCACCATCTTTTCTCTAAGAGAATGTTTCACATGTATTTTTATCATTCTTGTTAGATGAAGTTTGACTTTCATTATTAGCTTAGAGTAGAGACTTCATATGGAAAGATACGTAAACTTCATAGGGAGTGGAACCTTAATATAATGATACCATCTTACGATTGAATTTTATTCTCTTGTTTTATGTTAGAAATAAGATGAGAAGTTTGTATGATTAGTAAGGGTTTACATTTGATCACTTTTGATGATTTGGTTTACTATTTAACTAAACCAATTAAGTTTGGTTGTAAAATTAAAAAATTGAACCAACCAAATTACGTTTAAAATTAAAATGAACTGAATTGAACCTTTGATTTGGTCAGATTTTGGATGAACTAAAATGTAATTCACTTCAACAACAACAACAAGAAGCCTTCATCCCACTATGTGGGGTCGGCTACATGAATCCTTTGTCTCCATTGTGTCCTATTATGTGTCAAATTCTTATTTAATTCAAGTATACTAAGGTCATTTTTTTATAACCAAGTCTTTTAGGTCTACCTCTACCTTTCTTAACATTACAAATCTAATGCATATACTCTCTAATTGGGTCATCGGACGACGCTTTTCTAAGCGATTCTCTCTAATCTTATCACTGAGCTACTCAACTTTTTTCCAAATATACTCATTTCACATTTTATCTCTAAAGCCCTAATCCAGCATCCTCATCTCTGACACTTAACTTAGTCTTATGCTTCTCTTTATTGTAACCTCGCACCATAAATCATTGCGGTCTTCTTACATAAAATTTTTTAAGTTTAAGCTTTTCTCACACAATAGGATGCATTCCTCCACTTTAACCATCCAACTTGAATTCTCTTAATAACATCTCCATATATTTCACCATTATTTTGAACAATAGAGCTTAAATATTTAAATCGCTCACTCTTTTAATGACTTGTTCAAATGTCTAATGTCTTCAAAAAAACTTCTATAACTAAAATTACACTCCACGGTTTAGATCTACTTAAGCGAAAACCTTTAGACTCTAAGGTTGACCTCCATAATTCAAGTTTCTCTTGGACTCCCTCTAGTCTTATCAACAGAAGAATGTCATCGACAAAAACATACACCAAGGTACATCTTCATATAAATGCCGTAAGAACATCCATAACAAAACAAAAGATAAGGGCTTAAACCTTGATGTAATCCAAGTGAAATAGGAAAATATTTTGTCAATCCTCCTTGTGTTTGGACACAAAGTACTAGTATACATATCCTTAATGACTTGAATATAATCATTAACTCTTTTCTTTTAGAACTCTCCAAAGAACATCTCTTGAAACTTTATCATAAGCTTTCTCTAAATCAATAAATATCTTATGTATATCCTCCTTATTTTCTATATACTTCTCCATCAAACCTCTTAACAAATGTATAACATCCATAGTAGATCTACAGCATGAAACCAAATTGTGAGAAACTTTGTATCACATCTTGCTTTATGCTCAATTACTCTCTTCCATAATTTTAATGTATGACACATTAACTTAATTTCGTTATAATTTGCACACTCTTGTGCATCACCTTTATTCTTAAATATACCAACAAACTCTTTCTCCACTCATCGACATTTTAGTCTTTTAAACATTAAAAGATTTGTAAGCCAGAAATTCTTGATCTCTAAACATTTTCACATCTATTGGAAATATCGGTCTATTGTTTTTTTTCATTTTTCTTTAAAGCTTCTGCTTCAAATTTACTAATAGGATAATAAAATAAAATTTTTATTTTTTTATTTAGTATTAAGGTTGCGAAAATCGTCATTTTTTAGATCTTTTGTTAAAGTTTATCAAAATCTGCTCATTCTATTTTCAATATCCTTTTATAAGAAAATGTATTTTATGATTTTTAATACATCATTTACTATCTTTTTCTCATCTCTTTGGTTGTTAACTTTATCGTATATTTTTCACATTCTTTGATTCCCAATCTATGTATAAATCATTAAAGTTAAATTTTTTCGTCGTATATTCTTTCTTAGAATCTCTGGTACTTTATATCATTCACAATTCAGTTTTCATCTAAACTTAATTTTATATGATCTTCTTATTTCTTATTTTTTCTTTTCTTTGCGATTCGACATTCTTATTTTTTATTTAAAGAAGATTTTCTTTTGATTCTCAGCATATTTTTTTATGCTTTTCTTATTTACTTCTTTCTTTTCCATAAGCGTTAACTTTATGAGCGTCTTCCCAGCTCTTTGTAGGCTTCTTTCTTAAAAATATATTTATTTTATTCTTTAAGTGTCTTAAGACAATAATTTGATTTATTTTTCATCTTAAAATTTAAACTTGATCGATGTTGGGTATTTAAATTTTCAGCTCATTCTGATCTCCGTAAGCGATATTTTTTTATCAGGAAAATAATCGATCTCTTTTTTCTTGGATTCATTTTATAAGTAATAATATGATCTTTTTTCTTAAATAAATACTAATCATGAAAGTAAAATCTAATATAGTCTACCTTAGTCACCCAATTCATGTATGAATCTTTCTTAAAATCTTGTCAACTCATCAATTAAATCTCATCAATAATATTTTTTATTTGAGATATCTTTTTTGTATTAATCTCTAATTATGCCAAAATTTTTTTTTTGAGTTACATTTAAACTATTTGAGGCATAAACACTTATAACGTGTAATATCCAATTAATTATTTCACTAATTAAATTTGTTTTAAATTAATTAGTTCAGCGATTCGTAGCATCAGGTCGCAAACATGCAATGGGATTAAAACCTTCGGCGTATGGTGAGATCGACGTTACTCCTATTTCCTTCCTCTCCCGTTCCTTATTTGTTCCTTCAGTTCGTCTCTCGCTTTCGTTCTGGCATACGGCCGCTCCGTGACAAACGTCATCTTCCTTCCCCTGGCGGACGTCGGCCGTGAACCGCCGCTTCGCTGGTGATCGACACTGGGCCATTAAGCGGAAACCGGTGGAAGCTCGTCATGGCATAGATCGTCGCGGCGGTGCGTGATGAATCGATCGCGTGAGGGTGATTTAAGGAGAATTTGGGTAAGTTATGATTCATTTACGTAATTGACTTGGTAGAAAATAAAAGAGGGTTTTGGGGAGGAAATATGCAAAATGTGTGTGTAGTTATTTTAAACAGGAAGCTTATTACCTTTATGTTAATGTCAGGTATTTGGCGTTAGGAGATTACTTTTGGTTACCTCAGTGTTTGAAACGGAGGAGATATCAATTTAATATTGGGTTAATTATGAGTTTCTTTATGAATTTCATGTATTAAGTATTTAGAAGAGTTATTTTTTATAGGTTGTGTCTTCGAGGAGGAATCGAGAGCATCGCTCGACATGAGGTGAGACAATTCTTAATTTAAATTCGGTTTTTATGTATGTCTGCACACTACGACATTATAAATTGTATGAATACATGTAGATATTTCACATGTTGAATGTATATAAATGTTGATTCTTGGCCGTGCAGAATTAATGATTCTGATGATTAGAAGGGTGATTCGTTGATTTCATTGGACGTATAGAAAGGTTTGAAACATGTTAAATCGATAATATGATAAACAGGGAAATGTCGAAAAAATTGTGATAGGAAGAATATTCTGAATCTGAGATAGGCAAAGTTCGGAGATGGCGTGATTAGGGGATCTTAGTATCCCAGACTTTTTGAGGTTGGTCGTTAAAATTTGTGTGTATTAGGTATGTAGAGTATAGTTCTGGCTACTGGCTTTGTAGGCCAGTAGGGTGGCGACATTATGAATGAAAGTCATGATTATAAATGACATTTAGAAAATGATTTGATAAGCGAAATGATTTAATGAAAATTACGATCCTTGATGATCTGATTATGAAACTCTTATTGAGTTAAGTTATATTCTTCATTCTAAACTAGATATTGTTGATTATAATGTTACATTCTTGATCTTTCTGAGTTTATCGGTTTCTAAATTTACATTATACATGCGATTGTTTCTCTTTATCTTGAGCTTGTTTTAGCATTCTTTTCCCTTTTTTCTTATGATTGTTGAAAATTCGGAAAAGGCAATTTGGGTAGAATAGTCTTTTTGTTGAATTATAGTTTTGGGAAGCAAAGGCTTTTTGTGCTGAATTAAATGTCTTTAAAACTTTCTGTATTTATTTGGCTTAAAGATTTTATCTTGGTAATTGTGATATGAATTAAGTTAAGTAGTATATGAATTGAATAGTTTAGTGATGATTTGATTAGATCTTTCACTTTTCGTTAGCATGCGGAGCGTGTAAAATCATGTCTTATTTTATTCTTCAGATTCTGCGTGTCGTGATTAGTCATGAAGTTGAGTAAATATTTAAGAAGCGGTGAAATTGTATTTAGCCAAATTAGATGTGTTGAATAAGGAGGTGTTTGAGCGAAAAAATTCAGTTGTTTGAATTTCACGATGTGTTTGAGGAATTACGGGGTTGCCACTTCGAAGTAGAGTTTGGGATTGATGTACAACGGTACAACTTCCATACATAAATCTCGCTACAGGATGGCTCACAAGAATTGCGAAGTGTGATTGTAATGTGAACAAAGGATTTATTATGACTCATTGGAGTGCGTATTATTTGTTAAGAAAAGGATAGATTACATGCGATTATGTGTTGATTCTGAATTAAATAAAGTGACAATCGAAACAAGTATCCATTCTAGAGGATTGATGATTTATTTGATCGGTTGGAGGGAAGCTTGTATTTTCGAATTGATTTGAGATCGGATATCATCAGTTAGAGTTAAAGATATCGATATTTTTAAAAGCGACTTTTGGAACGGTATGGACATTATGAATTCTTGTTATCTTTTGGTTTTAATACTCTGCGATCTTTATGGACTTAATGATCGTGTTTTGGTGGTGGGCCAGGTTTGTTATCATCTTTATTGATGATATTTTATTAAAGCGATGAAGAACATGCAATCATCGAGATTGTTTTAGAATTGTTAAAATCAATTATATGCCAAATTTTCAAAATGTGAATTTTGGATGCATGGCGTCGCATTTAGGTGCTCCATTATCGAAGGAGTTTATTGATCCTCAAAAGTAAAAGCAATTTTAGAATGAATGTATTACAGTTCAGTTTTACGGGCTTAGCGGTTATCTAGGAAGTTTGTCGAGATTTTCTCGTATTGCAATCTCTAATTTATTGAGAAAGGATATCAAATTCAATGGACGGTGAATGCGAGTTTTCAGAATTAAAAAAGCATTTGACCACCAGGTTTATATTTATTGTCGAGGGCGAGGGATTTATTTAGTGATGCATCTTTAAAGGTTTGGGTTGTGTTTATCAGAATAGAAGAGTAATTCTTATCTTGAGAATTAAAATCTCGAAAGAAATTAATCGTGATTTAGAGTTAGCAGTGGTTTTTGCTCTTAAAATTTGGAGGCATTACTTGTATGGGTGAAATCGAAATTTTTTCTCGATCATAGTCTTAAATATATCTTTACAAAAAGAATTGAATCTAAGACAAAGATGGCTTGAGTTTATTAAAGATTATGATTTAGATATTTATTGTCCAAAAGTAATGTGGTATGAGCATTAAGTCATGGGAAATCTGGGTTGGATTATTACTCGAAAGTCGAGTTGATCAGAGAATTAGAGCTCTGGTAGAAGTTAGAAAATTGGTGATCTTGGGCATTTATCTCGATTGGCAGTCTGTCAACTTTATTTGATAGAATCAAAGTTACCGAAACTGGATCGTGGATGTTTTTGAACAAATCAGATTAGTCGAGCGAATTTTCTTGTAGATCGAGAGGGTGTTATTCGGAAGAATTCAATTATAGTGATGCGGTGTTGAGGCAATTTTACGGAGGCTCATCAGGCGGGATATCTTTCATCAGTAGTTCAAAATGTATAAAGATTTAAAAGAGCATTTTGGTGGTCGGTATGAAGAAAAGGCATAGTTGAATATGTCTAAATGTCGAAACTTGTCGATTGTTAAAGGCGAGCATCAAAGGCCGGTGGATTATTACGGTCATTACTATCTAGGAGTGGAAGTGGGAAGAAATTGCTATGGATTTTGTTATGGGATTTCTAGATCTAGTCGTGATAATATCACGGGTTGTTGTGGATAGATTGACCAAGTCATTTCTTTCTTAAATGAAACGGTCAGGTTGATAAATTGTCAGATTATATGTTAAAGAAATTATAACTTTTGTACCAAAAGTGATCGTCTCAGATGAGATGGTTACTTCTTAGAGATTATGGAAAGGAATTGAGAGAGGCTTTAGCATGATTACACTTAAGTCTGACTTTTTCATGTGAGGATGGACAATCGAAGAAACAATTCAAGTCTAGAAGATGTTGAGGTTATGTGTTTTAGATTTTGGAGGTATGGGAAGATCATATTCACATGATCGAGTTTCTTCTGATAATAAAATCAGTATTGAAATGGTATGAAGCATTGTATGGTGAAAGTGTAGAACTCCATTAAGTTGGGTGAAGTGGGAGAAAGGCATTTAGTTGGTTGGTTGATCAGAAAATCGGATTCAGAGAGATAGATTGAAAACACTTAGGATAAATTCAGTAAAGTAGAATTTCAAGTTGGAGAATTTGTATTTTTGAAAGTCTATGAAAGGAATTAGTAGATTTGGTTGCGGAGGTAAATTGAGCCACAGGTACATGGGGCCTTTTGAAATCATTGAAAGGATTGATATGAACTTCTGAACTTACATTGAATTGAGACATTCATCTTTCACATTTCAATGTTGAGAAAATGGATCTGACGAGAGAAGATTCCATATACAAGTTTGAAATACTGATTTGACTTATCATTGGGCCAGAAAAGATTTTGGAATTTGATGTGAAGAGATTCTGAAATAGACAAATTTCCATGTTAAAATTAAATGGAAAATGACGATCAAATTTTGGGAGGTTGAACAAGAGATGGCAAGTTTTCTTCTGTTTGAATGATTGAGAAGAAATTTCGAGGCGAAATTTTTTTAAGAGAGGAAATTGTAATATCCAATTAATTATTTCTAATTAAATTTGTTTTAGCTAATTAACCTTGCGCGATTCTTGTAGCATAGTCTTAAACATGCATGTGGGATTAAAACCTTCGACGTATGGTGGATCTCCCGGTATTTCATTTCCTTCCTCTGCGCTGTCCTTCCCCGTTTTCCTTCGCATTGCGAGTTCGTCTCGCTTTCCCGTTCCACCGGCCGGCGACGGCGCTCCCGGTGACCGAGCGGGAGCCGCTTCCCCTTCGGCGCCCGGTCGCCGCTGAACAGCCGCTGCCGTCGCCGTCGACTTCTGGAGCGCGTAACCCTCGCGGAAGGCTGGAAGCGCCGTCGTCAGTGGCCTGCGGCGGTTGCGTGAATCGATCGCCGTGAGGCGGTGATTTAAAAAAAAAGGGGAATTTGGGTAAGTTATCAATTCATTCTAAGTAATTGACTTGGATTGTAGAAAAGAAAATAAAAGGGGGTTTTGGGAGGAAATATGCAAAATATGTGTGTATTAGTTCATTTTACAAACAAGAATTTTATGTTAATCTAATCGGTATTTGGCGTTAGGAGATTTCTTTGGTGCTCAGGTGTTTGAAAATGAGGAGATATCAATTTGGTAAGATTGGGTTAATTATGAGTTTCATTTATATGAATTTCATGTATTAGAAGTATTTAGAAGAGTTATTTCATTATAGGTTGTGTCTTCGAGGAGGAATCGAGGCACATGTATTGACAAATGGTGAGACATAATTAATTTAAATTCGTTTACATTATGCAATGTTCTACTTATAAATTGTATGAATACGTAGATATTTACATGTATTGAATGCATATATAAATGTTTATTCTTGGCAGTTAATGATTTCTGATGATTATAAAGTTAGTTCATTGATTTATTGGGGTATAGAAATGTTTAAACGTTAAATCGATAATGTGATAAGCGGAAATGTCGGGAAAATTGTGATAGAAGAAGGCATATTCTGCTGAATAGGCAAAGTTCGGCGAGATGAATGGCGTGATTGAGGATCGCATTTTGAGGTTGGTCGTTAAATTTTAGTGTGTAGTGGTATGTAGAGTATAGTTCGGCCGCCTTCGACTTTAAATCGTGGTGTGGCCTTATGAATGAAAGTCAAAACTATCTGATTATAAATGGCATTTTAGAAAATGATTTGATAGAACGAAGCTGAAATGATTTAATGAAATTCGATCCTTGATGAATCTGATATGAACTTTTTATTAATATTGTTAGTTATATTACATTCTACAGCCCTGACGTATTGTTGATTATAATGTTCATTCGCATGATTACCTACTGATTTATCGGTTTCTAAATTACGTATAAATGCGATTGTTCTCTTGTCTTTATGCGAGCTTAGCATTCTTGTCTCAAATTATGATTCTCGTTGAAATTTGGAAAAGACGGGTAGAAAGTAGTTTTTTGTTGAATTGTATAGTTTTGGGAAGCTTAAAGGCTTTTGTGCGTCTGAAATTAAATGTCTTTTATGCTATTTATTTATTTAAAGATTTTATCTTTAGGTAATTGTGATGAATTAAGTTAAGTAGTATATGAATTGAATAGTTTAGTGATGATTTGATTAGATGCTTTCACTTTTGCTGGTTCCTGGTGGAGGTGTGGTGGAATCATGTCAATGTCGTCTTATTCTGAAACCATTGGCCTCGTAGGGGGGTCATCACGGGTGTGGCGCTGTAATCTTGATCAATAATATTTAAAGCTATAATTCGATCTAAATCTATTAATATTTATAACATTATCATTCAAAATTTTATCTATAATCACACCTTTATCTTAATTAAAGAATACCAAAGTTTAAAACCTAATCTCTCAATCCTTGACTTTCTCCCCATCCTATTTAATTTCTTGTATACATAAAATATTTATCTTTCTATGAACTATAATATCTATTAATTTAATTAATTTACATGTAAGAGTACCTATATTCCAAGTTCATAACCTAATTCTAGTTACATAGACTAACCTTTTTGCTCGGATCCGCTCATAATGTGGGAATCCTTGCTTATTCAAGCACGGTACCCACGCTTCCAGCATTGTATTTAGATTGCCATAACGTTGCTTCAGGGGCCTTTGAGCATTAACACAATATTTTAAATGATTCATGTCATGATTATTTCGACAAATTTTGCATTTGTCATTTTACGTATGTTGCAACCCTCCACTTTTCACATCCGGACTTGGGACCGACAAAAGTAGTGTTATGTAATTCATTTTAACAATAAATCTAATTATCGATAGCTTAAATAATATTTATTAGGAAGAATACTTAGTAGTTTTTTTGTTAATTTATAATTTTGGCATGTGAAATAGATAACATCCACATTGATCTTTATGTTATTTATTTACATTAATTTGTTGATTTATTATTAAAAAAAGTAATATAGTTTAATTTGTTTTACAAAAGCATAAAATCAAACCAATAGCCAGAAACTAAAGAAAGCCCAAATAAATTATAAGTAATAGCTAACCGATAATTTAGCATCCGAACCAAATCGGCCAAATAATTTTTTTTTTCAATTCAGTTTTTAGCTTTATTCAAGCAACGTACACCCCTATAAATAGGTAGAGATAACTACCAAGGAAAGAAATATTCTGAAAATTAGCCTTTAATTTTGAAATCCATAATTAACTACTTAATAAAAATGGAATGTTGCAGTCTTGATTCGTCAATTGTTGTAGATGGAAAGACGCAAGCCAAGGATTCAAGATTATTTGGGCAGTTTTTGTTATGTATTTATTGTTTTTTTGGGGTTGTTTCTAGTGCTAAAATAAAATTATTGAGGGTCTTATATGCATTGAGTCTAAGCTGAGCGACACCTTTATTCCAAATTCCCTATTTATGTCAAGTTGTGGAGTGCCTTTTAGTTTTAGCACAGATAAATGATGATTGGTCATTTTTGGTATCCTTATTCTCTAAAGAAAAGCTTTCTCAGGTGCTGTTTGATGATGGGCGTCTTTGCTAGAAACATGTTTTTTAAACATATCTTTATGGAATGAAACTTCTGATACAGCAAGTATATAAAGGAAAAAATATTACTTTCTTCAATACCGCTCACTATGATTTTGTTTCTTTTCATACGGGACCATTAATAATTTTGGTAAACTAGTTTACAGTTTTTTGTATAATTTTTGCAATACGGCCATATTATTAAAAAAAAAAAAAAATCCATTGGCTCGAAATGTTAATTATTGCTAATGTGTAGACTTTGAATTTGCTCAGTCATTGAAATCTCTCACTTTCTTTTTAAGTTATTGATATTTCATGATGCTAAATTTAACCATTGTAGCGGCACGAACTAAAATTTTCACTTCAATAGACAGTAATCAGTTAATTGCACATTTGCAATTGGGAAGTACAGCCAGAGAAAAATACAGCAGGGTCATGCACTGGATACAACATACAGAATCTGCAATGCACCTTATTCGAAAAACAAATGGGGGACAGGTAACCTTTATAACGAATATTGCAAATTTACGGATATGAATTTTGTCTGCATTTTGGCGATATTTTTAATGTGACCATCTACGAAGCTTTAGTTTGGCTCATAAATTCTACTTCTTGTTACATATTCTTCTTAGTAGGTGTATAGAATTTGATTTTCATAATATGTTATGAAATTGTCATTATAAAAAAATTGATTTTCTGGCTAACGAAGAATATAATATCATGGAAATATGAGTATAAAAATCACCTTTTCCTTCTGATACTATAGTTCAAGTAGGCTAAACACCCTTGGAATTGCCCGACAGATTGCATATTTTGATAAACAGCTTTCAGTACTAGCATAGTTTTAACAGTTTTTTAGAAATTGAGTTATCCCTTTACTAGGTCCAGAAATCTGTAGTTTTATGTAGTTTCTTGTGTATGAGCCACTGATGTATGCCTTGCATTGTTTAAGTCGGTTAATAATATTTGCATCTACTAGTTCTCTTCCTACTTTTATCACCAAGTTTATCAGTTTTAATTTCGTATATTAGTTTTTAGGAAGATTTACATACACTTCTTAATATTCATGATGGCATTTACAATCTACGAAGATCTTCGATCACCCTATCTAGGAATGATTCCTGTGAGAATGTCAACATACTGATGTAGAGTGATGCGTTGAATAATTGAAAGAAAACGAGGGAAGAAAAGATAAGAAGAAAGAGAATCAACTACAATAAAAAGGAGCAAAGAAGCATTTCAAGTTCATACATGTTGGATCTCCATTTATAGCAGAGGATCTTATGAGAATAAAGCTAAAAGCAAACTTATCCAAACAAATGAAAAATTATCATATTGCCCACGACAACAGAACTTGGATTGATTAGGTGTTGAGTGTATCATAGTATCAAGGCTTGTGGAGCTGAAGTGGCCTTATAGTGGTGGAGGGTGCTTTAAAAGAGGAAGAAGAAGAGAAGATAAATGTGGCGCCTCAACTAGGATTCAGGAGAAAGGTGGAGGGTGCTTTAATAGAGGGAAGAAGAAGATAAGCGGCTCAACTGGGCTTGGAGAAAGGAGGTGGCAAAAGAAATAAAGAGTGGGAAGTGGAGAAGGCTCAAATTGGAAGCTAAGGAGGTAAGGAAAGGAGTGAAAGACAGAACCTGTTTACTTGGGTAGCTTTGGAAGCAAGCCTTTGTGATCAAGAGCAGGGAGTAACAGAGAAATTTGATGAGGCAAGAGTTGTAGCACAAAGCAAGAGATGCGATGAAGACAAAAGTGAGAAAGAGTGAGTCTGCAAGAGGGTGAGAGCATGAGAAAAGAGGCAGATTCCAAGCAATCCATGATTACCGAGAAGGCATGGTAGCTTACCAAAAAAAACTGATATTCTTCATTTCCCCATCCCAAACCTTATTATTTTATTCAGGAAAATTGACTTTCTATACCCCGATAATGACAACTTAGAGAAATAGGCCCGTGAGAAATATGTTAAAAAATGTATTTTAGACCAAAATATTTTTGTTTTTTAATTGCGAAGCACTCTTTCGAAGTCCATTGTGACCAAAATTATTCTGATTAAGATTCAAATAAGATTAGAATCATATAACAATAAGGTATTGTCTATGTACGAATTACATGTGAAACTTAATTGAACCTTATTCTAAGCTTATTCGAACCATGTTCTAACCATTTTCAAATCTTGTTCTACTAAGTTTGACATGGTCCGAATATGGATCAAATGAAGTTCATATATGATTTAAATATGGGTTTGAGCATGATTTGTGTATGGTTTGAATGTGGATCCAACAAGATTCAAACAAGATTCAATGAAGATTCAAACAAGGTTTGAACATGGTGCAAACATGTATTATAACACACCACAATATTTATAGCACAACCACAACACAATATATTAGAAGATATTTAACGCAATAACATAATATATACAACATTGCAATTCAAGATCTTTGACATAATAATTATAACATAATGTAGTGCAATTCAAGAGATGTAATACAGTATTTATAGTACAATAGAGTGCAATTTAAGAGCTATAACATAATATATTTGAATACAAATAATTGATCAATGAACAAATGTTTTTAATTGAGATAAATAATTAGATTAATGAAAGAATATATGGACAATCTTTTTTAAATGAATCTATATTGTTGTGACGCAAAATTATATGCAATTAGGTGTAGTTTCTAGAAGATTTTTTTTTTAATCAAGTATATAATGTGTTGTATTACAAACATTCCATAATCATTCCTACAAATACAATGTGATTGATGCATTATAATATGCATGTGAGAACTACTTAAATTATTTTAATTTTAATTAAATTTTGAAATAGTTTACCTAACAATAAGTTTAGAAACCTCATGTGTAGTGGCCTTCTAATACTTCCATGGAGATTTGGATAAGAAGGATTTTTATTTATTGTCAAATAACTTTGATTGCTTAAGTAATTTAAGGAAGCCCATCCATTGCCTACTAACTCCTTGGAGTTGCCAACTAATCTTGACATCCATTAATCGAAGGAAGATACTTCTCATTGATGGTATAGGGATCGATGGTACATGGATTTATGATCTTGTCCTATTTTTTAATGGATTTGTGTAATCCTCAATCTAATACTTCTTCCATTTATATGATTTTTTAAAACCTTACTAAACATAGATCACGTTTATTTATAATTGTTGACCTCATTTTTGGATGTAGGTCGAGAAATTATATGATTTATAGCTCTAATGAATTATTCAAATTTAAGTCTTAATAAATTAATTCATTGATCGATCTAACGTCATGGGATAATTTAACTCAATCAAAAAACCTATTAGTGTTATATTTGTAATACATTAAAATTAAAGTCATTCATAATTTTAATAAGTTATTTGAATCAAATGCAATTTTAATCAAGTTTAAGCCTAAATTAAATCAAATCATGATTTGAATAACTAATATATATATATATATATATATATATATATATATATATATAATCAAACAACAAATTTTCATTTAACATACAATCCATTTGAAATCTAAAATGAAATACAGAGAGAGAGAGAGAGAGAGAGAGATAAATTAAACTAATTCTAAACATCAAATAAAATTTGTTCACAATTAAATCAAAATAATTAACTATAAGCAAATGTTATACATAAAATATATTAACTATTAAATCAAAATAATTAATTTATCAAATTATAAATCTATGTTATAATCAACAATTATTAATTATAAGTAAAATTATCTTATACACATAACTTATAAATTTCCATTTAATTATTTACTAAAGTTATTAAAATTATGTAAAACTTTTAAAATCATTTATTAAAAAAAATCAGGTTTCACCAAGTTGAAAAAAAGAAGTGAAAAAGACAACTATTAAAGCACCTAGTCCTTGTTAATTTATGTGATCATGACAACACATAAAAAAATACAAAAAAAGAAATAAAAAGGAAGATTGGGGCATATAAGACAAAGTTGGCATCTCTCTCTCTCTCTCCTCACACTCGAACAAAAAAAAAGAAGAAAGAGTCTCTCATCCTTTATTAAAAAAAATGGAGAAAAATAGCAGTCACTTTACTGGCCGAAACTCCCTTTCCATTTTTACGCTAAACCTCAAGGCCGACATTTTTTTCTTCATAATGTCAGATCATCTCCAGTTTATTCAGGGTGATCTTTGCCTCGCAAACGACCAACACAAGACAAAAATGTCGTTTCTCCCTCGATAGTGAGTATCCCACAAAAAACACCCTCATCGGCCAGCCATCTAGTTCGCCAGCCCAACTCCATGTGAATGCTATTTTTTCCATGCGAAAATACCTTCAGATCTCTTCTCGAACATTATTGTCAGCTTCAGTAGCTCATATCTAGTCGTTCCTCATATATCATTTTTTATTCGACGGTAGTCAAAGTCTTCACTATAAACTATTGCTTGCTTTCACATCCGTCTAATCTACTCTAACAAGTGGTCTCTTGTCTTCTTCTCTAAGAAGTTGAGTCTCTCTTTCCTACTATTGAGAATCACCAACTCAAATGAAAAGCTCCCATCTTTGCCCAGTAGTGAGGCCCCTCTTCCCTTCTAGGTCAGTCGGACTTTCTTGACTGCACATTGAAACCGATCAAATCATTTATAATGTTGTAGCTTCCATAAGTTTCAACCGGTTGTATTGAAGGCTTTTATTTCTTCTGTATGTGTGACTTAGCTTCTCTTTTTTCTTCACATGAGCAGACCTATTCATGATATCTTCCAGCCAACAAATAGTAGCCCGTCATCTTAGCTAATCGTCTCATACTCTTCATTTCTTAACTGTTGATACACAGCTTATGCTCTCTCATGCTTCACTCACCTCTTTCGCATAGCTTCACCGATGCACAAAACAAAATCTCATCACATCCATCTTCTGCTATTCATTGTTGGACAAACTAATTCTTCCTGCCAACACACATTTCAGATTGCTCTCCTTAGCCGACCAACTTGTATGTTAACCCCAGTTTGCTCTTAGTTTAGTGTCAAGGCCAGAATTTAACAAATCATGATAATATGTTGAGAAATACAATAAATGATGTGGAGGCAAATGATGAGGATCAAGTATCAAGCATCTCAATAGGGTTTCATTTCTTCTAAACGAAGTCACCTCTTGGTCGGAATCCGCCGGACATTAGCTCCGGTGAGGTATAATTCTTAAACGCTTAGAATGCCTTAGGGATCTTTTGTTTAGTGCATTAAATGCGAGCATCGTTAGGATCCAACCTTTAGAGTCTGTGCACTTTACTTTTTAATTCTTGTGAGAGTTTAGAGACAAAAGGAAGACTATTTATTTTGTGTTTGAAATGAATTATTTTGATTAGGCCGAATGACGTAGTGATTTAATTCCACTTATCAAGTCATGATTAACTCGTGGGTCATTTGATTTTTGATCTAATGATCATGATTAATTCAATATTTTATTTATTATTAAATTCAATTAGATCTAAAAAAGAGTTAATCAATCTTCAGATTTTTAAATAAAAAAATAAAATAATATGTGATCAAATAAAATAAAAAATGTGCAAATTAAATTATC